>JAODUD010000041.1:5662923-5718948 GCA_026784285.1 Stomatorhinus walkeri | reverse complement strand
CAACTAAAGATGCAAGCGCAAAAAGCCGATCTCAGAGACAGCGATATCAATCCCCACACAGAGCTGGGAGCGTCTGCTTCAGCTCCTCCATCAGGTGGGTCCCCTGGACGCGTGACAAAACAAATATTTGGGCTTTGAGCAGCAAGAGCAGCATCAGGGGTAAACAGCCGTGTAATCCTGCGCGTCACGGTGTGGGCGGGGCCTGTCGAATTGACGCGATGCCTGCCATGTGGGATGTGTTGGATGTGCCGTGAAAAAAGGCGGCCGCTGGAAACGTGTGGCAGGCCACGAACACCCAGGCTGTTTGGGGGGAGGAGGTTACACCCAGCCTGGGGGAGCATCGTTGGAGTGCTGCCACGCACCGGCCCCAGCAGTGTCAGGCAATAATTTAGGAATGATTACGGTCTACTGAGTAAGTAGTAGGTGTGTTTTGAAGGATCGGGGGATGGGGGGGTGTCTAATGCAGTGGTGCACTCTGTGCACCCTCAGATCACAATTAGCCACGGAGAAGCAGCCATACTATGGTTTCCTAATAGTTCACCATGGTAAATCTCTAAATAATTAGCAACCAATTAGCAACCAATTTATATCACTATTTCTGTTGTTATATCAATATACTACAATAATTTGCCCTGTCCTGTTATACCACATTGTAATTTTACTGCCTTACACAGTTGGAGCTTTTCAAGGTTCAGAGGGTCTTTCCATGGACCCAAATCTTCAGCTCTCATGTTATTTATGCTCTTAACGATCATGCTGTCTGCTGCAAGTATGATGCACTCTTCTGGGTGAGTGCTGCACACCGTTATGGTTTTTTTTGTGGTGCATTTTCATTGGTCCTGCAGGGGCGGGTCACTTGGTCTGTGACTGTCGCCCCCTCTAGCAGTGGATATTTTTTTTAATCTGTGCAGACGCTGTACGGTCTCTCTTGCACAGGAAGAGCTGTTGACCGCACAGATGCATTCCACAAGTTATCGCGTCTTTTGTATGTGTTTAGTATATATATTTTTTTGTTTGTGAGCATTATTAAGAGAGCCGGATTTTTTCCTGAGGGAAGATCTCTTTAGATGTGTTTACCATACCCTTGCTTATGTTAGATAGGTACGTTCACCTCTCCCGTCTTTATCGTGGCTCCCGTGAAACGCGCCATCCACTGGCTCTCCACCTCTTATCTGCGTCGCAAGCAAAGGAGAGTCACAAGTGAACAGGGGCTGATTAGCTAATTCAGGTTATCACCTAATCGCCCCGTCCCAAGGCTTCTGTTTAACACGGTGCGCTTTGTTGCACACTGGCTGTAATTATACCATCTCCCCGTTACGGCGGAGAGAGAGGCTTTTATTACCGGTGTCTGCGAGTTTTATCTACTGTGTGCCAACGGTGCCGGACCTGTCAGGCAACAGACAGGATGTCGCACTGTTGTAGAGGTAGCAGGATGATGAATTAGCGTTGAAATGATGATTGAGCAACAAAATAACTGAAAACCTGCTATTAAATAAAAATAAATTCCCTCGTACGAGCATTATGGGAAACCCCATGAAGTTGTAAACATGGTTGTGTCTCAGCACTTAGCTTTTAATGGGTCATTTCCCTCCTTTTCTCATGTTATCTAACTGGATTTATTTCCATTTTCCGAACACTGTGAAGTGAGATTTTTTAATGCTTTCGTACATCTAACTAGCATTTATACCCACTCTATGTAGCTGGTACCGGCTCTAATAGTGAAGGTCACGAGGAAGAAGTGAGACGGAGCACTGCAGGCTGCCGCTAGGGGGCACTCTTCCACATTCGGCTTACCACCACCACCCCCCCCCCCCAGCCAGAGCACTCCGATGGCGCATTGTTACCATGACAACACCCACACTCAGGTTTCCCTCACCTTACACGCCACCTCCCGCTGTCCTCTTCACAACACATGTACACATCTTCGAAAGTGAGGAAAACACGGGTTTCCTCGCCAAATGCTGTAGTTAGTGCCCCTGACAATAGACATTCTCACACATTTCGCACCTCCATTGTTTTTTAAGTTCACTTTCTATATCATCTCAAACTACACTCCTACTTTAAGCTCAACAATGTACTTCTGAAGACATCTCAGTAAAAATAGCACGCTTCTCATCTTAGGTATATCTCTACTCTACATAATGCCTGGTTATATAACAGGTATTATCTCGAAGGCAGAGGGTAAAACTTCAGAAAGCCATAAAATACATTCTGCCTTTCATAAGTCAGCTTTATTTTTACCAAGTAAAATGTCCTTATATGACATACATTTTGTCATATACTTTATCATAGAACACTGCATAGTGCTGTCAAAAATGAATCTACACACAAATGTATCTACACAGAATTATAAACGTCAGAAATAAGCAAGAGCATTAAAGAATGAGGTCTAGCATCCAATTCAACGCACACACATTAATTGAACGACTGACCGGTAAGTCAAATAAACACCGTTATTTGTTGTGTAAAACAGAAAGCCCATTATTTCAGCTTTATTTCGTTTAACCTTCATTATCTTGCAGACGATAAATCGTGCTTTTATAGATAGTGCCAACAGACACTTGTCTTAAATTGGCCATGCTACAGCCACGAGGAGCTGAATGACCAAACCGTTTAATGTGTCACATGACTGTGGAAATAACAAGCAGAGAGACAGCTTCACTTTGCACAAGCCGTGTAACCCATGTATTGAGGTAAGATTACTTGTGCACTTGTGAAACACACTGCTGTATGTCATCCTAGGAATTCTACTGAGCTACGGGCTGGTCTCTGTTCAGTCCGTCTTCTAAAACTCTGCCTTTACACCCAGGTATAACACCTGTTTGTGATTTTAGGCATGATTTCAGTTTGTCCCTGAGACTGAAAGAACCAGGCAGGACTTTGTATATCAGATAGTAAGGGGTCACTGACAGCCATTACCCATGAGGCGTGTTTGGTCATGCTCCTTGTTACCCTGGATGCAAGAGCTGGCCATAAGATGTGACCTGGACCTGATACTGGGGAAAGAAGCTCAAAAATATGTTCTGAGGGGAGAACGAAAAATGACTGGTCCAGAGAAATAACCAATCAGGTTATAGAGAAGGTGGGTCTAACCAACTAGAGGAGGCGGAAACAGCCAATCAGATCTCTTGGTCCCCGCTCCTCTAGTTGCTTGGACTCACCTTCTCTACAATCCAATTGGTTATCTCTGAACCAATCATTTTCCTTTTGCCCTCAGAACACATTTTTGTAATCAAAACTCCCACAAGTGGGAAAGAACGGATGGTATCGCATCTGTGTCAAGGAATGAAATTATGAAAGTGGAATGAAGCATTAGTCTCGAGACACGGACTGATTGAGACTGCTTCAGCAGCGAAGGTTTAGTCTAGAAACATGAAGGTCCATTGAAACATGAACCGGATTAATAAGGGAATCAATTAGTGTTGGTCTCATGGGAAGGCAAGACTAAATAAGTTGCACAAATGGTCAAATGACTGTATCTCTCGTCAGCCTAACATCTTCAGGTTAGTTCTGTGCACATCGCAGATGTCGAACCACTGCTGGTCCACCTCCTTGCCTGGCAGCAGGCTATTTCGGGGGAGAGAGGGCTTGAGCCTCTGTTCCCGGCCGCTCAGGAGCCTCCAGAAGCGTGTGCCTTTCAGCAGGAAAACGGCATTATGGGTGTAAGAAAAGTAGGCTGCGTCCAGCTGGCCATCTGGGTGGTCACCAGGCACCAAGGCAGGGAAAGTCTCCTTGATCTTCTTTGGGTAGCCGCGCACCACGGCGTGTGTCCCCACATGAAAGGCGTAAACCTGCGGGAAATCAGTCAGTCTGACGTCCATTCAGCCGTGAGGGTCATGACATCATGACTGCCACGATGAAGTAAGAACTTCACATGCATTGCTGGCAAATCCGTGCACACAAAGACCCATATTCTGCGTGGTTCTTTAACAGACCTTGAGTTACAAAACGGCTCGGAGAATCTCTCCTTTCGTTAAAACCTGAAATGTTGTCCTTACATCCTTGCCCTTGAAGAAATAGATTAGGGAGTCCCTCCTGTCATAGAAGGCCGTGTCAATGGGACTGGGGACGCCGGGGAAGCCCTCAGAGATAAGCCGTGGGTACCTGCGACCCTCAGAGTCCTCGGTAAACACCTGGTCGTTTTCACCATCGTACCTCCAGTACTGAGTACCTGTTGCAACCGAGAATTTGTGCAGACAAGCCCGAGCTAGATTCTCCTTCAAGAGGCAAGATCCTCCAGATAATTTCCCAGTTTCCCATCATGCATTGCGGTGCATTTACCTTTAAAAAAGTAGGCGGCATCGCTGGTCCAGGTCCACACGTGCACATAGGCGTCCACGCCATTGCTGGGGACACCGTGCCATCCAACCTGTACCGCCACCGGGTCCCCGTAGCGGGTTCTATTATTCCGGTTCTCATACATCCAGTACCAACCACCCCGCATGAAGTAGGTGTTGAATCGGACCACAACCTCACCATACGGGGTCCGCTCTTTCCTGATCCAGTCGAACACTGTGCTGAAGCGCCCTCTGCACTCACCTTAGGGAATTGCAGGAGGGTGAGCTCACTGTCAAGCACAGCTTCTGAACAAATTTAGCCTCGAGGAGCATTAACATAGATCAATGTATTGCTGAAAACATTATATATTTCTTGTTTTTTTGCTGCCGAATTAATTCAAAAACATACAATTTTTAAGAGTGCTCAGTGCTTCTAATTAGTCCTGCACTACCTCGGTGAAATTTACACAGTTGTACATGTAGTTGCGTTTACCGTTCAGGAACATCTCAGGAAAAACTGCACCATATCTGTATTCTGTGTTCTTACAGCCAAAGTGGTGCTTCCCCAGTTTGACCAACAACGGCGTGCTAATCAAGGACAAGATGGACAGTCAGGTCTCACCGTAAAGCTTTTGAATAGCTTTCCTGTCCAGCCAGTCGATCTCGAACCCGGTGTCCTGCGGCAGGTAACTGGGCTGCATGATGGAACCTGGCCGGAAGATGTGCGGCAAACCCAGAACATGGCCGATCTCGTGCACGGCTACCTGCCGGACGGAACCCGAGGAGTCACGGTCGGTCAATGCTGTACGGTCAACTGACACCGCTGCCTAACATTTAGCCCCATCAGCTGAATTATATGCAATTTCTCATCATTTACTCAAAGTTAGTAAGATTCACCAGTACTGCTTGGACTCCTCATCATCTCTGGCCAGATATCCTATCATGTCTTGACTCAACAGTTAGTCCAGCATTTTGTTTGTTGAGTTCCTAATTGAGTTGGCTTGATCTCACTGTCTGAAGCTCACCTTCAAAAGGCTGATTCCGTAGCCAGTGTTGGGAGCGGTGAAGTGTTCGTCGTCGTCAAAGTGAATGTCACCCAGAAACCACGCGTGAGCGAACTCCTGCCCAGCGCCATCGAAAGCCTGAGTACAACCCAAGTGTCTTCCTGCAGGACGTTACAGATAGCCTGATGCTCAAAAGTAAGCTCTGGTGTCATTCTACAGGTCTACATTCACAGAGTGCTGATTTACAGTGTGCTAATCTGCAAACCTTTTGGCAAGCAAATCAACAATCACAATGCAAACTTTACTTGGTTAGCTGACGCTATTATTCAAAACAAATTTAGAAAGCTATATTTCTGTACAGTTACAAAGTATTACAGTATGGTTCCTCTTGGGAGTTCAACCAGCGATCTTTGGATTACTAAAGAAGATGAGAAATTTACAAACGAGAGGAGGCCATTTGGTCTATCAAGCTTGTTTGAGGAGAATTCAACTAATAGTTTAAAGTTAAAATCTCATCTAGCTCTGATTTAACACACAACTGACTCACCAGTCCCAAACCCGAGCCTGATGTCAATTTCAGCCAGGGGTGAGTGCACGTCCTCCACGAACTCTAGAGGTGATACCTCACTCCACATCCGGAAGGCCTGCTTGAAGATGTACCTCTGGTCGTCGACGGACAGCTGGCTGCTGTAGCCCTCGCCAATCAGCCTCCATTTCAGCAGCCGCTTGGAGAAGGCTATCTGCCTGAGGTTGTTGGCCTCCTGCTTTGGCCGCCTCTTCGATAGAAGGGTTAGGAGATGCCTCTTCTGTCGGGGGCTGGCTGGCTTTGGAGACCGGTCACTTTGGTCACCCGTGATGTTGATTGTAGCATTACTGGCTACAGGGTGCTGAGCTTGTGCAGTGGGTGCTAAGCCTGTGGAATTGTCTTTCACAGATGAGCCAGTGGGAGATGCCCTGTCCGGGACTCCACACCTTGGTTTGTTCATAGCAGCTTTGGTAACATCATCGAAAATGCCCGTTTCCGGCAGGCCAGACATCACCTGGAACTGTCTGAGGCCTGAAACGAAATCTGGGGTGTTGGCGCTAACAGCGGTCTCAATCCCCGCCCGAGATGCGGAACTCCCTTCCTGAATACGCATATGAAGCCGCTCTCCATTTAGCGTGTAGTCTGCTTCTTTCGATTGGCTTTCGTCCAGTCTGACTGGCTTCAAAAAGCCATACTTCGACAGAAATTGCTGAAAAGACAAAATGGAAATTAAGTCCTTTCTAGAAAGCAAAAGGCCCGTGAGAATTTGTGAAAACGTGTACAGAAACACATACGTATAGTTGAAATTAAACTAATGTTTCGCGGCCATGAAATTGTATTTGGAATCGGAAAATGATGGGGACAGTTTGTGTTATACTAGTACATCACTGATGAATTAAATATAGGCACGCGTAAAATAAACTTATACAGGAATAAGTATTACAAAAGCCCTTGTATAATAATTGTAAACATTGCAATAGGCCTATATATGGGTTTTCCAGTTCAGGGAGTTTTCAATGCTTACCCGTGCAGTATCTGTGTCAACGATGAGCTCGGCGTGGTGCGGAGCGTGCACATCAACGTCGGAATGGTCTCTGGTATGAAATATCTTCTCGGCATGAACAGTAAGGATGTGCGTCAAGAGATAGATTGCAGTCAGCCGCGTCCATATCAGCATCGTGATCGCAATGTAATGTCGCTCTCTTCTGTTCAGAAAACTTCGCTGACGTTTACGCCGTCCAGAAAAAGGACCACTCGCTTAATAAGGTATGCTTGGAGTAGTGGAGGGGGCTGCGATCTTTTATTTTTTGGGTACCCCTCCTTTTGCGGAGTAACGGTTGGGTGCGAAGTCTGCGCAGCGCTTTGGAAACGCACAGGGGCGTTTAGGCCTATTTTAAAATGAGATATTCGTTTGTGATCACGGGTTGCGGGTGAATAATACGCACTTTGCAGGCCTCCGTTAATTGCATGTCACTTTGTTTCAGGTTGAATTTTCAGGTTGATACGGGAGCGTGCAGCGCTGACACGGGGGTGATAAAAGCGCGTCGGAGCAGCTGCTGACCCGCGCACCTGCCGCGGCTTCGCTCTCCGCTCAGCAACCCGGCGATTTCGCACACAAGCAGCAAAACCTACACTTAAAAAGGCAATTGTAAAAATGGTGCTGGAAAGCTGATGCAAATTAATATAAAAAAGGCATTTGTCCGTGTGGGGAATATTTTTTTACAGTGCACAAAAAAATCTAGGGAATGCACTTTGTTTATTCATATAAACGCTTAATTGTTGTTTTTTTGTTACTCAGAATTAAAAAATATGTTTACGTTTTGCATAATTACATTTATACTGCTTTTTAAAAATGAGGTGTTGTAGGAATAAATGTGGCTCTTGGTTCTGCATTTGAGGGACACTTAAAATATTTCGTTTGATAAACTTTTACTTGGCACCTCATCAAATGCAACGCGCGTTAAAATTGTGTCATTTATTAAACGTCAATACACTTTACAAAGATAAAACATTTTGCATCAGCATAATGCCTCACAAAAATGTTTTCTTGCAATACCAGTGTTACAATATGCATTACATTAGCAGGATACTTTTGCCTCGTTAACAAAATCCGCTGCATGGCGATATTTATCGCAAACGTTCAGCGTCACTGATATTGATGACGTGCGTTTTGGACACGGGATGATTTGTCTTGCAGGGATGAGTGGCCACGGTGGTCACTGTAGGACTTGCGCGATTCCATGAGCCAGATGCTGGGCTGTCGGCTTCTCCGCAGTGCAGCTGACCGTCAGGCCTTCCGCGACCATGGCGTCGGCTGTGGTGGGTCCAATGGCGGCAAACTGTGGGAAGAGAAACAGAATCCTCTGTTCTGGCTGGCATTGGTGAGCTCGTGCGGCACGACAAAGAGAAGCTCTGCAATTACCACAACTTTAAATCCCCCCATTTTCTGCTACGAGATGAACACGATGGAGAGATCTGAGACTCAGCCACCTTTCAGAGTGAGCTGTCAAGTGGAAAAAGGTCAAATATTGGTAACAAAACAAGCTCCTTTGGTTTTAATTAAGCTTCTTGGGTACGTCAAAACAGCATCCTTGTAAGAAGGTGTCTGTCTCCAAGCCTGTGGGCAGGAGATATCAAAGAGGCAGATCTTTTTATATCAACATGCACAAATTGTTAATTGTTTTGATATGAGGACCATCTGGCTGACCTAAAATTAAACCTACGCCGTAGTGAAGATCTGATGACCAAGCTTTTTAGACCAACTTAAGAATACCCCCTAGGCCACCAGTCTTATTTGGGGAAGAAACTGCAGGTTTGAATGTAAATTTTAACTCAGAATTAATTTTTCCTTAAATGGAACTTTGGTAATGGTTGATGGGTCCATGAATGCTACCCGTTCCCACCAAGACTCACACCCTTCTTCTGTCTAAAATAGTGTTTTTCCCAATACGGCCCTCGGGGACCGACAGACAATCCACATTTTTGCTCCCCGTAAGGTGGACTGTCTGGAGGGAGGGAGCAAAAACGTGGACCGACTGTGGGTCCCCCAGGACCGGATTGGGAACCACTGCTTTCTGCACAGGATTCTGCTCTAGTTTCAATGGCCGCAAACTCTCTTACGTGTAAAATGTCTCCCTTGCTGTCACCACAGCCGTGCACTGACCTTTCAGCACTCACACCTGTAAATATTTTCATTATTTGGTTTTTTAATTTTACTTAAATAATACGAGACAAATTATATACACTGCAGGCAGCGTGAATAATAAGCCTTAACACCTAACTCATAAAACTGAATTGTAATTTATTACTTAGCTTCCGGCTACAGTGATACATTTTAAAAATTAATCTTTATTAATAAAAGTATATTAAGTTTCTGCCTCTTCTCGTGGCGGCTTTATATAGCATGGTTAGGGGTGTCTGGCTATCTCACAAACGCGCTGAAAACCTTCAACCCCAGTGATTCCAGTCCCTGATTCCTGACCCCTCACGCTGGGCAGAGCAGGACCGGGAAAACAGCGGCCTGTATCCATTGATCAATCGATCGCTTCTTTCCTTTTTTGTAAGAATGGCCCCTTTAAAGGGGATTAGGGCAGACGGTGTTTAATTGCAGGCCAGGAGCGAAGCACAATGAGAGGACTTTATTTCGAAGGTTTGTTTAAAGACTGCAAAAGAGCACCCTTCATGAGGAAGGGATTCTGACCTGGAGACTTGTGGAGGGCGGAGCCAATTAAACAGCTGATTTAACGCCGAAGCGCAGCATCCACTACAAGTGTAAAGTGATTACTGGTTAGCCTGGAATTATCAGACAGCAAGGGCAGTCATCACTGCTGCAGCTAAACACTGGACTGCCTAACGTCACATCGAGGGTGTCCCCCGCCACATGCACTGTGCAGGAAGGCTTAGACAAGTGAGACAATAAGGCAGGCATGGTAACCCTGTCAGACTGCATTTAGGGCCCAAAGCGTTGGCAGCAGGTGAGGTGAGAGGCAGCAGATCTCGGGGAGGCTGACCAGCGCCACCTATAGGATGGCAACGGAACAGACGAGGCTCGAGGGAACGGCGTTTACCTTTATCCGGCTCAGGTCGGGCCCCGACAGCCTGCGCACCGTCTCCAAGCAAAAGCGGACTCCCGATGGGCTGAAGAAGGCCACGCTCGCTGGAACACCCTGCGCGTTCCCGGGAAAACAGCCCATGAGCGTGTGGGTGGGGCAAGTCCAGTGGCATGCGTGGCAAGACAGGCAGAGCCTGGGGTTTTAACGCTTTTAAAGAGAGCTTTGCCTGTTCAAAAAGTACTGCTCGAGTTCTGTGGAGAGGATTGCACTGCCGCAGAACCTTTTCAACAGTTAGGCAGCGACTGGGGCAGACTGATCTGCCTTAATCTCCCCCCATGTACGCAAAGGCAGTGATTACCACAGAACACAGTGGTTCAACTTGTAATACTCAGCTCATGAAAGGGAAATTGGCAGACTGGTCTTGTAGTTTGGGGTGGGCGGGGGGGGCAGCTGTCTAAGACCCACAGCGTGCTGCTCCTTATTCACAAGAGCTCAAACGAGGAGCCCAGAGCCCCAGCATGGCGCCTACGGATTTCCGAGATGCCTCAGCACCCACCGTCCTTCCCTTCGACTTACCTTCTCCGAGAAATAGTCTGTCAGGTTCCTCTCCAGGTCCGGATGCTGGGAGGTCTGATAGACAGTCAGCGTGTCCAGGGGCACCCCTAGAGGCGACGGGCGGGACATGCGTCACGTCACGATTGGCTGGCCTGTGCTTACAGTCACAAAAGTTTGAACATGCACAAACGCGAGGAAAATGCATTAACAGAACGGGATCTGAAAAATAAAATGGGTCAGATTAGGCTGCTGTGCATTCGATCAGAAGGTCGGTTCAGATCCTAGAACTTCGTGAGTGTGAAGTATGAAACTAAGGAGAGTTACCATGCTCTCTCAAAGTGGTAGGCAGGACTTCTCTTTTGATTGAGCCACAGGGAAAGAGGAAGGGTGATTTCTGGGGTTCGTCTGCTGCATCTAGGAGATGCACACATTCTGCAGTCAGGAGATATTCCTAAGGAGACAGGCCGTCCTTGTTAGGCAGAGAGCCAGCACGCTCGTTTACATACTTTCCAGGATAAACTGCGAGAGCACGGACGCCGTTCCAGAATCTTCGCCCTGTGGAACCAGGCCCAGGCTCCTCACTGGGAAAAAAGAACAAAGCGTTCGGACATTAATGTTCATGTGTGTGGGACGGGCCCCGGAGACACGTAAATGCGTCGGAAAGTGCGAGAGCAACAGGTGTTCCTAGGAATATGTTACACACGCTGCACTGCACTGGTGCCCTGGCGGCACTCAGCAAAGTACAGGATAGGAGATGGCGAGGTAATGTCCGCCTGGACAGGTAAACTTCTGCTTTCTGTCTGATCTGGGGCAGTTATTCAGCAACTCTGACAGATGGTAGGAGCTCTGGGTGGGGGTGGGGGGGCGACAGGCTATGTTTCTGATCCCAAAGATGATCCCAGGTGGTGCGAACTATTAAAAGTGTGGCCGGCGCCAATGGGAGCGATGTCACCCCGCGGGGAGCTCAGGCTTGTGAGCCTTAAGGGCTTCAGCAGTTAAAACAGCGAGTGGGTGTACGGCTTCGGACAAAACCAATTATATTTGGTAAAAAAGGGCAACGGTGCAGAAAACTGGGTCAAATTAAAGAAACACAAAGCCAAATATTAATTATTAAATAACCACTTAGAACAGGATTTACGATTGTCCAGTCGGTCTGCCTAAATATTGAAAGTGTGACACGTTGCTGACTTCCTGTGCGAAGCTAAACCTAGCGCCTGGACATGGTCAGCACCGTTTCTGCCCCCCCCCCCGACCTTCTTTAGATCTACATCACACCCGGGGGGGCTAACTGACACCCGCCCCTCCCTTCAAGGTGCCACGAAGCGGCAGGTGACAAGCTGGACACAGGTTTCATTTCGACAGCAAACTGAGATTTATAGAGGGCTGATTTCCTGCTTTCTGGAAGAGGGAGGGGAGCTGTTACAATTAGCGACCCATCAGCTTAAAGACAGAACCATCAGGGACCATGCAGGTGCCACCCCACCCCCCCGGCACTCAGGTAAGCGACTTCAAGCTTTGGAGCTATACGGCTAAGCCTGAACAAAAGACGTAGCCCCCCCAATGAATCACTGTCTCACCTCTTCGAACACAAAAGGAAAGGCCACGACCTACGAAATCCACCCGATTAGATAGAGGACATTCATTTCATTCCGATGATACAAAAATGCTCTTAAATTCCCTACAATCTGAAAGTGAGCGGGACAGAGCGGACACAGTGTATCAGCCGTGAAGCCACATCTCATTATGCGACGTCTGCCCTACAAACGTCGCCATGATTGGCAAGGTACAGCTCTGGCTGTCTACACCATCAACCCCCCCCCCAGGAAGCTGCTGTGATATTTAAGCCCTCATGCTCACGTGCCACATCACACTCCCTCGGTTCCCTCCCCTTCCCCCCCCTCACCCTTTTCAGAATCGCCTCACCAAATTATAAACCACTTTTATTGGATAAGATCACTTTGTTGCGGTACGCACAGGACTGTGCAAAAGTCTTAGGCAAGCCAAAGAGAATGTTCTGATGGTCTTTGCCTTGGTTTAATGCTACGATGTTATGTTTGGCCAAGCGTGTCACCTTCGAAACCTCTCCATAAGTCACCCAACCACACATGTACTTTTTAACTCAACTACTAACATTCCCGGTTTGGCTAATCAATGCCTGAATGAGTTATATAACTAAGGCATTTAATTAATTAGGTGCCCCCGAGGAGAGGTTTGGGAACTGAAGTGGTGTTTATCTAGCCATCCAACAGGATATCAGTAACTTTTTTAAATTATTGCTAGCTTATACTGTGTTACTCTTGATATGCATGTTTTAATGTTAAACTGCATTTTTTTTCCTAACAAATAAGCACTTATAATCCAGATGATTAGCCTTAAACATTTTACTTGACTCACTAAGACCTTTGCACAGTACTGAAAATATGTTTTCCTTATATGTCGAAGGCTCTTTGGTTGCGCTGCTGTCTTTGTGAGTGAAAGCTGTCATATGGACTGTGATATGTAGTATGTACACTGCCTCACAGGCTCTGGATCAGTGTGACGCTAATCGGCCAGCATCAGCGAAAGCAGACGGGCAGGTAACGAGGCCAGCGACGTACCCAGGGCAGCCGTGGCCTTCCCGACGACGTAGACGAGTCTCACGTTCCATCTGTCCTTCACCAAGGCGTCCCACTCTGCAGAACACAGCCGTCAGACTGTCACTGAAACAGAACGCGCATTCCCGAAACGGCTCCTATACCAGCAATCGTCATGGAAACATACAACCGGGTGATGACACCCTATGCAGGGCATGTTACACTGTGGTTGCAACAGGCAGCAATGCACCAATATGAACAGGATTCACGCTTAGGCTAATATTGCGATGATAGAGACCAAAGAAAAACTTATTATTAACTAGGCTAGGGAGGATATGTTTCTGATAAGACAACTTTGCAGACGCACAAGAAATGCACAATTTCAAGAAAAAAAAACTTTCCCCGCCACATTTCTTATGTTTGGATTTGTTTTCCTTCTCATTGCAACAAGGTGCACTGTGAAATGGAAACATAATTATTTCACATAAATTTACATGCATTTACATGCATTATTCCTAATACGACAGGAAGTTGCACAGTTTGACAGCTGCTCGGTTCGTCAAAAGATCTGATGGACTGTTTCAATTCCCCTTAAAATGCTGGGCAGGAGCTTGCAGACAGAAAAATTGAGTCAGTCTGACAGAGCGTTACAGTTTCTGTCATCAAGTATCAAGCAGTTTTTATATATTGTTTACTGCTGCGTGTTTCATTCATATTTTATAAACATTTGTTTTCTAAAGGCATTAAGTGAATACTCTCATTGAAATAGAATAGGAATAATTTTCATATTTTGTCCAAAATTGGCATTCTGTGATTATTTTTTTGGTGTTTCAATTACCTCTGATAGAAAGACCTTAAAGAGCCTTCATTATCAAACTGCCTGCAAAATGCACCATACTAAACAAAAACTGATGTTCTGATGCCGTGTAAATGACAGATTTTTTTTTAATTATTATTTCAAACTAATTTTTTATGCTCCTAAGGTTCTTTGATTAGCTCAGAGATTCATAAATAAGATGCCTATGTGTGCCCCCTCTGGCGCAAACAAGGTGTCCCCTTAAAGAAAACCTTCAATCGTGTGATTGTGCGCAGCCTGTAAAGACGGCTCTAACAAGAAAAAAGACAATTTCTCTCTCTCTTCTCCTTGAAGGAAAATGGGTCAAATTAAAGCAACACAAATCAGACAAACCCAACTCACTCGTTAATAATAAAATACTTCGAAGATAAACTTTCTGGTATTTTTACTTGTCAGAAATAAATTGTGAGAAAACAGAAATTCATAAATATAATGCAGTGGAACAGAGAAATTTGACTTCTTTCCAAAATTACGTATACAGCTAAAATGTTCCCTAAAAAAGAGTGTCAGATTATACTGTTTACTGCTTAGAAGGTAATTTCTGAGTTTTCCTGCTAAATCCTTGGGGCCATTTTTAAAGAAAGCATTTCCATTCCCAATTTTGATTAATGTCAGTATGGAGGTTATCAATAATAAGATGTAAATTATTATTCAGTACAGATGGAGATTTTGAGTCACATTAGGAATCCACAAGGATATACAACATCAAAGTGCAGAACAATTTAAATGTGCTATAAAGAATTGCTGGAAGTGTCCAAAAATCTAGGAATCTAAAAATATATATACATTATAAATTCTTCTCCATTTAAGAATGACAACAGAAGGTCTGGCAGTTGACTGAGGGCAGGAAAAAGCCTCTCAGAGTAACTGTAAACTTCTAGTTAATGGTGACCTCTATGGGACATTTACAGTCAATGCAGTGTTTCCAACTCAATCCTGTGTAGCAGGACGGCAGGCTGGGAGTCTACATTCTCATGTATGTTAATAATTAGTAAAATTAATAAATCCACAAACCCTCCATTTTACTCTGAGTTTCCAAACACGCCCTAGTAGCCTCCACTGCCCTGGGGCTGGTAAAGATAAGGCCTCCGAACTTTTCAGGCTGAAGAAGCTGTTCGAATACAAAAACACATAAAAATTAGTTTACGTATTTTCAACGTTCCCACAAGGTCACCTGAATACAAATAAGGGTAGGGACATACAAAGCATATATATAAGCATTTTGATGAGAAATTGAGTTTACCTTTTGACACAGTGTCTCGAGGGACACGAACGTGAAAGACAAGACTGGAATCAGTGTAGCTTTGTGTCCAAGCAACTCCAACTCCTGGGACCGCCGAGAGAAAGGTCAGCAATGCAGTCACCCCACGTACATCAACATCTCAGCAATCAAGCAATAGTAAATATTACCACACTTCTAAGTATAGTAATTTTGTTGCCTATACGTTGATCTAAATGAAATGATCGTATCACAAATGCATTTACCTCCATTTCAGCTTGTCCTTCCAAAAGTTATTTGTTGCTTACATATACAAATTAATACATTAATAAACAAAGTTATATGTTTATAGCTACCTTGATGTAAGGATCAGGACCAGAATCATCTTCTTTCGGTTCTTTAAGCAGCAATAAGTTCATCTTGATATTAGTTACCTCAAGAATTCTTAAAAAAATGAATGTGCAAAAATAAATACAGGAAAATGCCAAAACAACGAGTGACCCTGCAGGGAGGCACGCCTCATTACAGTGTGGCTGAAGCCGACAACGAGGGTAAATGTGATGTGTACCAGGAGTAAGCAGGAGATCCACCCCGTGTGCTGAACACACACTTGTGTTGTGTGCTGATACGGAAATACCAAAGAGTCAGCTCATCTTCTGACAAACAGGATTACCAGATACAAGCAACAGACAAGCACGTTAACTAACTTTAGTATTTGTTACCGGTCATGACAAAAGGACGATTTTTAAACGTGATGCACACTAAAAATAGTATACAGAAAATACACTAGTGGCCAAAATTGTGGAAACACTCATCATTACGCTTTAAAAATTACTTACTACACGAATACTGGAGGTAATGTTTATAAACAACCAAAGAGTGTTTACAAAGGTCATATATTGGACGATTAAATAAGTAACTGGAGCAAAAATTGGATAAAGTTCTGCAATCTCTAAAAACTGGTTTCCACAGTTTTTACCTCGAGTGTCAATTAACTATTCCTAGCTGTATTCCATAAATTATTTAGAAAGTTCGGGGGGGAAAAGGAGTAATATCGCTTGTTGTTAAGCACTTAGGTTTTTCGTGCCGTACATACATTTTGAAAGAAACGTTTCCTCATAGCAATCAATGGGAATACCAAAGAACAGGGCAAGGAAACCTATAAATATATACGGTAACTACGACTGTTTACCTTGTCGGAATAACGATGTAATAAAATTCAGAGCTGTCAGGGAGCTTCAAAGATAACCAACATATAGCGTTGACAGGACATTTATAATCCCTTTAATGTCGTATCATGCCAATGCTGCATATATTATACCCGTGTACTGTTATTCTACAGTCTCACTGAGCCACGCTGTTTTATAAAAGCAACTCAAAATGTAAGCAGAATGATGCGAATAAGCATGATCTCCTGCAGTAGCTCGAGAAGAGCCGATGCTGACGTCATAGCCCCTTTTCAGCTGAACCCGGAAGCTAAACTATGGACGCGTCTATGGCTTTAAAGAGGGTAATGGATGTAACGGATATCAGTTTAAGATATACGAGTAAAATAGATATTTGATATTATAATTCAAGGTGATTCAAGTTTACTTATTTAGAGTTTTTGTGTTTTTCGTCTGTTTACAATTATATTGGCGATTCTTATAAATATGTCCTCCCCTACTTTCAAAAATGGTCTAGGCCAACCCGATCCCAGGAATCTGGCGGCAAGATGGCGCCCACGGCGGATTTAACGTGGCGTTTTGCAGTATATTTGGAGCCGTCATGGCGGATACAAGCGCTCAGTTATCCCGCCGTATCGGCACCGTGAATGCGGTGACCTATGATCTTTAGTTGCGTAGCAGGCGTGTGTGGAGCGGCATGGCTTCGTCGGCGAAAAGGCGAGCAGTTGGAGTGCGACAGGAGCCCGAAGAGAGTGGAAACGACTCCTCGGAAGGGAGCTTCGACGAGAGCGGCGACTCCGGCGAGGAAGACAGTAATGACTCCGATGAAGAGATCAACGAGGTAAATCACTTTTTTGCACCCATCGGGCCTACCTTTCCGAATACAGATGGACCGAAGTTGAGCAAACTGAATGAATATTTATATGTATAGAACTGAGTCATGATATAATGTACAAAGCAAAATGTAATGTTATTATTTTATTTTACAGGAGGTTATAGTGGATTTTGAAGCCCATACCATCTCAGATAATGATTTCAACGGGATAAGAAAACTGCTCCAACAGGCAAGTATCGGTGTCAGGTCAGTGATGGGGAAACATGACGTCATGAGAGGCGACCCAAAGTAATACTGTACCATGAAAGAAAGATAGGAGTTGATTTTTATCAAGAATATTTAAAGCCGTCGGTGTGCCTGGATCTTAAGAGCTGATATATGTTACCAATCAGTGTTAACCAACATTTAAAAGTGACTTCTTTTAACACAAATCTTAACGACTTCTGTATGGTCGGTAAAGTGGCTTATGACGGTTTTAATGCATTTTTACTGAATGTTTTCTCCTTTCCCCACTTTCTTGTGAATCAGTTGTTCTTAAAAGCTAATGTAGATGTGTCGGAGCTGACTGACATCATCATACAGCAGAACCACATTGGTAGTGTCATCAGGGTAAGATCCATCAACACGAGCCAGAATTCAGAATGATGATGTGTCTGAAATCGACTTAAATGAATGAGCACCTTATCCTTCACTAATGTGTTTCATGCTTCCCTGAAATGAACCATTTACCAGTTATTATCAATACAATTTGGCCAATATAAGAAACAGGAGTGTTGCTGTATGAATCAGTGTTGCTTGTCTGTCATTCTTCCATTTGCCATCAGCAAGGGGAGGTAGAGGACAGTGATGATGAAGATGATGATGAAGTGTTTGGATTCATCAGCATGCTGAACCTTACAGAGAGAAAGGTAGGATGCTGTGTATTTGTATAAACTAGAACTCCAAACTGCCGAACCTCTCAGTATTGGACTGATCAAGTTCCTTTTATTGTACTTTTCATAACAAAATCTGCTACATTTGTACGCTGAAACCCTTTAAAACTCTTAGGAGTAGTCCAGCAAGTACAGTGCTCACAGAAAGACTTGGAGCACTCGCTTAATTCAGTAAAATTATTGCAAATATATTGGTTTTCTAACCAAATTCATTATTTATTCATTAAATCATTATATGTGTCACATTAGAAACAACCAGTGGTTTTAACTAGAACATTCAAGTAGCAGTACATTGAAACCCGATCGAGTTACAGTGTTCATTGCCAAGCAATGAACGTTGTGTGCCTTTTGAGTAACACTTTAGCAGTAACAAAAAAACACCAGACATTTGTGTTTAATGTCCCTTTGGGAGCCCGTGCCCACTGTTGCAATTAATAGTAAAATGGCAAAAAAAGAAGTGTCAGTCATAAAATGATGCCACTTAATAAAATGTCTGTGCAGATATGTTAAACATTGTCAGTGGACCTTTGTTATGAAACCAATTTTTACTGAATTAAGCAAGAGTCCCAAGACTTTCTGTGAGCACTGTATTGTTCTCTAGTATCCATGGTGACCACAACGCAGTTTGTCTTTCAGCAGGAATTGTGATGGCGTGGAGGTGGATGATGGGTGTGGTGCTTCTCTGCTGTGTGTTTGGCCAGGACGTCCCCTGTGTGGAGCAGGTCAAGGAGCTGCTGCTGGCCCAGTGTGAGAAGGTCTGTCCCCACAGCGTGGTGGAGGAGCTGGAGAAGATGCTGAAGGACACAGGCAAGCCAGTGGGGCTGATCCTGAGCGAGCGTTTCATCAACGTGCCGCCCCAGATCGCCCTGCCCCTGCACAAGCAGCTCCAGTGAGTTCCCTCCAGCAGGTCTGCCTAAGATGTTAGCCCCGGGTCCGGGGTGCTGCAGGATTTCTTAGGGAAATTTGCTCACAAAAGTAATCCATTACAGAGGTGGAGAATTTAGATCTAGAAAGTACAAATCCAGTCCAAGGTTTTGTTTCAACCAACCAATTGCATATAGAGTCACAGAGTAGAAGAGTTGAAGCAAAACCTTGGTCTGGCTTTCTGGATCTGAACTTTCCACCTTTGTTTTTAATGGATTACTTTTTCGAGTAACTTCCCAAACACTGCCTACATGATGCTGTAGAAACATACCCCATAGTCGGGTTGCAAGTTCAGTTCATTGAACTAAATTATTGTGTAACTGGATGGTCATTTTGACTGGATAAGCATTGATCCTGTCACACTACAGCACTGAATTCCTCTCTAATTTAGCCTTTCAGTAGAGCCACCAGGAGTGGCGCAATTATATAATTCCCTTCTGTCCTTTCAGTTCATTATTTTTCTGTGTCATTACTGGCTGTCGATTTTGAATGCGTGCTGGCACGCAGCACTAATGCATAGCATCAGCAACGGCCCACCTTAAAGAGAGTCTCTTTGTTAAGCGTAGCCTTGGCCCAAAGTACCCCTTTGGCTACATTCACACTACCAAGCTCAGATGAGTCACATCCGATTTTTTTCCTGTGAGATCTGTTTTTTTTTTCGGGGCTGTGTGGACAGACAAATCAAGTCTTTTCAAATGAGATTTGACTTTCATATGTGGTCATAGATTGAATATATATCCAATTTGTAGACGTAAGACATGAATGTGAATGGTCAGGTCAGAATTCATGTGGTTTTTTGCAAATGTGCATACGCTGAGCATCTTTTGTTGTTGCAGATGACTCGTGTAAAAGGTCTGTGCACATGAGAACTAATTTGGAGGACAGATGCGTTCACATTACAGTTAGGTACAGGTCTCTGGTAATTATGAATGAACGATCAAAATAAGCAAATCCGATCTGAGCATAATATTGGAATTGGACAATGAGGCTTGCAATGTTAAGGTAGCCTTTGTAAATGGAAATCCCCTTAATGCTGCCAACTTCGTGCCACCGATTCCAGAGACGAAATAGCAGAGGCCCAGAAGGCAAACAAGCCTAGCAGCACGTGCCGTTACTGCCTGATGGTCAGCAAGACGTACATGGCAGAGAAGAAGACTGGGCAGAAAGAGGAGCTGATGTTCTGTAACGCGGAGGAGGAGTTCTTCTATGAGGTACACGTCCTGTGATGTCCTCGCTTGCTCCTCAGGCAATGTGCCCGTATTAGGAAGAGTTCATCTTTCACATAAGGGGTGGTTAAATTTGAGAGCTTTTTGAGGGTCCCTGTTCCCAGCATTCTTTGTTTCGTGTCACATGCTAGAGTGACAGTGCTTCCTATTGGCTGAAGAGTGATGGTTTTAAATAAGTTTATCCTGTTGCAGCAAGCGACCACAAAGTTCAACTACTCAGTCCAGGAGGAGGCCGATTCCTGCCTGGGCGGACGATGGTCCTTCGATGACACCCCTATGAAGCCTTTCCGCACGGTGATGCTGATTCCTTCTGACCGGATGGGTGTCGTCATGGACAAACTTAAGGAGTACCTGACTGTGTGAGCATGTCCAACACCGAAAAAAAGTAATTAATTTGCTCTTATTGCAGATGTTACCCCTGTGTAGGAAACATACTGTAGCCTATGGGGTAGTCAGGTCGATAGTCATTGATTGACAGTCGGGGATCTCAACAGGAATGTCTTCAGTTGAATTTGACATACGTGATCATATTAATCTTGTGGAAAGTGTATTGCCTTCCGAACCACTGGAAGTAATTTTAATCACTCTCGCAAAATACGTGTTGTGAAAACTACTTTTCTCCATCTAGATACCTGTATCTTTTGATATTCTGACAGATCACTGTCCATGTACTCCACTGTCCAATAATTTATTTCTTAATAAAGCACATACTCATATTTACAAACAGCGTGATTAACATTAATCTTAACTGGATTCCTGATAGTGCCTTCACCACAGTTCACAAGGTTAAATGATATTTGTGCTTCTCCATATATCTGCCAAGTCCTGTGGTTTTTCTGCAATGTTCACATCTCGAACCTCAATTTTTAAACTTCTTGGTGGAAAGCATTTGAATTTAGGTCAGTCAATAGGTACCAATAGGTAGTGATGGCCAAATAAAGCTCCATGAACCCATTGCTGTACTTTTTAACCCTCACTAAGAATAGGACACTTATGAGCATAAGAGTTTACAGTGTTAATGTCCTGTTTTGTTAATTGCTGCAATGGACACTAATACAAACGTGCCCCTACAAAGCTTGTGAGCGCCTGAAAGGGAAACTGTCCATTTTACTGTCTGGCCTGCATTTCCACTGCGACTCTCCCTGTTCCTGTTGGTGCGGATGGGGCAGGTCGGACCGCCGTCACTGCACGACGCATCTGTCAGTCTGGTTCGAGTCGCCCTCGCGCTGCTCGCCGTCAAGTGCGTCGACCTCTTGCTTTCGGTCTTTGCGGTGGGTGGCGAGGTCCAGGAGGTGCTGCAGGATGTCTTTGCTCTCACTGTGGGGCAGGTTGTAGAAGAAGTACTGTGGTACCATCTCTGTGAACCTAGAAACAAAAAAATCCCAATAATAAACTAAGTATGTTTAAAAAAAAAAAAAAACACTGCTTAATGGAATCAGGTGATTTCCTTATAGACATCAGTGAACACTAATGTAATGTTTGGTAGCTATTCAGCATTTGCTTGACTGAATATAGATGCAAGCCACAAGTGTAATTACTCGCTGTATAATCTTTAATCTTTTGTTAAATTATCATTTCAATGTATTCATTTTTCAGTGGGTTATAAAGACGTACACGTTAGTGACTAATTTCGAGCACCATCTGGTGTGTCTGTTTGGCGGGACCGTGTGAGGCAGACTGATCTATAACAATAAACTGAACTGAATTTATTCCAGTTGCTCTTCTGGTCGAGGTTCGAGTGTTCCAGTAGCGAGGATGATTTCACCTAAGGGGATGGATGTTTTTACTCCAAGGTCAGCCCCCCCACACCTCTGCAAACCAGACGAGAACAGCGACTCACCCCTCTGGGGAGATTGCAGACACGGTGCGGATGCAGTTGCTCTCTGACAGGATGAACTCGTGGTACAGTAACCACTCGGGCTGGCCCAGCTTCTGAGACTCCTTCCCGTACCTGGACGTGGGGTGGATCTGAGCAACGTGCTTGTGCGTCAGCATCAAGTAATTTCCAGAACCATCCACGTCCCTGGCGATCTGAAGGACAGGTGGATTTTCCCTTTCAGAAACTCAGGCTACTGAATTAACATCACTATATCCAGAATCAGTGTTCCAGAGTCCATAGTTATCGGCACTTGACAAAATTTCCCCAAAGGAAATGTCTATCTAACAAAGAGATTACACTTTGTGGGTTTAACCAAAGCCACAAAGTCTGTTTAATAATAATTCATTATGATAAAATTATTTTAAAAACAGGACAGCCTGTGACTGTTAAAACCTTTAAATTCAATGATAGCAAATTATTTGTTCAAATACAATCTAATACTGTAATTCTTGAGTTCAGTTGAGGTTCAGTTGAGGTGCAGTACCGGACACACCTATGAATCTGAATTATATAAACGCTGACTGTCCCCCCGCTTGTGTCACGAAGCAGAACACACTTCTGAGCTTTTCTCCCAGGGGGTGCAAGGAGAAAGAGCCCCCACCTGTCACCCGTTACAGCCGTAGGCGCCAACCTTACATATACTTAAAAAAAAAATACTCTGGTCAGCAACAGAATATTTAGCTGACCAGGTACGGGGAAGGTTGAGCCCCCATGGTATATTTTGCTGATCGGGGGGGAAATTAGAAGTTGTGTGTAATTGACCTTTCAACTATACAACTGTGTTGCAACCTATGCCAAACTGTAAAATTGTTAATCATATGTGTAATAATTTATTAACAAGCCATATTTTCAAATAACATTACAATATCAAACATATGTTGAAATAGCATTTTCATCTGACCAGTAGGGGGTGCAATTGTGCCCACTGCAGACCTGCATGAAGAAGCCCGCCAACAGTGCCTTCTTGATGTTCAGAGCGTTGGCCTTCGTCCCAAAGGATGGCTCCGACACGGGCAGCTCGATGCGCCTCAGGATGTCGATGAGCTCCGACCGGACAGCCTCGGCCGTCCGAAGCGCCGGGTAGCTGAGGAAGTTGTCCTGGCACCATTTCTCAATGCACAGGTCTGCAAGGAGAGTGGGCTGGAACTCAGTTTCAGGTCAGTTTGAAGAACATCTGATGTCTGCCAATTCTAATTGCTTAGCAGATACTGTTTCTCCCAGAGGTACTAAAATGGGTTCTTCAATGGTATGACAGACTTGACCTTCAATCTTATGACCCACAACACCACCTACTGGCTATGTAATGCATTTCTTTAACGTGGAATTCTCAGTCATGCTGTCGTATCGTCAGCACAGACACTTGGGTGCTGCTGATTTAACCCGAACTCTTCCATTTATCCAGTGGTGGTGCGGTGTCCTAAGATAACCGACGTGTATTAGGGGGTGGGGGGGAGACTCACATGGTTCACGCTGGTTGCGTTTGAAGGCGTTATAGATGTTGACCAGGGTGAAGTGGTCGCCCTGGGGGTGCTGGAACCTGAGCTGACACTGTGCCGCCTCCTGCCTGCTCCCCGTGGGGGTCTCCAAGAAACAGCTGGGGGCTGAAACAGTCCCAAAAACAACCTGTTAGCATTCCCGCTATTTATTACCTTGCTGGCCTGCTCCATATGAAATTCCATATGAAACATCTCATAGGGCCGATATTTAGAATGCAGAGCTGAACTACATCCTAATCCTGTACTAAATCCTTTCATGTTACTATCCATGTTTTAATTGCTTATCCAATGCAGAGAGTGCATGAGGTCTATCCCAGCCTATCCCAAAAAGCACCCGGGATGACATCACAGCACATGGCAATTCAGAGGAACCATGTTTCTGGACTGTGAAGGGACTGTCTGGCAGGGAGCAAAAACGTGGACTGTCTGGCAGGGAGCAAAAACGTGGACTGTCTGTGGTTCCCCAAGGGATTAAGAATCACCGCTGTAAGGAATCAAGCCAGTGGATCACAGCTTACCCACGAGCATGGCAGCGATGGTCACCACCTCGTTCACGCAGTCGAACTCGCAGGACGCCAGCAGTGCCTTGGCTGTCTGAGGGTCCAGGGGAAACTCCGAGATGATGATCCCGATCTCGGACAGGTTGCCGTCGTTGTCAAGGGCGGCAAGGTAATCCAGCTCCTCCAGAGCCTGCATCAGGCCCTCGGGGTCTGCAGGGGAGCGACAGTGTCAGGATGAACGCCATGCGCCCAAATCACCAGCACGCCTGCGATTTTACTGCATGGAAACCAAACCAACAATATCTACCAGCTATTCATTATTTTATAACTAAATAGTGAACAACAGTGATGATGTCCAACAAGCAGAATCACAACCATGGCTGAAAATCAGAATATAAATAAAAGAAAATTGAAAATGAAGTTTGTAGCCTTTTCCCTTTGATTGTACTAAAAATGGATGAATTAACATAACTAGCAAAAACCATTTCTCAGAAATGCCATTTCAATTTTTGCAGCAGTCCAATCTGACCAGCAATTCAGGTGACCAAACAAAGCTAAAACCATTTTGAAAGCCCTGACATGCACTCGGCTGCTGCTGTATAATTATACGGGCAGCTAAAATTATTCTACTCATCACGGCTCTGCTTAAAATATGTGCCGCTTTCTGGTCGTCCTTATGTGAAAGTTCACAAACATTTGCAGTTTCCCTTTGACTTCCAAATGCTGTATATAACTCAAAAAAAGAAGGCAAAAGTATGTGAAACATTTAAATTTAAAGAATTTCTCAGGAATGACACAAAAGTACAAACTAATCCAATTTTATGCCTAACTTGATAACTCCTTTATTTATGCACATTGATTCTGCTCTCTCTATTTCTTTGGTGACAGTTTAACAACTCAATAAAACACAGGATGACGGCGCTCAGTCTGCCTTCCATTCCTATGTATTATGTTGTGAGCGCCGTCATTCTGCTGATATTTACGGCACGATCGCCTCCCATTTCGCCCCCCGCCTGGAGCGCCGTTTCATGAGGCTCCTAGCCGAGGGGACTTACTGCAGACCCACCGACCCCCCCCGCCAGCTTCCAGCCACTCTCCTCTGCGTTTGCCTTCCCCACAAAAGGAGCCGTGATGGACCGGGCACAAAACGGGCCCCCAGCGGGGAGCTGCCAGCTCTCCAAGCCCGACCAGCTCGAAAGCTGCCCTCCCCCCTCCCACATCTGTACGGCTCACCGCTGCCAAATCATCCTCTAGTGAACCTGTCCTGTTTTCCTCCGCTGACACTAAAAGCGCAGCACGTAGAGAAAACCATTAACCACCGGATGGGGGTGAAAGAATATATGCACTCAGTAAATCCACGGCGCTGGAGCTCTTTGGGTTTCTGCCAGAATACCTCCCTCGCCAAACAAACCACGGCTGACCTTTCCGCTTGATCCCCGTAGGTGCTGTTTATTGTATTTTTATTTTTTCAAATCACAAACCAGGATTACGCCCCGCACCCTCCAATAAAACGGCAACAGCCGCTGCTTCGGGCAGTCGGCCATCTCCGACACTTAATCGGGCGTGACTGAGCGCACTGGTTACTCAAGCTCCTCAGAAACACGTGTTTGTTGTCATTAAAGTTACAGCGCTTGCCGCTTTCGGCTTTTTATCTGCGGTTCAAGAGCACAATTCTTCTGCGAAATGTTAATTTTCATTCAGCGCAAACAGAACGGTCTATTACATCTTCTCGTTTAGAGTTTGTGGGGCAGAAACCCACGCAGGGTTTACTAAATAAGACGTGGTGTGCTTTTTGATTTGTTGGCCTATATGGGTTTTTTTTTTTTGCCTCTTAGGTAATTAGCAGTGATGTGTTAACCTTCGGAGAACATCGATGTACCACAGTCTATGTCAGATCCACAGGCACCAGTTAAATCACTCTTGAGAGATCACTCACCGGGCCGGTCGATGAAGTCGCAGTGTCCCAGACCTGCGATCTCCATCCTCTTCAGGAATAGGACGGTAGAGGTGATGTTGGACTCCAGTAGGCGTGGAGATGTTTCTTCTGGCAGAACAGTTTCCTCAGGATACAGGCAGAAACATTTACCTATGGGGTACACAGTACAAAAAAAGTCCTTACAATTTCAGCAACATATCAGACTTGCCCTTACCCAAATCATAGTGTTGGTTACATCTAGTGAAATATGAATTTTAATGTATCCATTAGAAAACTGTAGTCATGGGCAAATTAAGCTTCATGAACCATTTGATGTATTTTTTACCCCACTAGATGGCGCTCTTGGTTTGCTTTGGGGCATACTTCAAGCACTGATATAAACAGAGAGCACCATCTAATGGGCTCAGAAAATACAGCAAATGGTTCATGAAGCTTCATTTCCCCATCAATGGGAACTGTATTAATTGTTTTAGCAGATATTTGGAATATAGCATTGATCAGTGAAGCCCTTAAAATAAATGCTAATAAAAATTTAACTCTCCAGCTTGTTCAGCGAGCTGAAATTGGCACAAAATGGAATTAGACTTTTTTCCCGCCTCACACAGCTTTATAGACTGCAAAAGAGGACACCTCACCCGACAAATCCGTTAACTGCTTCCGGATCTCCGCCTGGCATTTACTGATGGGTCGTACCACCTCCGAGTTTGCCCTGATGCGCGTGTTGTACACCTGTGTCAAGAGAAACATAACTCCCATCGTCAGGGGCCTACCCTCCTTCCTTCCTGAGTATATTATGTCATCAACAGAAAGCCATTTGTCTTCTCATTGATCTCTTTGCTGTCTAAGTCATACAGCAGTTATTTATTGAAGTTTGCATTTTGATTTTTCTGTGCATCTTTTTACCAAGTATTTTAGAAAAGTCGTTCTACATTTGGACTGCACATACTGCATAAGATATGCCTATTGGGCTAGTCAGCCAATTAACCAGGTGCAAAGTGGCCCGGTGACTAGTGTTTCCTGTCCCTAGCCCTGCACCAACACAACCGGTTCAGCTAGCAGAGAACTTCATTATCGCTCTGCTTCGATTACGTGTGTCAAGCTAGAAAAACCGGATATGAAAAATGCTCTTTGTAAGCTACAAGGAAGGGAAGATAATTAAACTCAAGGAGTATTAGTGGCAGGTGCGTACTGACAGGATTTCTGTTTTTACGGCTAGAAGCTGGGAGATCTAATGACATCACAACACCGGCGACTAAAGGATTTTAAAAAGACTTTAAATCATTAACATGTCAGTATTTCGTTTGACTGAAAACACTGGACCTGTAACCTCAAACTCCCCAAATAATCCCTGGAATATGCTGCCCAGTGTTGGAAAGTCAACCTTGAAAAAGAGGAGAACAACAAGAGGAATCAACAGAGTAACAAGATAGAGAAAAATGAAACAAAAGAATCGCTCTTCTTCAGACTGACTGCATTAGCATCTGGTACGGTAAATACCTGGAATTCTAGGGATACTTACATCTCTCTTCTCCACGCCCACATCGATCACAAAGTTGATGGTGTCCACAGCCCAGAACAAGTCTTCCCCTTGACTACAAGTGAGGAAAACTTTTCTGCTCTTCCCCCGCTCTTCCCCCAACAGAGGCAGCCCCCCACCGCTCTGCGGAATCGTGGCAATTGGCACCAGCTCCCCCAGATCCCCCTTTTTGAAGTTGGCCCCTTCTTGTAGGAGAATGTCGTAAGCGCAGTCGATCTCCTGCAGAGGGCAGCAGTGAGATGGTCATCTAGCCAACATCTTCAGATCTGAAAACACCATGTGCGTCATTCCCGGAGGCTAAAGGCATGATCACTGGACTTATGAACGATCCGTTTATTGCTTCTATATGTCAACAGCTTTGGAGGTCGGTCAAGTGTCAGACTGACCACACAAGACAGAGGACTGTCTATATTAATGACGATTTAAAAAAAAAAAAAAAACCCCCGCGTCACGATTTCCTGGAGCAAGTGTCAATAGAACATCTCCTAGGTGTTGCAAAATATTTTTAAATAATCCACCCCTCACATTAATTAACCACATCTAAAAATGTCACGGACAGAGAATTTCAATCAAGTCTCCTCTGCTGATATTAATGTAACTCTGTACCTAACCAACAAACTATTGCAGCAACTACCCAACAGACTATTCCAGCCAATTTAACTCAAGGTGAGGAACAGACCTGATGATCCCAGGTTCAGCACTTTAATCACAGGAACCTCAGCAGGAAAAATCAGGACTGAAACCAGCATTTTCAATCCAGCGTCTTTAAGCACCACATATGCTCATGTCCAATAACTATTTAAATATATTGACAAAGTTATGTCTCTATTTCACAATGGAACCCTTCCCTACTCCTCTTGTCGGTTTCAGGGTTTGCGTCGTGGTGAGGGACGTGACCTCATACCCTACCTGTGACGAGGCCAGGAAGACCACCACGTCCCCTGCTTCCTTGGTGTGGTGGATCTCCAGAACCAGCCGCAGGGCGGCGTAAAAATAGTCCTTTTCGTCTCCGTTGCTGTAGACGACCTCGGCCGGGCGCGGGTCCTCCAGCCGCAGCAAGGGGGCCCCACCGAAGTGGGCAAGCAGCTTAGCAGGCACGTGTGGTGCCGTCAGGACCACCAGGCGGAGCCCGGGCCGCTGTGGCAGGACGGCCTTCAGCAGACCCAGCAGCAGATCGGTGCTCACAGTCCGCTCATGGGCCTGGTCGATGACCAGCACCCCGTAGCGCTCCAGCAGCGGGTCAGACATCATCTCCCTCAGCAGGGTGCCGTCCGTGCAGTACCTGTCACATCCACACGGGGACAAGCCCATCACAGACTCTTCGCTACCTTACCATTACGTCGCAGGAAAACTGTACCACAAATAAGTGACAGAGCTTTGACGTTTGTCACTTAATATGAAACCTGTGATTATTTTGAACAAATGAGTTCATTAGGACTGGGGGGGGGGGGGCTGTGCATTCTTTATGCAGCCTCCTATAGATGTGGGTACTGCCTTTTGACGCAATTCAAATAAATAAAAAGGCAAATCAGTGTAATGCACCCCTCCCCCTCCATCCTTTACAGTCAGCCATTGTGTCCTTTGTTGTCATGCCGACCTGTGGCGCTATTGGGAACGTGTGTGTGTGTGTGTGTGTGTGGTGGTGGGGCGGGTTGGGGTCACAAGCAGCGTGCAGCTGCAGCGTGGCTCCTTTGAAGCCTCCCTCTCTTCAGATGGAAATAACTCCTGGAGTGGGTAGGTGGGGGTCGTGCTCAGATCCCGCGTGCTGCAGCGCACTTTGACACTGCTACTCGTGCCTAGTTAACACCACTAGCTCGTGCGCGCGGCGTAAGCAGGCTGCAGTACTCGTTAATTTGCCAGCCAGTTAATTGATTTCGATGCTTAGCAACTGCATTTATCTGGTGCAGCTGAATTAACTTAACGATTTTACCGCTGACTCACGCTGATGGCGCGATACGCTTGTTTTTCTGGTGCGCCGAGTACGTCAGCGGTCGTACCGGAGGACGGTGTCCCCGGAGCAGCAGGTCTCCAGCGGGATGCTGTAGCCCACCTCGTGGCCGATGTTGACATCCATCTCGTCGGCCACACGCAAGGCCAGCTCCACGGCCAGCTGCCGGTGGATCTGCGAACAGGCCACCATGCCATGCTGGTACTGGGCCGATAAGCAGAACTCGGCGCACCACTGGGGTATCTGCAGAGCGGGTAGGCAGAGAAATCTGAAATGACCGCAGTATTTCTCCGCAGTTTTACATGAGCGGGGTGCAACGCAAATTAATTGCACGTAGAAAAAACATATTTAAATATGCGTCACGTTTTGGGCAGTCCTTTGATTATTCTAAGGAAACATCCACAAATCGATAGTCCTTTGCCCCGGATTACAAATAATTATCCCGGAGTATCCACGTTGCCTTCCATCTAAGGGTGACCGCATTGTGTAGCAACAAATGCGCAAAATCGCTCAGACAGCTAGAGGCTTTTTCAGCAGGGGAACACCCGCCCTTTAGAAAAAATGTGTCGTGCAGCGAACAGCTGGACCATTGTGTAGCCCGTCTGTCAGGCCTGTGACAAGGGGGGGCAAACGAAGGCATCTGCGGAGCCGGCGCTCGGACAGCTGGGAGGGACGCAATCCACTTTCGGAATAACCTCAAAAGGGACGCTGATCATGGAGAAGGGCTGTCCCCGGGGAATGCACCAAAGAATAAAAAGACAGAAGTACACAGATTATTCGTCACCAAAAGAAAAAACCTTTGCTCGTGATAAGGACTCATTTCTATAGAATTTAATTCAAATATAGTCCCCAGTCTGCCTCTCAACGTAACGATCGAGAAACTTTGGCGTTTTTTCGGTATCACCCGTTTTCAATTTTCACATGCCTCTTCAAACAATGGCTCTTTGGAAAAAGAAAAAAAAACTAAGTCAACGCCTATCTGAGCAACACGTGTCAATTCAGAGAACAGGGATTACCCAAGTATTGCTTGCTTAAATAAGAGCAATATACATTCAGATGCTTGACTTGACTATATAAAATATAATTTGAAACCTATGTTTTAATCTTCAGTTTCGCGCTTTGCCACGAAAGGGTTATTTGCTGCAGTTTAAGTGGCTTAACAGGGGCTTCTGTTCGTATGCGGAACCGCAGTTCTTGCCGCAGGGCCTGGCAGTAAAAACTGACACTAACAGAGACTAGCGCCTCTTCACTGGCTCCTATATTTAGGACCATTCAACAGCTCCAGGAGGCCCAGTGATATTTAAGACACTCATCTTTGCCTCAGTCGAAACTGTAGACAAACGCACATGGGAAAATGATTCATCGTGTCAGGTGAATATTATCTTAGGATGAATGTAAAATTTTGCATTAATATCTGGCCCAACCTAGCGCTGACGCTCGAAACAGGACCGGGGGATGACAGGCTTGTATTACATGTAATGTATACTCGCTGTACAATACCAACAGAAGTATCGGGTAATAAATATTTTATCTAAGCTTTTTCTAAGTATCACCATAAACTTTCCTTCAGTTGACTTGTCCTACTTTGTCAGTTATATGCGGACGGGATATAATCTTGCAGTCGTCTAAAAATAACACGAAAAAAAACCCACATGTTTAAGCGTAATTTAAAACATCTTAAAATGGCAGGTAGGTGAAACTTCTTGAAATGTTAAGTTTTAATAAACATGAGCAAGTCGGGGTTATTTATGGTGCCCATTAAAAACCCACCTGCGAACTTTTCCCAGATTTTGCTGTACCAGAAACTATGACGACCTGGTTATTAACCAAAGTCTCCATAATTTCGGACCGGGCTTTCCAAACCGACAAAGTCTTCCTTTCTTTGAGTAACGTATAATATCGAGACGAATAAGGCAACCCATCGAACTGATTCAGCTCCAGATCGTCGCCGAAATCCAATCCAACTTCTCGCCCATCATCCGCTTCGGAGAGCAGCTCCTCCGGCAACTCGTCGTCCGCCATGGCCGCGGTTTATAAAATCAGATGTAAGAGGTTATTACTGGGGAACTCCGGCAAAAGCATTGACGGCAGGGTTTGCTGTTGTCATCCAGAGTTGAGGAACAACTTCGTACAGAACACTTCGCTCCTTCCCTAAGTTTGGGGGGAGGGAATACGGGAGATGGCCGTTTTCGTAGCAAAGTGTTTGTATCAATATATATTCTAAAAATAAGAACCCAAAAGTGAAATGCAAAGCAGCAACAAGTAAACTAAGTCACCCGAAAAAATATTTAATCCCAAATAGCTTTCCGGCGCGCAATGTTGCGTCTTTTGTTAAGCGCATTTGGTCCGTGAATGAACGGCAGCGGCGAGCGTCCATTGTAGCGCTAAACGTGGTCATGTGGCCCTTTAATCTCATTATAATCCAATACCGGGACTGGGAGGATGGGAACGCACAATGAACAAATACGGGTCAACCAAGTTATAATTAACACAAAGATCATTAATTCACACCAAATTTCCAATATTAAGAGAAGACTAGCTAATGTTGTGTTTTACTTTAGAAAAATGTAGAAATAGTGTATTTATGTTATGCTCTAAGTATTTAGAGAGCAATGTGTAGCCTGTTGATTGCTGAAAATAAACGTGCAAAGAGGCGTAGTTTTACGGCAAACAAGTGACCATGTATAGTCGTGGAGTGTATGTAAAGAGATACAGAATTGCAAAAACATGCATCGATAGGTCGTGTCGATGCGCCCTTAACACTGATTACATTTGGTCTGGTCTTAGAGGTGGTTCACAGTGTCGCAAAAACCGTAACTAAATAACTGAAAAGAAACAATTCTGCGGCCTTACAGTGATACGAAATGAAAGTGGGCAAAGCTGAAGTTTACCTTTACTATGACAACCAGCGAATACTGCTACCCCAAACACACGGGGGAAAGTGGGCATCGTTCGCAAGTTTCTATGCTCCTTTGATCGCTGTCATTGAATTTCCGTTATCTATCTATCGATGGATAATACAGGTAGATACTCATTTCTTTCTTAAACGAATTGCTTTTGTCTGTAAAAATAGGGGGGGTTCTAACGACATCCTAATTACCAATGTCGTGAATTGATCACATTCTCCGTCCCTGAGAACGGCTTATTGGACTACGTGTTTAGTTTTGTGTTTATGGCGTTTGCTTCTCAGGAAATTAAGAAGTAACGACTAGTGACATTTTGACCACATGCAGACCGTCTTATTCTATCCCAAAGTAAAAAATAAAGACGATAACCCCCTGTGTTTCCTACGTGATTCCAAGTCTACAACATGCTTATTTACTGATTTCGCTGCCTTTCCTGCGTACTTTCGCGACCTCTAATGGCAGTTGATTTTTACAGCCATTAACAGTAATTAATGGTGGGAGTCAATGAACTCTTTTTAAGAGCATCGAAACCGCTGGGCACCAGTGCTCCCTGTAATCGGGAAGGTGAGTCACCACAGCATCGGCTTGGACTGGAGCAAAGGGCGCAGGTCCCGGACGGGACCGCCGGAGAGCTGGACCCGCTTCTCCCTGGAGGTGGAAAATAACAAAACGCTCGCCTTTGATACTGTATACAAGTACGTGGGAAAAAAATAATTAAAACAATATTTTTGCAAAAAAAAATCAGATATTTAACATTAATGAATACAGCATAGATTTTAATTAAATTTGGCGAATGAAGTATATTTAGATCTATTAAACAGACACTATCAAATGGGACTTTAGTGGAATATCGCAGTGTTTCCCAAACCAGTCCTCACTGTACACTGGACAGATCTACATTTTCGTTTTAAATTCGTTCCCGGAACACCTGACTCAAGCGACCAAGAGGTCAGACGCCATACATGTGTGCTGGGAACTGGGATAAATCAGAAATGTGGATCTGTCCAGAGTGCCCTGAGGACTGGTTTGGGAAACACCATATTGTTTCCATTGGTGAAACCAGGATGTTGTATTCTAACAGCTCCTGACATTTCAGTTGGCAGCCCGTCATAAGCACGTCCGGGGCCTTTACTGTCATGCACTCCAATGCAGTCGACATGGCGTTGAATTTAGTTGCCCATTTTTAGGGGTTATGGCACCACGCACACTGTGGCAGGTCTGAAGCCAGGTACCACCTACAAGTTCAGGATAAAAGTGAGCCATCCTTCTGGGGAATCCACCTACAGCTCCATTGTGTCAGTTTCCACGGCCGGTAAGTGTGGCAGAGCACTTTCTTCGGCCTGGTCCATCTAAAAACACGTAGCATGCTAGTTTTGCACTACTTCACCTCCTAATTGGTTCACGGAAAATATTATTAGGGTAGGAAAGGTATCAGTGTCTGTCTTCTGTTTGCTTATCCCAAGCAGGGATATTGGGCCGTCCACTTTGCTGAAACATAAATACAAGGTTAATTATATCAGGAGAAAAAACAGGTAAAAAACAGGTACCGTCCAGCCACCAAATGTGACTGTTAATGGTGAGAATGAATGAGCCCAGTGGATATGCAGATATCAAATGACTGTACATTGCTATTGAAATTTCAGCTTTTCTTGAAATGTAGGCCAGAATCAAGACAAATGACATCATACCATTACTCACCTTTAAGACCTCAAATCCGGCAATTTTCAGGTGAAAACAAGCAGATAATTTTAGGTAAAGTGTAATCAAACTCCTGACTGGCTGTATCTTCAAAAAAGCAGAAGCTTCAATAAGGGGGGTGGACTCTTGGCAGCCACTTCTGACAGGTACAATATATGACTGAAATGTCTCACTTAATACAGACTCAAGTGCAGGGAGGGAATGTGGTCAGGAGGAGGTGCACGGATATTACACTGGCTTATCGCGTAGGAGACCAGCAAAACATAGCACAGAAGGTTCCGGAAGCACGAAACTCCCTCACCTATAGCTTGACATACCCAGTGATATTAACTGGAGCGCATCTGAGACGTGCCGGATGGGCCCCTGTGTAAGCTTAGCCCCCCCTGTCCTGGGTGTACACCAGGAGAACCACTGAATGGGAAGGACCTCCATCAGGCTGTGAACAAGAACGACCAGGAGCAGGTGGTCAAGGTGCTGCAGTCTGAGTAAGCGCTTATTATCATGTTAATAAATCCTGGAATGCTGGAATTCCTATCTTCACCTACCCCAACTTGCTCTCCATAGCTTGGGCGTCACAGTGCAGGATCAGCCAACGTGTCGCGCCCCTGGAACTGGGGGTTAGGGGCCTTGCTCAGGGGCCCAGGGTCATGTGAACGTTCTGCTGAGGCCGGGGCTCAAACCAGCAACCTTCTGATCACTGCTCAATATGTGCTAATAGTGTTGTGTTTTATTAGACATGATAATGATTATAAATGTAACATTTAGGTCAACATTTTCTACTGTCTTCGATCAGATATGTCCCAATATCATGTCTAATAAAATATAAAAAGGTGTTTTGTGTTTTGTTTTTCAAGCGCCATCGATGTGGACGTCCCAGACAGAATGGGCTTCACTCCTCTCATGGTTGCTGCCCAGAAAGGATATTTTAGGTACCTAATTGCTCCAGGGGATGGACCTTTATCCAGCTGTATTGCGGAGGAAGCAGTTAGGCGAAGGAAAACAGCACTGCTCAGTAATGTGTCCTAACTGCTGTGGACACATCGGTTAAAGACAGGTGGCGCTGTAGAGCATTGGAATGGACATAATTTTACCCCTCCCCCCCATCATTCACCACTCATTTCAAAGTTGGCTTCAAATTGTGCTTAGATGCATACATTTTATTTTCTTAAACCTATACAGTACTGTGTATCATCACTGTCTGATGGAAACTGCTGTCGCCCACTTCTCCTGACATTTTATCATTGATGGAATATGCCCATTCTCCTCTGTCTACTCATCGCGTCTGACATCTAATTAACAAATAAAAAGATGTTTTATAGAGTAATTTATTTAATAATTAATTATGTTTGTGATATTTAACATTTGTATGTCTGATGGTCATTTGTATGGGTTACTTTATATCACTAATTTTAACAAACTTACCTTTGATATCTAGCTAAGTGCCCGGGTCAGCGCCTGTCTGACCCTACCATTCGTGTCACTACCCTGTTTGGCCAGCAGGTGTCACTGGCCGTCCTGCCCTTTCACTCCCTGTTTAACCCTAGTGTGTTCCCTTGCTCCTTGGGCTGCTGCATGGCTTAGGGGGTTGAGAGTGTGGCACGGAGGCTATTTATTGATTTTTGTTCCTAGTGTTTTGTTGTAGTTATTTCGCTTCTCTGTTTGGGTTGCCCTGTTTGTGTTTCGTTCGATTTTAGTTTTTGTCTAGTGTATTTGGCTCTGTGTCATGCCTCCTAGTTTCTGGTTTTGCTGTATGTTACAGTTCCTTAGTTTCATGCTTGTTTAATTGTAATCTGCCCCACCTGTTCCTTGTTGTCCTTTTTGATTTGTTATTCCGATTATGCTTTGCACCTGTTCCTTGTTTGTCCTGGTCTTCCTCTGTATTTAAGTGTTTCCCTGTGTTCAGTTCCCGAGTGAGTCATTGAGTTTCTGCTGTTTTCCTGTGTGTTAATTGTTCTGTTCCCTTCTCTGTTCTTGCTCTCATGTGTCGTCTTCCTCGTGAACCTTCTTTCTTGGTGGTTTCTTCTAATTAGTTGTTGTTTTTCCCCGATTTGCATTTTTAACCCCTCGTGGCCCTTTTGTTTGTAGTTTTATTCAGTGTTTTCAGTTTCCCTAATAAACCCCTTTTCGTCTTGGAGCCACAGGTGGATCGTCACCCTTAGTGCACCGAGTCTGTGACCGCTAACACCATTGTTCATTGTGAATATAAAGCACGATTAGTTTGTGTGTTGTTGATACTGATATATTTGTCTCTCTGACAGTCCACCCAAGTCCATTTAAAACATTACACCTATTCACTGATGGCCGTGTTAAGAGGTTTATATTTCTGACGCTAAGGAGTTTTCTTTGTGTCATTATATGTTTTTTTGTGATGCAGTTTCCGACCAAAATGTTTCTTCATGCTTCTCAAGTAAGGAATTTTTGGAGATGTTTTTTTTTTTTTTATCGGACAGTGATGACATGACTTTTTTTTCTGTGAAGTTTAGTTCAGATGCTGGTGCAGCGCGGTGCAGATGTGATGAGGAAGTGCAGCGACGGGAAGGACAGGTGTGCAGCTGTCACGCATGGAATGCTGCTGCATATAGGAGGATCGGGGCATGTTATTGCTGCCAGACTGACCCCTTCTTGCTCCCCTGCTTTGCAGCCTGACCCTGGCTTGCTTCTCTGGCCACCTGGAGGTGGTGAGGTGCCTGAGGGGGTGCGGTGTCCCCTGGACGTCCCGGGAAGGTGGGGGACTCACGGCGCTGCAGGCCGCTCTGCATGGGGGCCACCTGCCTGTCATCGCGTACATGATCCAGGATGACTGTGAGGTGAAGGGTAAACCCCAGCTACCCCACACCCCCACCTCCAGCATCTGAAGGGAGCCCCCCAATGGTTTTAAATAAGAGAGTGTGGTCACTATATAAATTATTGTAAAAATACCTTGGTAATATATTTATGAAACAGAACTGCCAGTGACATTAAATTTTACTTATACATAATTTAACAGTTAAACTAACGATAAAAATAAGCATCAATTAAAAATAATTATCAAGTACACCACTCTCATTGATATGTGTATCAGAGAATTGGTGCATAATCTGAAGGAAACTGCAGCAGTATTTTTGCCCAGAACTGTAATCGACTAATCACACTGCCAGACAGAGGTGGGTAATTCGGGTTCAGAGAGTTTAAGTCCAAACCAAGATTTTGTTTCAACCAAGTAGTTGAGGTTAAAGAATCACAGTCACAGAATAGGCAACAGGTTGGTTGAAACAAAATCATGGTCTGGATTTTTACTCTCTGGAGCTGAAGTACCCACCTCTGCTGGTTTAATGCATAGTCTACGCAAAGGGAAACAACAGGGCCCCGCCCACCATGGGAAGAGTGGAATGGTTAATTAAATCTGCAAAACCTGAGTGTTCCATGCTGATGTCAGCCTGCGGCCCCCGATGGGGCCCCCAGATAAGTTAATCCTCGCCTGCTCTCAAACTGTCGTGCCTCCTCCTCTTAAAATGACGGCTGTAATAAGCACACAAACTTTCGATTCCCTTCTTGCTTCCGATTCCCGCAGGTGGACGGGAGGGACGCCGTTTCCGGACGGACGCCCCTCATGGAGGTCTCGGCGGTCACGGGGAACGTGGCTGTGGCGGCACTGCTCATTAACGCGGGGGCGAGCGTCAACGCTGCGGACATGAAGGGGAAGACGCCCCTCATGGTATAAGCTGACGTGGTCGGGGGTGCAAACCTGGTGCCACGCGGGGCGGAAGGGGCCATCGCACCCCTCATACAGACTACCCTGCCCCCTCTGTGAAGACTAAGGCCTTATTTTATTTGTTTTATTATAATTCTCATTTTAAGTTACTAACGCAGAATTCAGCTTATTGGGTTGCTGTTGTGTGTCGTGGAGTCAAAGTTGGCAGCTTTCCCAAGATATTTCAAGACGGTTGCTAGCATAGTTAATCGAGCTTTTAACAAACATAATTGACATTCGAAAATTATTTTTAGTCGCATGTGTGTGTTTGCAGAGGTTTTTCCAGAGCATTGTATGGATAATTTGACCTGGTGGTAGCTGCTTAATCACTTATCATTGGTAAATGTTGTCGGCTATTGAAATGAAGCTCTGAGAGTCATTATCGTGCGATACTGTGTGGATGGTACATGTTTCCTGGGGTTTCTTGATCCATGTGTGTGTGTGTGTGTGTAGTGTAATGATGCACTAACCAATTGTATATCTGTGCGTAGCGTGTGTAATTTTTTTGGGTTAAGTCACCGCCCCCTCTTTGCATTTTAATTGCCGCCCCCCCACCCCCTTCCCATTCATTTTCCACTGGCACTGGGTCTGGAATCCTCCAGTGCTGTCATGTTGAACACACTGCCAACTGGCCTAAGGAAACCCTAGGGGCACCGATCCCCCACCCTCCATTACCATATGATTTTAATGGGAGATTTTACTGGGGCGCAGCATATATATGATCCAGTAAAAGGTGACCAGCGACGCTGATGTGGTACGTTGTGGCATCACGAGGTATCGTGACTTCATCCGAAGCTGGTGCTTTTCCCGATGCGAAACCTGACGATTTCTTGCTGGTGGTTTGTGACTCGTGGGTGGATGACACCCTGGAAATTGGGGGCAGACCAGCTCAGCTGAGGGTGTAATGAGAAAACTGGCCATGGATACAGGATTCTATGCATTTCATTCTTAATTTAAATAGTTTTCAAGAAAGGTGATAAACCAGAAGACAGTTGCTTGATAATTCATCTACTACTTCCTCTACAGGTGGGGTGTGGAACTGCAGTCCTCATTGCAATGTTCTTCGTCAATTGAAACATATGCTAAGGTCCACCAGGAAATGAACAGGAGTCCCCTGATCTTCAGCACTTAATTACATAGATGGCACAGCTCATTAATTTGATGCAAAGGAGTAAAGGACTTTTTTTTTTTCAGGTCGCTGTGCTGAACGACCACCAGGACCTGGTGAGGCTTCTGCTACGTAACGGAGCAGACCTAAATGTGAAAAACGAGGTAAAGGCTGGGTATCAGGCAAGCTCTGCAGTCTGTGGGGTTTCAGGTTACACAAGTGAAAGTCTTGCGTTTTCTGGTTTAATTTCGAATCCACTAATTTCCTTTTTTCCTTCTTCACATATAGTTTGGCTCCAGCGCTGCAGAAATGGCAAGAGCGTTTGACAGACAAGTGAGTGTTTGAATAATGCCATCAATAAAAATTACTTATAAATTAGTTTAAATTACAATTGCTTTTTTTCCAGAAAATTTTACACATGTTGGAAGACAAGGAAGCGTGTTAAGACAAGGCAGCGTGTTAAGACAAGGCAGCAGTGTTGTGTCATGGCCACTTAACCCTACCTGACCCTCCTGTCTCCTCCATCGCATCACCCTAACAAGCCACACCTTTTACTCTCTTGTCTTACCTCTTGTTCCTAAGCCTCATGTCAATCACTCCAACTGCCTCTCATTAGCTCCCTTCGTGTCCTGTGTTCCCCAGTTTGGTCATTGACGAACCTCCTTGTTGCCAGTGCCCTTCCTAATTTCCAGCCTTTTCATTTGGTCCATTTCAGTCCAGTTCACTTCCATGGTTAATTCTTTGAAGTCCAAAATAAACCAATTTTGTCTTGCTACAATGCCTGCCTTCAAGTCCTTCGTCCCTCAAGTCATGACAAATAGAGGATAAAATGGTTTTGTTATGTTGTTAATTTATAAAATGTTTTTTAATTACATGGTTAATCAAGTATTCAGAGTAACACTAGGCTGTATCTAATAGTTATTTAGATCTGTGAGTGATTAAAAAGATTAAATGAAACGTCTATTAAATTGCTCTTGAAACATCAGTTTGTTTTAGCTAGTGGTTTGATTTTATTTAAATTTTTTCATGAAGATGAAACTCACAAAAATAAAGATTTAAATAAACATGATATATTTCTATAGCTTTATTGCCAGTAATTTACCATAATGACCAAATATGAATGGAAAAAAATGGAAACAAGCTATTTTTGTAGAACAAATTTATTAATTTAGATTTATCTTGTTAACATTTGAGTCCTTGTAATGCTCCAAATGGTCTCCAAATTTCAAAATACAAAACCTGGATAGCCAAAGTACCTTCCATACATGAGTATCTAATGCTCATTGCACTTAGAATAATTAGCTAATTGTTGTGTTTGCCTGCAACACTGTAAATGGTAATAAAAAGTATACACAGGAACAATGTAAGAATACTGATGATATTGTACATATATGCAAGATATAACTACCTTCAATATTAGAATAAATTCACAAATTGACTGGAACATGTTGATAAGACGACGGCGCGGACATTGCTTGTTGACTACTTTTTTTTAACCGAGAAAGTCTTCAAAATTGTCTGTTTTCCCCATTATCATTTCAATGTGGCTGCAGAGCAGTTATTTTCCAGTAGAGGGCACTATGCCCAAACCTATTTACACGGGACAAAGCTATTTAAAAGATCCGTACAATGTCCGGCAGAAATTGTGAACTGTTAAAGATATATACACTGTGTAACACTGTAAAAAATATTAATGCAAAGAGGTTAGGCGAAGGTAATTCAGTCATACAAATGTCCCAGACTCCCAGTTCTGGGGAATCATTTGCTTATAGGCAATCTGCTTCATGGGCATAACAAGCCCCAATTTAACTTGGTTCAAGTGATGTAGCACAGCAATAGACAACATAGCATGTAAACTGTATTTTTTTGTCCCTAGTGATGCTTCCCTTTCCAGAGGCCCCGCAGTACAGCCGAGGTCAGTAAGCCTCTCTGTCCAACTCAGTCTCCCCTGTGGTTGTAGAGCTTGGGCAGATGTGCCTTAACACCGTTCTTGTGTGACCTTGTCAACCAGACTCACCACTAAGTACATCTAGTAGCATCTTCTGTACAGAGTGTGCTTAATGGATTCTTAATTGTGCATTTAAGTTCAGGTCAGGAAACTTCTCAGTAGGCAATCAACCTATCGAACTTTAAGGTTCCAGTCAAATCTCGAGGAACACCGTCGACATGCAGTGCAAAAAAAAAAAAAAAACCGCGCATCCTATTTTCGAAACGACCCACGTTTAACAGTTAAAGAAAAATAAAATCGATTTCATGGTGACTTTCCCTGAGGGCCGTCTTGAAGGATTTGCTCCATGGGGGGAGAAAACCTTGATGGATTCAAATTTATTTCCAGATAGTCATGGTTCCCCTTGGAGTCGACTCTGCTTGGTTGTTTTCTGTGCTGGGGGGGACGCAGACTGACATTGTGCAGGCAGGATGAAGGTCAGTGTGATCTGGCATGTCTTCTAGAGAGCTCGGCCAATCAGATTGTGTCAGCGCGCTCCCTCGCCATGGCGACCGCATGGGTTTTCAGTTAATGTATGATGCTAACAGACGACTTGTTCCATTTCCCCCCACTTTCTGTTGCTGCAAACTTTTACTTATTACTTTGGCTTTTTTTTTTTTTTTTTTTTGCCAGGCCACTGGGGGCGTTCCGGTTCTGTCCACAGATGAGTTGGGAAATGGGCCCGGTAGATTATGACCTGCTTGCAATAGCCAATGCCATCCATCAAATATAACAGCCAATAATTGAAGTGAATTTGCTGTTTTTGAAGACCGATAACCACAGCGTCTACGAGAGGCTTTGATTTCAAGCCACAGCGCCGGGGGCATTTGGATTATTGTGTCTAACTCGTGTGATTCCATCTCAAAGGAAGGATCCATGCATCCACCTTTTAACCACGTATCTCAGTCTGGGTCAGCGGGTTAAAGAAATGATCCACATGCTTATTTCATCACAAAACAGGCCGCAAGAACAGTATACTGGAGAATCACGGTTGCACTGTTTTGTTGGCTCGATAATGTTAACAGCATTCACGCTTCAATCAACCAGAGGTTTTAAAGATTAAACTACGTAAAACGCAGCACAGTCCATCTTCTATCTGCGTGTCACGTTACTCCTCGCAGGGAGCCGGCGACCTCCTTCTACGTATGGTGAAATGAATGTAAACAGCCATTTGAGGAGCAGATGCTCCTCTGTAAATCGTCGAGGGAACCATCTCGTTTCCGATCGACTCTTCAAAGGCTTCCAGTCACGCCTGGCTTCCACAAACCCAGTTTGATGCTCCACCAGATCGATGTCACAGATTTCAAACAGTGATATTCAGTTTTTTTTTTTTTTTTTAACCCTTCTCTCCTACATCTCCCCCTTCAAACGACACGTCGTAAAACACCGAGGTATGGAAGCACCAAGGTAACACAAACGCTCCCTCAGCTGTGGCACCAATGCTCTTTTTTTTTTTGCTTGTCAAAACAAAAAGTGGACAACAGGAAATCGTCTCCGAAGCTGTTGTTGAAAGTGTTCACCACAGTGCACTGCATTTTAATAAATACAGAACAAAAAATAATTTACATGTACCTGGACGGGCTGATCTATAGCACCTTACAGAGGCCAACGCTCATGTGTTGGCCACTTTTGCAAACCTCGGGGATTCGCCGGGATTTTCCCGAGTTTCATAGTGCAAACGAGTGTCTCTGCCTGTGGGCGGGGCTTCAGCTGGCGTGGGAGGGGCTTCAGCTGGCGTGGGCGGGGCTTCAGCTGGCGGGCTTGGTGTTGACCGACACCCGCGGCTTGGGCTGTGTGGGGGGTTTCAGGGATGCAGGTCTGAAAATGACAGAGGAATCCATGAGGTTCATACCATGTTTATGAAACAATCCTCTGAGACGGTTTCCAAAACCCTCACCTGCTCTTGAGAGGAATGGCCGGCAGAGGTTTGGGGACTGGAACGCAGGGGACATGGATGGGGACAGGGACTGGGGAGTGGACAGCGGAGGGACTGCGGACCACCCTGGAGCCCCTGCCCACTGGATCCGCCGGGAGTGGTTTCTGTGGTGGGCTGGGTCTGTCCATGTCCTGTGAGTGACATGGCGTTAGAGCCAAACGGTGCCGTGCTGCCATGGCAACAGTGTAAGACAAGGATCCAAGCTGTCACTCAGGGTCACACAGGGATTGCCCTCGGCCGGGTTCAAAAAGACAGCTTGTCTAGAGGGATTCACTATGTCACTTCTTTTTGTCCTGTTGAATTTTTGTCATTTTTCACAACCGAGTTTAGTGGAGATGGCCCTTTAATACTCTTTTTTTATTGTATACCAAAACTTACGTCAATATATAAGGTATATAACAGTCTTTGTCAAAGTCAAAGAAAATGTTTAAAGCTATTTATCTGGGTAGTAAATGTGAATTTGCTCTTTATTATTTGAATAAATGCAAATTAAGAGTAATACAATAAAAAACCAACAAGATTTTTTTTCTGTTCACCAAAATCTTGTTGCATGGCTAGATGATCACAGCTTCAGGTCCAAAACCTCTCCCAGCAATTCCATGTTGAATTTCACCACCAGCTGAGTTAAATAACCCCGTGAGGTTCTGATTAGCCATACCAGCCATGCTAGTGATTCAGTCTAAAAATGCATGTCACATTATTACAAATACTAAGGTGACTATAGGAGAGGTTTTGAAATGGCTACGCTGCCACACTTTGACAAACATAAAATCATAGTTTTACACCTACAGAGATCTTCTAAACATAATTTTTTGACTGCTTAAGACTTTTTTTGCACAGCACTGTCTATTTAATGTAACAGAAACACAGCCTTCCAGAACTACGAGACAAAAGAAATCGATGCAAAATATGCCACAGCCACTAGGAGGCGCACTCATCCTGCCACTCATGCCCGGGTAGCCCCAAGAGCCGCATAAACGTGATGCGACAGAGTGCTCTCATGTGTCGCTAATCTTCTCGGAGGAGATGAGATGGTGATAAACGTCTGGTAGCCACTTCACAGCTGCTCCACGTTGATTTGTGGAGAGAATGTGGGAGGGCGCCATTTCCTGTTTGTAGGTGCCAACCTCGAGTGCAGTGAGGCATCCATAAAGAGAACAGCTTGGCACGGGTTATCTGCTGGTCAGGCGGTGTTTATTTATTTATCTGTCTCCTGTTTTCTGCTCTTTGGGACAGACCTCTCAACCTTTACCGCTGCTTCCTGAATCGCCAGGCCCCATCTTCGTTTTCCGCTGATATTCCGCACGAGCTGAGATCCGGCTGGTGTTGGGCCACGTCTCTGTCCCTCCAGAGGGAAGCTCGGGCCTCCCGTCCACCTGCTTGGATCATGGGCACCGAAGTAGAGCAAATGCCAGGGACGGCTACTAGGGGGGCGAGACGCGCTGCGGAGCTTCACCGGGGCCAGTGCTCTCAGATCGCTGCAGTGCTGCGATAACGGCATTTCGCCTCGCAATTACATTTAACCAAGGACACCAGTGGGCGGCTGCGGGGGGGGGGGGCAGCCTCAGTGTCTCACGTCACTGAACCATACAAGTAGAATCTGGGGTGGGGGGGGTCTTGTTGTTTTCATATAGGTGTATACAAAACTGCTGACAGAAACTTTCTTCTGTTATTCTAGATTTATTCTCTCTCTTTCTTCAAATAACCCTGATAAATTGAAACGACAGCTTCCTGTGAAATTCCAAATATCACCGAATAATGGAAACGTGCTTGAAGTATATTTACAGTTAACCGTAACTAGAAGCTAACACTCTGCGTTACAAACCTGACGCTGCCATCGTATAGGTAAGGGTACAAGGCGCCGCGTGTCCCTGACCGGCCTGCTGACTGGCACAAGTGTATCGACATGCTGTAATGTTGCCGTAGTTTCACGAGTGACTCTCTGAGCCTCAAACGTCACGAAGCTACATCCAGAATGTTGTGACCTGGGAGGGGGCAGGGAATTAGCCAGATGGGGGCTGAGTTGTTCGTGTTCTTGTTCGGTGAGTCCGTTTTCTGGGAACGTCCGAGACGTGAGAAGCCTCGTGCTTTTACACGCATGACAACTTCTCAACGGACACGTCACAACAATCCAGCAGCTAAGGACCCCCCCCCCTCCACCAATACAAGGGGTCCTGTGTGTCTCAAGTACGAAGGGAGCATGGGAAATAAAGACTCGGATTAGCATGATTTAACTCCTGGGGGATTGTGGGTAAGAATGTGCGGGGGGTCGCTATAGTAATTATCCAGCTGCATAAACAGACACGATGTGAAATTGCAAACATGGCTTCATTTAAGATACATGGGGGGGTAGCAGTTGTTGGTTCAAATTCCAGGAGGGGTCTCTCTGAAGCACCTTTGAGCAGGATATTGAATGTGAACGGCTCCAGTGAGACATCCAGCCATGTGAGTGAGCGAAAACCGTGGATAAAACGTCAAAGCATCTGCCAGACATCGAATGAAAATAAGCTGCTACTGAACTAATCGAATAGTGTTGTGTTCTAACTGCAGCCAGGACACTTACCATGCTGGCTCTGAAGGAAGTCTGACACGGAAGATTCCGGAAGGGTGCAGCCCGAGGCAGAGCGCAAGTGTGGGAGGGGAGCACTCTGTGCGGCGGGGATGCGGTAGGCTGTGGCTGCGGGCTGAGATCCGGCGACAGGGGGGATGGGCGGCTGATGAGGATGGGCTGGTACTGGGGCAGACGGCGGAGGTTTTGGTGGTGAAAAGCGTGTGCCGGCAGAAGGGGCGGCTCTGTCCCACAGGGAACCGGCTGCGGGCAGACAAGGAAGAAGCCACCATCATACTCCTCCTGTCCCTCCTTCCAATCTCAGCATCCGGTTGGCCGAGTCTCTTTAAATACTTACAGATATTACCAGGTACCAGCATCCCACTCTCATTTCCAGAGAGACTTCGTCTGATTCTGCTCAACATCTTATACACTACCACATTTGACGTGCACGTTTACTCGCTTAGAGCAATTATTCACGGGTGTACAGGGCGCTTGAAGTACACTTTATCCACACTTTGGCAAATATTGCATGATAACGGCCTTTTAACGGCTTAAGTATTTAGACCAGAATGCACTGACTAATGTTTATGTCGCGCGAGGAAGTCCGCCAGCTTATCAGAGTCCAACATGCCTCTAGTTTCAGTTTAAATGTGCAAAGTTGTATAACGTCAAACACAGCCAACACAAATAACAACATAGTTGTAGCGTGTCTCTTGTTTACCTTTTCGGATATCAAGTGTGTCTCATCGCTTTCAGGAAATCCCTGCACACTTGGGCTATTCACATTCATTTGCACACTTTGCACACTTACATCAACATACATCATCGCAGTGTATAGTATTTCTGTCCACTTGCGCTTAAGTGGGGTAAATGGGACACATTACCCCACTTAAATGTCAAAATTGCACATTCAATACCTGCAGTCAATGAGTTAACCAGTCAGACGGAACGTTATACCCCTCAGCGGAAACTTCCTCCATTTCCCAGCTGGAAAAGCAAAGGTTCTCTACAGACTCCCCCGGGTGGTGTGCTCCGAAAGAGGTAGCCCCAGCACCTCAGTCTACGTGCACCATACACACCTTCTGGAATATTCTCCCTTCCTGAGCAACATCCCTCCATCTGTCTTCTTTCTGCTGCAGCAGAAACTTTTGCAATGTAAAATTTACCACATGTAAAAATATTTCTGACATCCAGGCAGATTTTAGGGGACTATTTCCTACATCCTGAACAAACACGTGAATGGAGCGGTAATCACTGGATTAAAATGATCTCCAGTTCTGTCGTAACTCCATAAAAAAGCTTATCTTGCTCATGGCACACTCAATTAGATTTGAAAATAGTTTAACCAAGTGTTTAATTGCACAATGCAAAATGAAACAATTGTACGACAGTCTAAAACAAATGGATGTTAAGAAATGCATGGCATTCTAAAAGTACTCTATTTCACCTTAAAACAACTTAACACACTGCACACCAAAACAAATGTATACTATCTTAAACTAAACAAACATACTGAATTCAAATGTACACTACTTTTTAATGTATACAAATGAACTACAAAATGTTAAAGTAAACAATCGTGCTGTGCTCTGAATGGAATAAACAAACATCCGGCACTTGAAAAGCAAAGATGTGCTACTTTAGAATAAAGGTCCTTTCGTTTGCACCGAGCAAATGGATTGAATCGGAACGGAAGCCGACTTTTAGGAAACGAGACTGAGACAGTTGCCGCGGTGACAGATGCAGGATTTAAGGCTTCTGTGGTGACCAGGGAACTTGTTAGCAGAATAAGCCAGAGGAGGGGTTAATGGAGTGGGCGACTCAGAACATACGTGGACGGTCCCCCCCCCCCCCCGCCATGAGACAGGGGAACATCTTTGTCAAACCTAGAGGCATGGTTTTTGGACAACATAGTGTGGGAAAAGAGTTTCCGAGAGACATACCTTATATGCGCTGGGGCTCTGGGGTTTGCTTGGGGTCAGTCGAGATGGGGAGGCCCGATACCCAGAATGCATCTGGCTGGATCTGGCTGACCTTTTCTGACCCATGGACCTTCACAGAGTACACAAAGTTTTATATATATATATATAAAACCTTCACACTAGTGGAAAGCATCATCAATTCCACTTCCATTCTTTTTTCAGGGCATGCATGAGGAGGTAGGTGCCCCCCCCAGCCGTACCTCAGCTTCTCCATGGTGCTGTTCTTGCCGCTGCACAGCAGACCAATGAGGGTCCTCCTCTTCAGGCAGAGGACCAGGCCGGCCAACAAGAAGCTCAAGATGGCCACCGGAACGCCCACCGTCACTGCGTGCCCGTCACCTTAGAAACAGCAACACGTGTCGCTACTGGAAACCTGCGCGATACTGACTTCCAAGTATTTACATAATTGAGACATAAAAATCATTCAATTAAGGGCCGCTTTCTGCAAATATGAAGCCTAATTGAATATCTGTAAAAACATGTTTAACAGGCGTTGCCGGTTGTGCAGCCTGTAACCAGCTTCATATCTCAGGTGGAAGACTGCTCTTGTACCCTTTTTTCAGCCCCCCCCCCATACACTCTGCCTTTTTGTGAACACCCTGAACCACTGTGATAGAAATATCTTCTATACAAACGTGAAGACAGGCCGAAAGTGAGCCGAATACTGAGGCTTTCAGGTCCTGCTCCCGTAGAAGAACATTCCTGAGCATCGCCAGACAGCTTCTCCTTGGGGTGTGTGTACACCATCCCGCTCAGAGGTAAGAAGGGGGGGGGGTCCCATTGGCCGTACCTGCCAGCCGCATGGGACCGCTGTCCACGCTGCCACCAAAGCCTGACTTGTCACAGAAGGGAGGTGACCAGTGTGCCTCACAGTGGCAGTTTTTATTATTGTTACACACCTGCGGGGATATTAGAACTTGTGTCATGGTTACAGGTCAAGCACAGAATGACACAAATGTCACTGTTACAAATCAGCTAAGTATATTGGAACATAAACATTTCTGTTATGGACCAGCTATACAGTACATCACCCTAGTTGTTTTTACGGTGAAACATGTCACAGTACTTTGGTTTTTGTATCAGAGCTTCCAAAGATTATACAACACACTGGTTGCTGTTATAGACCAATAAAATATGTAACAATACTCTGTTTGTTGATACAGAGGAATGTTACAGTTCTCTGGGCGTTATATGATCCTGTGAAACACATCAAAACGTACCGCAAGTAAGAATAGAATCCTAGTACTGGCCTTCTGGCTGAAGTCTTCAGTCTGGTGCTTAACCCCAATTTACCGCAGTAATAATATGCAGCGATATAAATGCATGAAGTTGAAATGTAAGACATGTGAGTCACTTCGGGTAAAAGTGTCTGATAAGAATCCAAATTAGGTAATTAATTATGGGATGGGCGATGGCTCATCGTCGTCATGGTGAACGACTCCCTCTGTTTTTCACACAGTCACAACGGCAGTGCAATGGGGAGGGCGGGGGGGGAAGAAAGATTCCCTGTAAGGAAGTAATTAAGGCCAGCTGCAGGCGGTATCAGGGTGACAGCAGGGGGGTATATTGATGGAAATGTCGGGAATACCAAGCCTGTTCCAGTAGGAGGCGCTAAGGTCCCCCCTCTGGTGACCCCTATGCCTACACTGGAACCATGTCACAACGCCTGCTCCATCTGCCCCCCCCCCCCACACACACACACACACGCACAACGTCGCTACACCATTAACTCAGTTATTAACTAATTATCTCATTTACGTGCCCTGCGACCACACACCCCATCTCAATGCCTCATGCAAAAGATAACAGCCATTAGACATGAAAGACATTACGGGCCCCCCCGGCCCCCACCCCGCACACAATGTCAGCGTCAGAATGAGCGATGCCGCTGGAGACTTCGGCAAAGCGGGCTCGGGTTTGGCTCTCCGTGCGTCACTAACAGCGTCCACCCATCCATAGTTAGTGGCTCTTTAAGGCAGAAGCAAGCGGGAGCATGACACAGAAGCCATCGGAGCTCTGCGGGTAAAGGGACATTAACGGGGACGTGGGATTTCAGTCGCGGCAATTCGGGGCCTGACATGGCGTGCCTGCAGTATGCTGGATGCTAAGAGGACAGAAGCCAGGGGCCTTTGAATGGGCTACCCCCACTCCACGCCCGATTCTCCCCCCGTCCTCCGTGATCACTCACCCCCCGGCCGCTACACTTCCCTGAGCACTCGTGCACCCCGAACACGCTGACGTTCTGGCACTGTCGGTTCAGGCACATCTGGGACAGAAAGGACAGACAGATTCAGGAAATGAAGGCTATGACTTCAGAGGCTGGGGTCAGCACTCCTTTCCGCTGCACAATATTCCTACAGTTTTATGGGACTATCCAAGCAGTTTAAACGTAAGAAGGGATTATAGGAATATGATGTGCGACTTTTTAGAACGTGTTCCAGACACCAAATTCGGAATGAGTGTCTATCTGAAAAAGCAATAAAGTTACTCTTTTTACTGTTTCCAATTTTAAAGTGATCAAAGAGGATTTATAAATCAATACTTTCTGTTTTTATTTGCTTTTTACATACTGCTCAGGTTTGTGACTATAGAGCAGTTGAAAGGTGATCATGTGAGCATCCAGGCAGGGGCTGGGTCACAGAGGCGCTGACCCCAGCGGGAAGCTGATTGGCCGCCGCTGTGCTCCACCCCCTTTCACTCATGCTTCAGGACATATCATTGGCTAATGGTAAGGTCTGTCCCTCTGTATATATTGTGACCCCTCTTATGACACACATCATAAAAAGTACGCTGGGCCTTCTCTACACGCTCCACACGTGTGATTCTGGAGGCCGTGCTCACCATGCGTTCTCCACATTTGGTACCAGCCAGTACCAGGCCTGGGTCTGGCATGTCGTCCCCCAGGTACACGTGTGTCCCGCGGCACAGGATCCGCCCACCTTCCTGCAGGGGGATGTTGGTCTCTATGGAGACGGCATTAGTTCCAATCACAGGCCGAGCAGCACCGCCCTGACACTGGATCTTGCCGCACTTGGCATCGCTGCAGACACACAATGACGGCCAATCACGGTGAGGCGTACGGCACGCCGCGATTGCCCCAGAATGCAGCCCCACCCCCCAACCGTCACACTCCCAGCAGGAAAAGTATCCGATCGATTTGCCATCTGCACCTCTGTCGTCCCAGTAATTTCGAAGGTTTGTGGCTTATAAATTGACCGATAATCCATTTCGTGCCACTTAATTTGCTCGCCACAGAGCCTCTCCGAAGCGTGAATGTTGGGATTCTGTCCGAGTATTTCTCGGGTTCTTGCTTATTACGAACTCTCGTCAGATATCTTTCTGCCGCACGTGTTACTCACACAAGCGCTGGCTCACATCGTGTCAGATCCCACGTCATTAGGGCAATTACGTAAATGATGAGACGACTGATGAAAGATTTAAAGGATATGGAAATGAAAACCGTGAAAAAAACCTTCAAGTTAATCATCAAAAGCATTAATCTATCCGTCCGAGTGAGAGTAAACTCGATCCGAAGGCTTCTTTTTCTGTTTTTGGGTTGTTGTGTGGCGCCCCCTTCTGGATGCCGTGGCAACTTCGGTGCCTGGTGAGTCCTCACCGTGGCTCGCACTTGGCAAAGGAGCCCCGGGGGTCCTTGCCACAATTCCCATAGGCGTCACCAGCTGAGTTCACGCGCTCGAAGCAGATTCCCGGTGCTGGCTTGGCACCTGCAGGAAAGGACACCATGTATGTGGGAGTCAGCGCCACCCGGCATCCGAAGGTTGTTAGTTCCAGTCCCGGGAGGGAAACTGCCGTTAGACCCTTGAGTAGACCATTTAACCTAAAAAACATCTGTAGTTTCAGGCTGTTTAAACAGTTAACCCTTAACAATAAGTTATGTAAGTCACCAGAATGTTATAAGTAAACATAATAAAATGCATCCATCCATTTTGCTTATCCAGTACAGGGTGGCAGTGGGCCTAGAACTTTCCCCAGGAAACAGGCAGCCCTGCAAAGACGCCAGCCCATCACAAGTTCGGCGCCCAAACCATCAAGAACATAACCACATGCTTCTGGAAACATTCGGTGTACTGAGTGAATCACATTGTTTTAAATGTTTTGCTTGTTTAAAATCTGTAACAGCACATTTATAAAAAATATGAGTACAGTCCAGTAACTATAAGAAACAATTCAAAATGCTATGTCAGATAATATATGTCATAGCTCCCCGGTGCCTGAAGGGGCGCTGTCCTCACCGGGGCCCCACAGCGTGATGCACTGCTGCTCGTGAGTCTGGCAGACGCCATTGTAGCAGTAGCCGTCCATGCCGTGGCAGGCATGCCCGTCGTGGAGGTACACGTTGGCGGGACAGTGGGGGCTCGTCCCTATGCAGAATTCTGGCAGGTCGCAGGAATTGCTGGATTCCCTGCATGGTGTGCCCGCTAGCTTTAGCTGCGGGGGGGTGCAGAGACGGGGGTGAGGCGCAGTCTAGGCCACTCCTCCCCTTTCTGGGGGCCTCAGGCATGGGGGGGGCGGGGGTTACCTGGCAGTCCTCACAGCACTGGCCGTGTGCGCAGAAGGCACCAGCTTTCAAAGTGCAGGTCGTGGCGTTACAACAGGGATTCATGCACTCCTGGAAAGGGGGTGTTGTGGGGGGGGGGCAAAACAGACAACACTAGTTAAGGTACGAGGCTGCATGACCACAGCTGTGATGTCATCACCATGAACCGCATGCGAAGCTGTGTCAGGGGCGGCCTTCCCCAGGGCGGGGGGGCAGAAACGGTTAAAGTCAGCCATCGCCGCGCTGGGGAGTTCTCAGGCAATCAGCGGTAATCGGGAACCTCTTACTCACTCCGCAGAGTGTGGGAACCTGCACGGGTGGGAGGCCATGGAGAAGATGGGGGGGGCATGGTGCGCGGGAGCCATGATGTCAAAGTCAGACAGTCTGACCCAGCGGTGCTTGGGTGCCGTCCCCGATGAAAATGGAGTGGCGGCTCCCCCTGCAGGTGAGGGCAAAGTGCTGCGGTTCTCTTAAGAAGCTAGTGTCCCATTAAACCATTAAAGGATGTGTGTGTCTGTGTGTGTGCGGGGGGGGCTGATGAGTCACACCAAATAGACTGAGAGCCCAGATTTTAACGAGGCCCATAGTGGGGCCACCCTCCAGCGGTGCCAGATGAGGGCCCGGGTACTGGTTTTGGGGGGGGGGAGGTGGTTGGCTGTGGCCTCATGCAGCTGTCAGCCTATTGTCAGTGACTTAGAGGGGGGGGTGAAAGCCCACAGCGCAGATGTCCGCCGTCGCCGGCGGGAAGAGCCCCGTTTGGCTTCGCCGTCACTGGCTCCTGCCGCTGGACGTTCCTCGGGGCGTTTTAACATTGATTTATTCAGCAAACATCCAGCTGCACAGACGGATGAAAATGCTACATTTTCTGCACGCACCCAATGCGTAATGAGACATGATCCGTCAACATAGCCCCACTGTTTCAGTAAAGAAGGTCAGGGAACTTTCTGTTGAGTCAGCTGGAACACGGCCTACCGTCACACCATCCGCCTGTGCAGTTTTGTGGTTCGCCCCCCCCGAAGAGAGTCACAAATCTGAGGTCTTTGATGGACATTGTCTCAGAATGTGATCCATCATCTCCAACGGGGACGAAGGGGCGCAAGGTCGACCGTCCCGATCGACCCGTGCGTCCTGTGTCACTGAAGAGAGGCTGGAGGATTCCGGAAGGGGATGTTTCAGACGTGCACAGGAGCGTTTCTTTTCAGGACGGCACCCCACGGAGAGTAAGCAGGGTCCTTCAGACCCGCAAGCTCACTGATACACTCTGCACATATGCTAATAAAGTTTAGTTTCCATGGAAATGTGTCGGTTTGTGGTCTGTTTGTGATGATGCAATCGGAGTGAATCTTTTCTTCATTATATCTTTATGGTTCACTGGGGACAAACTTGGGCGCAGGGAGCCTAAATGTTATACTTGTGAATTTTTTTGCAGATTTATATCCAATTTCGATATTTTTGGCGCTATGTCACCTCGCACATTTTCATACATGCCACCGGCACCCGAAACTGCTGAACTCCCTCTCCAGGAAACCGCGCAGTTTCCTGACTGGCCAGTAGAGGTCAGTGCAGTGGTCACCTAAGGTACCCCAGCTCATGTAAACCCAGCCTTCCTTGGCATAATCTGGCCAATAATGCTCCCCGGCAGCAGGAACCCCCCGGCCTTGACGGGCAAAGTCTGCTGCGCAACCCAATCAGAGAAGGTGGTCGGACGCATATCCAAGAAAACTACTTCAGGACTGTAGTTAATTCTCAATTACTGGTGTACTGATCTCAACAAACTTCTCTGTCCTGCGTAGCGATACAAAATCCTACATATTACATATGCATAAATTCTTATCTAAGGGATCGTAAGCGTGTGACTACAGTCAAACTACAGTAGTCATACTACAGTCAAATTCAGAGGAAGGTCCCGTTTCTGTTGTGCGTTCGGGGGCCCCTGGCGGGACCTTACCTCCGGCTCCCCGCAGTCGCATTCCTCCGCCTCCTCCACGTAGCCGTTGCCGCACTTCTGCCCCCCGTAGAGCACCTTGACCTCGGGCATGTTGAAGAGGCACATGCCCACGCCCTTTTCAAGACTGGCTGCCAGATCCTTTTTACTGCAGCTGCTGAACACCGTGGGGAAGGGGTACCTGGTGAGGAGGGGAAAGGGGTGGGGGTCGAATCCCAACTCAATTGTGTGGAAGACAGACTCGGGTCAACTTATCCACCTGACCCAATAACTCAGGTGGGTAAAATTAGTTACAGCATCATGATAGGGGGGCGGGGGGGGGGATAGTGCAGGCTGGTAGTTTAGGCCTCTATGACTGTGATCAGAAGGTCGCCGGTTTCAATCTCATGCTTGCCTGAATAGTCACATTGCCAAGCCGGGCCCTTCACAACCTCCTCCTCACCCCCCCAAAAATCATCCAGGTTAAACTGGTGATCCAGCACCCCAAACCTTACTTGCATCTGTACGTAGTGTGCGCACACCACAAAAGAGAGCGAGAGCGACAGGATGGGTTACAGAGAAAGCCAAAGAAATCCTGCGTACTTAGAGCATCATTTTGATTCGCAATCTGCAGCTGTAGCTTTCAGAAACCCAACGAGATTCACGGAGAAAACGCATACAAAACTCTAACTGACAAGCAGGACAGCTGATACCTGTCCATTAACAAAAGTTGGAGCCCGTGGGTAATCTGTGGGTAATACTCCTTCCGGAGAGGCGCGTGTGCGTGTGCTGTTGTGTGGAGGGGAGCGATTCAGCGCTGAACTCAATCTGCCAGGGCTTTGTTACAGACGTCAAGCTGTTTCTATGGCGTTGACAATGGATCACGAGGGCCGCGAGCCTTATCCTGTGTTTGCGAGGCGCGCGTGTGTCACTCCCCCGACGACACGGGAAGCCACGTCCACGCGGTTCCTGTCCCCGGCACTCGCTGGCGGTCCTTCCCACCCTACGGCGAGCATTTCCAGACCGAGAAGAATGTGACAGATGACAGCATCCTGGAACGTGACAGAACAGCCCCCTCCGCTCCTCCTCCCCCCTCTACTGGCACGTCGTCACACGGTCGATGCGGCGACTCGTCCGCTGTCAAAAAACAATCGGCGCTGATACATTTCCTTATTTTTCACGGAAGTAGCTGGAGGCTGGAGGAATTAGACAAAAGCTTGTGGGTGAAGCCTGTGAATTTTAAGGGCTTCTCATCAGTCATTCAGGGATATTTACCACTGAACAGAAAACAATAATAAAAACAAACAAACAAACGGCGGGTGAAAAAAACAGAGATTCTGTTTAACTTGTTTAGATATGGTCGTCAAAAAAAAGTTTTTCGTGCATCTTATGGGGGGTGGGTAGTACCCTGGAATCACTGTCATCTTCTTCACTCTGGTACGAGGAGTGGGAGCTGTCTACGGCTGAATTCATCCTGAGATGCGCCCCCCCCCCCCCCTCTGGGAGTCTCCTGGGTAGTCATGAGGCTCCAGGACATGGGGGAGGAATAATGGGGCGGCAGGGGCTGATAGCATGCAGTAACCCCGCCCACTCAAAGCCACCCACCGAAATCAATCCTTCCCCAAGTCCTCTTGCCGTGGAGCTGTTGAGCCTGATTGTGACGGAGGTGCTCGGTAGCTGATGGAGATCAAGGGGCTGGATCCGCTTGGGGGGGCCGTCGGGAGGCAGGGAGTGGGGGGGAGACGACTCCTCTGCTTTTTCGTTATCAGTCATTCCCAGCAGTAGCCAAACGACGGAAGGGATCGAGTGGAAAAACAGAAGGATGAAATACGGCAGGCGGCCGAAGGATGAAAATGATGGCCTATAGTGATGGACGCAGATCTCAAAAAGACAAACCGGGGACGGATCTGACCCCTCTACTCCAGTGACAGCGCTGTCCGCTGGCTGTGTGGCGCCACTACACTCCCGCCGCTTTATCTACCATGGTTCTGGGGAATGACATCATCGGTTATAATGGGTTCTGTAGCCCAGGTCAGACTGGCGGTTTCTTTACGAAGCGGCGATTCTCCTGTGGGCCCTGTTTCCGCTGAGCATAAAATACGAGATGATTTTTTTATCCTCTGAAAATGTGTGAGCTACATGGTTCGCTGGCCACTGTGCTATCGTGCCGCTTGGTGTGTGTGTGTGTGTGTGTGGGGGGGGGG
>JAODUD010000041.1:5651067-5661072 GCA_026784285.1 Stomatorhinus walkeri | reverse complement strand
CATTGTTCTGAGAACAGCCTTTGTTCATGGGTTATCTGAAGCAGTATACTACATCTGGAATTCCCCCCCTCCTGAAGACACCGACGGGATTGGTGCCGCGGAGGACGTCGTTAGGCCACATCAGGCTTAAAGCAGAGAGCAAAACACAATTTTTGTTTTCATGATTAATTAAACATTTTGGAATACATTTGCCCGCAAATGTGGGCTGTGCCGCGATATAGAGGATGACGAGGGATTAGCGTCTCACGTTACGGGATGGTCGATCCATTTATATTCAGGCGCGGGTGGATCAGACCCATTTCTTGTCCTGATAGACGACAACAAAAAGTGGGGGAAAAAATGCTCAGGTGTCGTGTATTTCTGTGTATGTAAATTATTCAGCAAAGATCCATGGGATCGGAGCAGCAGGCAGCCAGGTTTCCGCTCGGCCTCGTTAAGTATGCGTGTGTTGCCGGTTATGGAGAAGGCCGTGCCCCATGGACAGATAAGGAAGTGATAGTACACTGGGGCATTGAGCAAGGACACCGGGCCGGCCGCCCCTGCTCATCAGTGACAAGTGCTTGGGGATGTTAAACACACATCAGGCCAGAACCTCGCTTTGATTTAATGCCGTGCTCGGGGGGTGGGGGGGGGGGGCGCAGCTCAGAGCCTACCGTGCGTCTGGAGGTGGCCTCCCACCTTGTCCAACAGAGGTCGTGTCACCCCATGCGCACAGGTGCTGCTACCAGTTGGCCTCTGATGAAGACGGAACAGGGAGGCTCATCGCGACCCCGGTAATGCTAATGCGCACGCTAATGCTAGCACGCACGCTAATGCTAAAACATGCCCGGACGTCACCTAACCGCCCTCTCTGACACACGGCAGTCAGTCAAGGAGGGATGGGAGAAAGAAAAAATAACGAGGTAATGAGTGTGCTTTCAAAAGTGAAATTTGACTGGGAAAGGGTCGAAAAAAGCTTATTACAACAGGCGCCGTATAGGGCGTGACGTAGCTAGCTGTAGCTGGACTTGCGTGCGAATGAAATCGGGGACACTCTGTGCCGTGGCTGCTGACCCTGCTGCGAGGGATCAAGGTCAGTGCTCAGTCTTATTTTGGCCTAAGGAAGATTATGACTCCACAGAAGGTCTCAGCATGTCAGTGGTGGGCCGGCGGTGTCTCTCCAACGAAAGAGTGTAGGGAGAGAGAAAAAAAACAAACTCCTCGCCAAGCTCGCTGGACCGCAGGCTGAAGTGCTACACAGTCACATGTATGCGACGTCCCTTGTTAGCTTGCTCCAGCAGCTGCCTCCGTATCCGACACTCCCCCGCTCCTGCCTCACACAAAAGACTCTGTGAGGCACGGCCTCCGCTCCAGCGGCGCCTCGCGACCGGCTATGACTGCGACATAACCCTGCGATGGGCCCCCCCCGCATCCCAGGGAGGGTGCCCTGCCCTTTGGGGGGCTGGCCCGGCATGAGACGTAGTGCACCGGCGTCTAATTAATTTGCACTTATTAGATAAATAAGTGGGAGAGATGGGGAGGGGTACGTTTGTGGTCACGGCGACATTCTGCCCAGAGGAACCCCCAGTAATAAAGTGTACAAATTCACTAGATAATTGCCGGCTGATACATGCAGAGCCCCCCTCGAGTGCGGCCACTTGAACTGGCTGCTCTGCGCCCTACGGGGAGCCGCGCCGGCCAGGGCCCTTTGCATTATTCATCTGACGGGCCGCCAGCACCGGCACGGCGAGAAAACGGGGGGTCTGAAGGCAGAGGCGAGAGAGCGCAATACCCGGCCGGACCCCCCTCACACGGACCGATAGCCGCGAGGCCAGTCTCGTGGACGGATAAATGGATATTTAAATTGCATTTACTGTGCAAATTCTACCGAGAGGGTTTTCATTAGATATGTAATCACTCTGACGACCGGAGCACGAAGAGGGTGGGGGGTATGCGGAAAGGTGTGTGTTTGCGTAAGATTAGGGCAATACAGAACTAAACGAAAGGCCCCCGCGTACGGTTAGCAGCGACACGAATCCATAAATACATGCCGACACGTTGCCCCGATGCCAGTGAACCAGAGCCGCCGCATTACTGCAGACTCAGGCTTCGTTACAGGAAACAAATAACCATCATTATCGTCGTGGGGAAGGGAGCGGAAATACTCCTCGGTTTATTGAAAAAAGAATAAATATGAAGAGTAGGCGCAAGGTAATTATTTTAAAATGAATCTTCCTATTTGGTCACGGTTGATGAGATGAAACGAACAGCAGAAATAAGATTCTGGTTTGTATCGCCTTAAATTAATTTATTGGAACGCTATAGCTAAAATGCCTGCGGAACATGAAATCTGCCTTTCCATCTCCAGTCCGAACGTCTCCTAAATTGTCACAAATAAGTTCATTCCCCATTCTGCCGCGCAGTTTATTGTTCATATTCCACTGCCAATACCCTCCGTAAAACATCCAGCGCCATAGCTGTTCAGCAATTACGGCACAACTCGAAATTATCATAAACAATCCGGATCAATTAGGGACTGACGCAGCATCTCGTTAAGTAATAAAAAGAAAATCACACGTGGCACGAAAATAAACACACAGGGAACTGGAAAAGCTGTTCTTAGGCATTGATTTGTCTCAGGGAAAAAAATAGTGTCTGCTAGCACTCTGCAGTAATCGCAGAGCCTGCTTCACCTCCTGGGACTCCACATTGTCCATCTGAAATTCTGGAGAAATAAAAATTTCATTGCTTTCCCCCCTCAATTCTCTAATAAAAGAAGATACATGGACTTACTGGAGTTAGGTAAATTCCACCTCAGCATAAGGCTTGTCTGCAGAAATCATTCTTGAGGGGCTGTAAAATTTGTGCATGTTGAATTAACCCCAGGGAATCAGATCAGCAGAGGTGAGCCCCAGCTTTAGCAAACTGAATTGACTGGACACTGTCAGTTAATTAGGCATTTCAATACTCCATTTTTCAGTGGGGTTTTCACAGGCGGTAGTAGATACAGAATATCTTTCTTTCTCTAAAGCTTTATTGCTAGGCTCTATATCAAAAGCTTTACTAAGCGGAGGGGGGTGGGGGGAGGCATTGGGGAAAGGGGATGCTCTCTTACAGGGATTGACAAAGAGCACCAGTCAGAATGTAGCCCCAGAACTGGAGAATAGGTAAATTTGTCAGAAGTCTGTGTAGGTTTTTTTTTTCTTTTTAAAGCAATACATGCGCTATATTTCCAAATAATAAGGTCTTAAATAGGGCTGAAAAGCTCTAAGGGGGGATATAGCCTGTTATGTAGGAAATACAGCCTCTGCCATCCTAGACAATGCCTCGTTCTGGCAGTTTTACACGGCCTCAGTGTGCATTCATCATTCTGCTCAGGCCAGTGATGATACGGAGTGCCCAGCTAAACCTGCGGGGCAGAATCGGACTTTCTTTGTTAGAAACATGCACGGCAGTATTTCAAAATTAGAACATCAAGAATGCTGTTAATTAGAAAGGGGGTGAAACTTGATTGGATAATCACTGCTGTCAATCAGTGTTGATGATCGACGTTAACCAATAAGTGTTGAGGCATACTACTATAATCTTTTACAGCCTTCCTACCATTGTGGTGCCAGTTTATATTAAAATAAACGTTGTCAATTTATGTTGGAAACAATTGTAGCCTGCTGCCTCTCAAAAAGCATTTCCAGGCATGTATGCTGAAGGGGCTAACTAACTAAATATCTATTGTTGCAAAGTAACACTGCATGTGCAGGCAATGCGACTGGAAGGTGCAACATCTCAGGACGGCATTTTTGAGTTTGGGCTGAATTGATCCCCAGCCGTACAAAGCCGATTGGAACACGCAGACAAATACCAGCAAAGCTGCGAGAAAACAGTAAATAGTGTGTATTAATAATTATTAGGCCTTCATTTGAGTCTCGGTTTGAAACCGTATATAACAGTGACACTTTTTGCGCAAAATTATGTGTCATCAACGCATTGCCATCTACTGGTTTATCTTAATGGTTATCCTGGACAGGCTCAGAGGGGGATCTGCAGCATAACCCAGGAATCATAGGGCACCAGGCAGCCGTACACCCTGGACACACACACACTGCAAGCAATTTAGAGACATCAGTCAGTCTAACTGACTTTAGACTGCAGGAGGAAACCGGAGTACCCAAAGGAAAGCTGTGCACCTCAAGGAAGGCATGCGGGCTCCTCACACAGGAAGCAGGTGAGGGATTTAGGGCCCCATCCGTGCAGGTCGGAGCTGACAGCGTGACACTGAGCACTGCGCTGCCACTCTGCCGCCATCGGATAATCAGCCTCTGCCACTATATTGAAACATGCACCGTGATACTTGATTCTTATTGTGGGTCAGTCTGAAGCCAATCAATTAAGTTAAATTACGAAATTAAGTGTCATTTTTTCATGTATTCAAATGCATTCTTTGACACCTGACTGTAATTCAAGTAATCATACAATTATTCATCCTGGGTTTAGCATTCCTTGTGACTCTTACATACACGGATGAGCAAAACTATGGAGGTTACATCATATATGAAAATTACATTAATGTACATATAATAAACATTATATGCATGATTGCATATGCTAATGTATTCAAAGATCCTCAATAGCTTAAGTCTCAGATATAAAACTTGAAACCTGTATCAGACTGTGACCAGTAAATGGATCTCATTGGGTCAGGATAAAGTGCTTAGCGTATGTTTTTGGAAATTATATTCTGAAACTCCCGCCAAGTCGCAGAGCATAACCGCCACGCTGCATAGACTTCAGTGATATGTCATAATCCCTCAGGTATTCACAGTAATATCCATCCATCCATCCATCCATCCATCCATCCATCCTCCAACCTTCTACCCACTACAGGGTAGCCTGGAGCCTATCACAGGCAGTACAAGACACGGGGGGGGGGGGGGTTGCTAGGATGCCAGTCCATCGCTGGGCATGATATTATTTAAATTGTGTTTATTTTTATAATAGTTAATAAAGTCATTCCCTTTATGATAATATTGCATTTTCATTACATAAAGATCATTCTCTGACTCTCTGCGGGGTATGCAATCATATAAAATGGATGGATACTGCAGTATTTATGCACTTGCCTCGGAATGCTATATAAACAATAGCGACCAAAGCAGACGAGGCGGAATTATTACAAAACAAAATCGTCCCAGATCCATGCGCACGGCAACACGAGCTCACAAAGTCGCACCGAATTTGACGCCTTACGCCATGTCCGACAACAGCCTGAGTCACTTGAAAGCCTGGAGGAAAATGTTTGTGAAAACGCTCCGTGCTTATTTTATTTATTTTATTTTTTTTCCGAGCCTCAAATGGGTTAAATAAGTTACTTTTTTTTTGTTTTGGCTGTGCTTCCATCTGAAGTGCTGAGATCGGTTGACAGTTCATTCCACTAGGGCTTTCAAGTCTGCTTACTCTGGGTTCCCAGGATTTTTCATGTTCTTATGAAAAATATCCCTTTGAAATCCCCGAGCTGCACATTTTAATCTCATTTGTGGATATGAGTGATGCCAAAGCAAGGCCAGGGATTGCGAGAGCGTTTTTTTTTTTTTTAGCATAATTTCATTTGTCAGGAGAATCTTGCGGCTGACATTGGAGGGGTGATTTAATTGATTTTAATCATACACCTGAGATTGAGAATGTGAAGCTACTGTCCTGAAAGATAATTCCCACCGTCTGATGGAATATCTCACTCTTCCTTAATGGGATTCCTGCCCCTTTTTGCTGTGGAAATCTACGTTTGTGATTTACATGACTAATTGCACAGTTGCATTGCGTTTCCCCGATTTTAGGGAATTTTTCTTTCCCCCACCAAAACAAATTCCTAATTCAAATACCAATTGAATAATATTCTGTTAGAGAATCTATTCCCAAAAGCATATTTAATTGTATATCAGCTGATGCTCAAACCTTCATAAATGTAAATTGTGTCTCCTCAGTGACTTCTGAATTAGCATCCACCGTAGGTTTAATATATATGTCTGCTGATACAAAAATTATTTAATCTTTTTTACGCACTTGTGTATGTTTAGCGTGTTTCCTCAGTTCTGTAAAATCAAATGATGGTGTAAATTTAACATAATTTATTAGTGGACTGCAAATTTCTGTTTAAAGCCTTCTTGAAGTTTCTAAATACTTAAGAGAAGTTATTACCTTGAGTCTCTGAGGTACTCTATATACTGACCTCCAGAGCCTTCTACCTCCTCTGAAGTCCAGAAAATATCTCTGCTACTGGCCTATAATGCTTACACTGTATCAAACGACCATATAATAACTTATGCATTAAATTGATTTGAAAATGCTTATCCATGTCTGAAAAACAGCAGTGGTACCTGAAAACTGATGTACGCTCAGGTCTATGATGAAAAACAGCGGTGGTACCTGAAAACTGATGTACGCTCAGGTCTATGATGAAAAGCTGCTGCAACGTGTTTCTCGGAACGCGATACACACCGTGCAAACTGCGCGGCCAGAATACCAATTGGAAGATTAAATCACGTTTAAACAGGCTGACTTATCTTCTAAACAGATGATGTTTTTTTTCCCTTAAATTAAGTCCGTTCTAAACGAGTTAGCCTAACTTTTTTTGCTTTTAAACAGATGGTTATTTTTTATGATTTAAGTGCATTTTTTACAGGCTAACGTATGCTTTAGCTTTTAAAAAGACAATTAAAAAAAATAATTAAGCCCGGTCCGAACAGGGTGGCTGAACTTTTTTTTTAACTGACTCAGTGAAAACACTAAACAGACTAGATCAACCAATGAAAAAGAAGAATCTCACTATTAAATCTTTATATGCTTGCATATAAAAATGTGTCACTCTAGCTTGAACGGCACTAAGTAGATTCATTCTAAAATAGTTTACATAGGAATTTTTTTTTTCACCGTGTATCACACTTAAGGGATGAAAGGATTGGTGATGCACTGAACCAATGAACTAACTGGAGCATATTTTAGTTCCGTATTTTATTTTGGGTCCAGCGTGTAACAGAGTGATTCAGCCTTGGGTTCACAGAGTGACATCCCAGGACAGACCCCCTACTGTTGGTCACTGTGATAAAACTCTCGTTTATACAAACACGTGGATACTCGCCTTCTTGCTTTGGTGGCTAAATGTAGCGATGATTTAAAATGAAATGAGTCTATTATACCCCTGGTTGGAAGAATGTCTATTCTTTCGTTCCATAGCATACGGATGACTATAAAGAATATTTGCATGATTAAAAGTACTCTTGAAAAGGCGGATGGTGTCAGAGGACTTTTTTTTTTCATTTGCCTGCTTCATCTGACTGCAAAATTCATGCCGTGTCTATCAGAGTCTACAGATTAATGCCCTGGTTGACCTTTAACTCTTGAAGTTTACTGCTTAGCCCATACATCAGGGATCTGGGATCCAAGATTCACTGTTACTCTATTACCTGGTCAGCACTCTGTGTTCTCGATCAGAAGTATCAGAGCAAGCTGAGCCCTTATAACCCAGAGCTCTCTATGCTCTCTGTACTTATTTTACGCTGCTGTTTCGGTGGAAAATGACTACTTTCCATGCATTATGTAATTATTTTTCAAATTCCTTCTAGAACCTCCTCTCGGAGGTTACAGAAGCAACAGTCGTTTTCTGATCTCCATCACATTTTTTGAGATGTGTGAGTATTAACTCCCTTGGATTTTTTTCAATTAACTGGTTATAAGAAAAAAAGGATCTTGAGCTATTTGACAATAAGATTAAATGCAGGCTAGGCCGCTGAGATAGATTTGTTCAACAAAATGTTATCAGAGAGAGAAAAGTAGACAATCTTCCCTGTAAATTACTGCAATGATGAAAACCGGGTGAGCACAAGTTTCAACGGATTCTTCCCCAGCATGGCTCTAACAACTCTCTGGGATGTCCGGAACCTTCCACCCGCTCAGAGCACTGCCACGATTTGCTACGAAAGAGCCAGAGCGACAGAAAGAAAATGGGAATGAAAACCAAGCTGTAACAAGCCATTAAGCGGAAAATAGTTTGGTGGAGGATACAGCAGAACAAACAGGGGGGCCTGGGGAAGACATTTAAATATGTAGCGTACTAATATTTAATTTATTTATTTCACATGGGAATGAGGCATTTAGCAGAGGCATTTTTACATCATAAGCAGGAAACATGATGATTAATGTGTCGCCAAACTGACCAGAATCCTACTCACGGACGGGATTCACATTTAAACCAGCCATGTGGGACCCCCCAGTCGTGCGGTTTGCCAAACCGGAAGTAACGTTATCATCGGGCTGCAGAGCGGGAATTTTCTTAACATTTTGTTCACTTGAGTGGGTCTCGGTGTACAGTGTCACATTTTCCCTGATATCCGGCGGTTACTTCGAAGATTGTTTACAAGTGCAAAAAAATAAAAAAAAACACTTACACACCTCTCCAATTTTTTATTTATTTTTTTGCTGAACTTAAGCCTAAACTTGCTGAGCTGTTTAGGTTCGCAGAATGTTAAATCAGCAGCTTCAGGTAGCTTGTTACAATTGGTCTGAGATTGCAGCCATTTTCGAGGTAAATGTTTGTTTTGGGATGGCGCTGCTGTTTAAGCGGCTCGCTGGCTTGGCGTCGCTCTGCCTTCCGAGCCTCGTTAGGGAAAACAAGGGCACCGAGGCTCTGAGTATGATGGACGACACTGAGGCCCTTAGCCCTGACGTTCCCTCGAAAAATATCTGTCTGTTTTGTTGGTAAAGTAAAACGGTTTGCTGGTTGAATTACTTTAGGTTTGAAGGGCTGGTGAGAAACTAATGACTGGCACTGTTAGCTTAGTTTCAACGTTGATGTTACCGTATCAAACACCAAAACTTTTGAATGTTTTAAAAATCAGTGACAGTAAATCTACTGACAGTGTGTTATCCACTGGAGTGTACTGCGGAATACATCAAAAGTAAGTATTAAAAAGTATACAAAAAAAGAGATCAAGTTAATTAAAAAAAATAAAAATAAATCCCCTGTGTACTGGGAAGAATGTGGTAACATCTGGTGGACTTGTCTGCCTCAAATGCTAAGGAAGGCATTCTGGGTTTCGACACTCAATGCTTTGACTACCACTGGGACTGACATCATATCTTGTACACTCGACTGGGACTGACATCATATCTTGTACACTTGACTGGGACTGACATCATATCTTGTACACTTGACTGGGACTGACATCATATCTTGTACACTCGATCTCTTTGGATAGTTTTGGGCTCACTGTGATGTCAAGAATATTCAACGTGTTGCAACGGCAAACAAAGAAATATAATGAGTAGACAAACGAGCGAATGAGTTCACACATGTCCAAGACCACCAGCCTGTCACTGCTGTGCAGAATCCTCCGGTGTTAAAGACCTCCACATTCCTGCCTTAACCTCCTACATTTATAGTTCCATTAGTGTCAGGGTCAGCCCCTGTGGTCCCACTCTGTGTCCCTTCCCCGTTTTGGCCAGCAGGTGTCGCTGGTCATCCCGTCCCTCCTGTTAGTCTTTGTGTTTTCCCCAATTCTCTGATGACCTCATGGCTCAACACACTGAGCATCCAGTTGTCTGTGATCCTTCTCTCCTGGGTTTGAATCCTGCCTCCTCTGTTTTTGTATTTTGCTCCCTAGTGTTTCATTTTGAGTGTTTCTAGTTCTTGTATCTGATTTTGTATTTGGTTTTTGGTTTTGTTCCTTGTGCCCCTGCTTGTGTCTTTACCGTTCTTTAATTCCCCAGTGTTAGTTTAGGTTTCCTTGGTTAGTTCTTAGTTTCCGTTTTTAGTTCTTTTGAGTTTATTAGTTTCATCTGTGCCCCGTGTTCCTGGTCTTTGTTAATGAGCCTCACCTGTCCTGTGTTAGTCTCGTTACCCCTTTAGTATTTTAGTTCCTGCTTCTGTTGAGTTCCCCAGTGGTTCATTGCTGCTAGATGGTAGATGGTAGATGGTAGATGGTAGATGGTAGATGGTAGATGGTAGATGGTAGATGGTAGATGGTAGATGGTAGATGG
>JAODUD010000041.1:5639638-5650967 GCA_026784285.1 Stomatorhinus walkeri | reverse complement strand
TAGATGTGCTTGAGTATCATTCGCTGTGTTAGATGTTACCTGCCTGGTTTCTGTAGTTAGTCTTTGTTTAGTTTTCACCTCCCCTGGTCCTTTGTCTTTGTTAGTCCTTTCTTGTGTTTTTAGGTCAGTTTAATAAACCCCATTTGTTCTTGGAGCCCCCAGTGGGTCGTCCACCTTTTTTGTGCCTGTGTCATGCCAGGTTCCCGCACCAAACCCGTCCGGGTCCATGACACCACCGTGTCCTTACCCCCCCACACACTTTAAGTTTTCTGAAAACCCCCCTGGTCATTGCTGACTGTGGGCGGCATCATGGTCCTGAAGGAACGTTATTTTGTGCCACTGTATACCTGCATATGGATGGTATGACAATAACGTACACTTGGCTTGGCATGACTTGACTTGACTTAAGTTGAATACTGTGGCGATGCTCTGTCTTTCACCGAGGATCCCCTGCAAAAACACAGCAGAATGGCGCTAAAATCACGCTAAAAGAGCATTATGACCGCAGCTGTACGCAACCACTTGGGGACTGGCAAAAACGTAAAGGCCCGTAAGACAGAGCACCCTACTGGAAACGCGTCCAGTCCGATCTGGCATGTGCTGAGCAAACTGGGAGCCCCGTTAGAAAAACTGCACAACAGACAAACACGTTGCCGGGGCATGATGCTCACCAGCAGCTGATGAATTTGGGGCTCGGTGTCACTGGGGTGATTTACAGCACTCCCCTGTGTGGTCCTGCTGCTGCTGGACCCGTAATAACAAAGGGGAGGGGGAAGCCGTCCCCAGTGTGTCCTCCTACACAGAAATGTGCGACCCGCCCTCATGTCTGACCTCAAACTAACCCAGAACCTCCTCTTATCGACCAGAGACAGAACATCAAGCAACTAACTTTGCTGTATTATACAGTATATAAATCGCAGGAAGTTTTTCACAGGTGAGGACTGGGATGAGAGCATGAGTGTGATTGGCTGAACCGCCGCCTGGGCTCGGAGATTCTGTTCCCGATCTCCTGACTTTGCTCGCTCGGTGAATCCGTTACCCCCCCATGTTACCTTATCAGGCGGCTTTCAAAGACAGTAAGCTGCCTATTCACGCTTCTCTGAATGTTTTTCACATAAACTGTTTGGAATGGAGTGGCAAGATTGTTACTGAAAGTCGGGAATTCACCAAGGATATCTGCTCTTAGTTCGAGATTAAAATAGCATATTTCCCCCAACTCACTCACTCACTCATACACTTCCTTCTGACCATTCTGGTAAACAGAGGATGTTCCCAGCAGTAATGTTTTACGATCTGTGACCAGGGTGACAGCAGGGTGCCCGTGACCCCTCCGGTCTGTCCACTGCAGGCTCCGACCACGTCTGCGCGGAACATTCTCACTTCTCTGCCTGGCCTGGAGGATTAGACTGGTCACGGGGTCACGCATCAGTATCAGGGTCTGGCAGAAATGAAAATACCATTTAATCTGGTGTCTACACTCCCAAAAACATGACCACAGAATCCTTTTTGTAGTGCATTTGCCAAAAGCCACAAACTTCCATGCCGTTGCGTTATATAACGTTTGCCAGATCACATGACCCGAGTTTTATTGCCCCGTCTGGATTGCAGGAAGCAGTCTCCCGCACGGTCACCCGCGACAGCGTGACCGGCTGTGAATTAGCGACGAGACAACACACAAATGTTTACACACAGCGGCAATGAACTGACGGGCAAGTAGCAGGCTGTTCAAGAACCGGTAGGAGTCACCCGGTGCAAGGTTAATGGATCTTTTGCCATTCGCGGCTAGATTCTGAGCCGTTAGGATTTAAGACATCGTTTGTGGGGTCTTGCGTAATGGGAGTCTAATGGGAACCATATAACCATCACTTGCTGGCTGTATGGGTCTGAGCTGAGGGAGCAGGAGTAAATCACGCAGAGTACTGCTCTCATCCGCGTTTCTATTTATCTCCTGCAGTTGACCGTGTGTGTGTGGAATGTTTTGGATGTTGCCCACCCCCCCACACCCGCATCATTGGTGACACTCACCCTGTGGAGGGGGTCATGATGCACCCCCCGCGGTCCACCGTCATCCGGCAGCCGCACCCCCGCTCTGGAGTGTCGTGGTTCATCCCGAAGTTGTGCCCCAGCTCGTGGGCCAGGGTCACTGCTGCCCCCAGGGGGTTTTCCGAATGATCCTGGGGAGGGGTTACCAAGAGCGCCACCAGAAAGAGGCGTCAGATATCACTCCACCGAAATCGCCTTTTCACTTCGTCACCCTCGCTCACGTTTATCTGCTTAAGGCACATTTTCCGTTCCCGTTCGGCGTTCCGTCGTCGTTGTCAGCGGTAATGGTATCCATCGCACCTCCCCCCGACGTAAGACTCCCACCGCTATTGAATAATTGCCATTATTTACAAGCCGTAATTGGATTTCACACACAGAGGAAACAAGAAAAATGATCAATAAACAAAAACAAACAAGGAAGGGCCTGAACACGCGCGCCGGCAAATAATTACACCCCTAAAAAGAAATCCATTTCAGGTACAGGATGGCGAGCGGAGCGGAGCGGAGCAGCGCATCACACCGACCACGATGCCGTCTGCATTCCCCGGGATTCGATAAATTATCTAGTTAGACTCCTGCTGGTCCGCAGCTATTTTTCCAGACGCTTTCATACTTGGAAAAATTGCGTTTGGTGGGGGGGCCCTCTCTCCTGCCTGGTGATGACGCAGGGTGGGGGTGTGGTGGTTGATCTCATGCATCGCAGCGGGGCGCAGGGTGAGGGCTGGCCGCATGGATAATGCAGAGGTGGCCTTTTAGCAGAAGGTGACGCCAGGACTTCTGTCAGGATTCTTCTGGGCACCATGGAGACTTCAGGCCGTGCCACCCCCCCCACACCAACAACTGTGGGACAGCGCCCCCCACAGACCAGTTCTGCCCTCTCTGGGGAAAGAGTTCATCTAGTTTCACTAATTAGCTGCTTCAGTCAGACAAGGAGACTGCGGCCTTTATGATGTGAATGTTTTTCCCATTCTGGGTTTGCATTGCATTAATTTAGTAGACGCTATCTTTATATAAATTGAGATACAATTAACAAAAGGCAGGATCAGACAGAGTCTGTTAAGGGCTTTGCTCGGGGACACGACTGTGGAAGTACTCTGCTAAATCTAGGGTTTGAACCAACGACCTTGCAAACTCAGGCGCAGGACCTTATCTTGCTAAACCATGCCGTCAATCCAAAAAGGTAGATTATCTACTCATAGGATGAAGTCACGGTACAGCACTGTGCAAGTCTCAGGCAGGCAAAGAAAATGTTTAAGGCATTTATCTGGGCAGTAAGTGTATATATGCATAGAAAAAAAAGACAATTTCACATTAGGACATATGCAAATTAAGAATAACACAATAAAAAATAATGAATTTCCGCTGTTCTCCAAAAACTTATTTATAATCTTGTAAAATGTGATTTCCAGCTGCTGCAATATTGGTGTGATTTTAGGGGAGTTTTTGAAATAGTAAAGCTGACCCACATTGACAGACGAAAATATCATAGTTCTACACCAAAATGAAGATCGTTTAAGCATCATTTTCCTTGACTGCCTAAGACTTTTTTGCAGGACTGTATTTTTCTAAAAAACATAGAGGTGTTTTTGGACACGGGCAACACGCCACTGCTAATCTGTGTCTTCCTTTGCAAGCAACATCCATCCCAGAGACTTAAAATTTCTATCCCCTGCTCAAGAACACCTTCACGTCTATTAGTCGAACTTATCCAGAAGGATAAGAGGCTTGGAAAATGGATGGATGGATGATGCTTACTTTGTGGAGACTGTCGGGAACGGTCTGGCAGAGAAGGACAAGAGCGAGTTTGTTTTCAGAACTTGTACTGTTACTAACTTTACCCCAGTGCCTCCAGTCACCATGGAAAAAACAACCTGGACTGCAACCCATCCATCCCTCTGTCCATCCATACATCCATCCATCCGTCCGTCCATCCATCCATCCCTTATCCTTCTGAAGGTCATGATGATAAATGTGATGCCTAATCTTTGAATGGATGGCAGGGACCGATAGGAGCCTACCTGGACACCAGGGCCACGTTATGATGCTGGTGAATGTCTTCCTGAGGACCTGAGAAAGCCTGAGACGCCACCATAGCGCTGTTCCTAACCTACAGCCTGTAATCTCCATGGAATTACGTGACCACAAAACCATCCTGCACTCTTACTCGCGCTTGTCGCTCGAGCCCCGCGCAGAATCCGCTTCCAAACTCAGAGGCAAAAAAAAAAAGCAAGAGGGAAACAAAATGTTCTCCAGAGCTTTCCGAGAGAAAGCAATCCCCCTGAATAATACACGGACTGTGATAACAGACCGTACAGACCTTAAACTTGATACAGGGGCCGGCAACCGGGCTGACGACGGTCAGACATTCATCACGAGCGAGAAGGAGACAAACATCTGGAAATAAGCTTCACACATGGGCATGAGGTTGTAAGGGGAAACATACGTCGCTGTGCCAGATATGACTGTTTAAGCGGCACAGGAATCCGGATGACTTTGACAAGAGGCTCCGCGGTTATGCGCGCATAGACGTTTCTTGTAATGGCTATTAATATTAGTTAATAATCTGGCATGCCCTTTATTGGACAGTACTGTGTGTCTCGATCCCTGTGACATAATTTCATCTGTGATCCTTTTATCGTTACTCATTAAAGCACTTTATGCATCTTGATATTAATTACTGCAATAATAAAATACATCTGCTTGCTGACTCAACAAAGACTATGTACAAATCTTCCTTAAAACACTATACAGCATAGAATAGTATAGTATAGTATAGCATAGTATAGTAGCCCGTTTACTGTATTTAGATGGATCTGCTCATTTCAATGGGGTCGCATTGGTGTTGCCGTGGGTGTTACTCACCATGACGACGCCCCCAGACTGCTCTGCTGTGCACATGCTCATGATGGGTGCCATGCCGATGGTGGTGCCCTGGAAGTATACACCGCTGTATAGGGACACCATCAGTAAGGGTTATTCATCAGGACAGCCCCCCACCCCCCCAAACCATCCAGGCCACACCCACATGGATTGAAGCGAGGTCACCTGACAAGCTGGGCGTTGTCATGAGGCCTGTGGGGCAGCAGCTTCAGCTTCCTCCAGTCCAGGAACTCGTGCAGCGTGGTGAAGGGGTCCTGTGTGACAGAGCAGCGGTCTGTGTCGCTCCACACCTCCAGCCCCACCAGGGCCACGCGGATGTTAAGCGCCCTGTAGAACTGGGAGGAGGCCGCCAGACTCAATGAGTGACAGCGCAGCTGAGAAGCCATTAACTGAGACAGACTCACCCAGTCAAACCAAAATATTTCAACATTTATCCGGCCACCCAAAACATCCTTCAATCAATCCATCCATCCACCCATCCATCCAGCCAGTCATCCATCCATCCAAGCACGAAACATCTCTCAGTTCATCCATCCATAAAACCATCTCTCCATTCATCCAACCAACAGAACACCTGTCCATTCATACAGCCACTGAAACCTCTCCATCTATCCATCCATCCATCCATCCATCCATCCATCAAAACGTCTCTCCATTCATCTATCCACCAAAATATTTGTCCAAGTTAATAAAGGGCCCTAGGTCCTCTTATCATAGTTTTACATGGACGTTATCTTCGTTTACTTACATTTAGCCCAGACTACCTTTAATCTGACAAGTTAACTGGCTGAGCAAGAAATCCTGCTTCACGATACAAGCCCCCGATGCAGGCGACATGAAAATAAGATCCCATAGGTTTTAAAGGATCAGCAATCAGTAGGATGAAGGAGAACATTCGCACTGGGGACCGGGGATACCTTGTCAACGTAGTTGGCGATCTCCGCCAGCCTCTGCTTCACCTTCTCCACGTCCTTCCCGTGTTTCTGAAACTGAAGATTGGAAACGGCTTAGCGGCCCCCGAGAGTCCCCGACGCACATCAGGAGCCCCTAAATGACGACGTGTGCCGACACCACGTGCCCCCCGGGCGGACCCCCCGCGTGCCGCATCTAGACCTTATGGATTCATCCACCTATGCGCACAGGCAGCGTAATTTGTCAAATGTGACGCTTGCGGCATTGGGAAAAACCACCGAAGTTGGTTCAGACGTTCATGGGGATATTCGAGCTCCGGCTGGGCCAAAGTACAAACACTTCAAGCGGGATGATGTGAATGGAGGGAGTTTGAGAAAAACCAGGAGGACTGCAGAACCTCGGAAAACACACCGGCGGATCGTAATCCAGCCGGATCGCCTTCCACCGACGGCTTCCTCGGTGCCTTTTGAGGTCCGGATGGCATTTTATGGCGTTCGCGGGCCACGGAACCAGCTGTGATGGGATTTCCCCTAGTTCCAATTGTAATGAGGACGCCAGAAGCGGAAAGCCTGCAGGGGGCACCATTTCACACACGAGTCTTCATGTAGGGACTTGGCTGCTCAGGTCATCAATATATGATGGCATGCGCATCGTTGGAGGGGCCATGTAGCACCTTAGGCAAGCTTCACCGCCCCCCCCATCCAAGACAAAGCGGAACTGGCTTGGCATGTCGATACTCCCCCAGGAGACAGCATCCTAGGCGGCTACCAATGTCACCTAATGAGTTGACTGGCACTGGGTTTCCTCCCAGTTCAAAGTACCATAACCAGGCTATTTTAGTCACACAGATAAGCGTGAAAATGACCTAAGCTGGTTTCCTCGAAGGCATGGAGCAGCCACCTAATTAGCAGGATAATGTAGCACTCGCAGGCAGTGCCCCCCCCCCCAGGGTACGATGGACCCGCACGCCCCGGCTATGACCGTCCCTTCACACCCCCACAGCTCTGGCCCCATCTTTATGGTCCCACGGCCTCCACCCTCCATCCAACTATGCCCCCCCTGGCATCGACCTTCATTTCATCATCCCAGAGCAGCATGTCCTCCTTCCTGGTCCCACATCCTTGACTAGAGTTTATTCCACCATAACACACCTGTTCCCCTAGGGGGCGCCGCTCCCCCCCCCCATTCCCTCCCACTCAATGCAGTTGTTCCCGTTGACTCTATACTGTGACGAGAAAGCCTTCTGGTCATACCCCCCCACCAAGGTGCTCGGCTGATGGGGCTTTTGAAGGTCACGGACTCTCTAACACGCTACTTGAGATTCCCAAACGGGACACAGGCACTGCACCCCCCGCAGCAAGGAACGTCAGCGGCCATGACGATGGGTCACGCTTCGATCGCTGTTACACGCCCAGCACACGGGGAAGCTCTCCGTGGTACCTCTCTGTTATCAGCCACGATGATCAACTCCACATACTTGGTGGTCCTCTGCACGTGCCTCTTGTGCTGCGGACGAAGAAAAAAGCCAGACGGTGAAGTCACTCCGGAATACGAGAACATCTTCACTTGCTAAAAAAAGGGGCCGTCTAAACAGCTACACCTCTCTCCTATGCATCCAGCCTCTTTTGGGCAGGTTTACGTGCTCCCTGAACAATACCTGACTGCAGCAACGGAGTATTCATGTATCTTTTAGAAGCATTTTCCCATTGTTTAGAACCACATTGTCATTTAATGAACAAAGAGGGAACGTGAGAAGCGTTGCAGCACAGAGTGCTCGCTCTTCCTTATGAGTATTTTTACACTCCTTCTGATTATCTTCACCGGGAAAAAAAAACACTGGCTGCCCATTAAAATACACTTAAGCCGTCAGTGGTCTAAATATCCCACTGATGTAATATCTCATCCTTCTATTCCTGAATTATGAATAGTACGTGCATGAAAAATTCTAGTGATTTTCCCTGGTATGAGCCCAGGCGTCAAAGAGCGGTAAAGACGGAAAGGAGGGTTTTAAAGGTGGCACTCGTGTTTTGAACGATGGACCCATAAAGGCTATGCTATAGGGTGAGTCGCAGGGATCCCCAAATTCTGACTGTTTCAGCCCAACAGTCAAATGGTTTAGTAGGTGTGTTTGAGCAGGGAAATCTGCAAACTGTGGTGCAGACTGACCCTCCGGGACCAAATTTTGCCAACCCCGGTGTATGAATTATAGAGCCAGTACAGTCCAGACCGCAGGGTCGAAAGCGACACTCACCTCATCTCCCAAATATTACCACTCTACCATCCTTGTCTCTGTTCCCCTCATTTCTACTTTCACAGAATGTGTAGCCTCGTTGGTGCCTTAAAGCCGTTATTTAGATGAGCAACACTGTAAGTCATCAGCCATCCATTAGTAATGCCTGGGGCACACATCACGTTGTCTTATCTGAGTGCACTCAGAGTAATCTGCAACAATGCATTGTGGGTAGGTGGAACAACATGATCATTATAATCTGGGTCATGTGAATGTACGTCTGACTGAACATTTGGACCCTTGCCACAGCATTATTCATCAAACTATTCCTTAACTAACCTTAATTACACTTTAATTGCTAATTGCTTCATTTGCAAACCATTTCTCGTAGCAAATTGGTTAAAAGATTACATGTTGGCAGGCTCATAATTAGTACTTACCTATTGATTGCTGGTTCATAGAGAGGATGACAAAGAGGAAGGACGTCCAAAAAAGCAGCAATCTGATTGAGTGGAGACCAGGAGAACATTTCCATTTGGACTTGATTAGAAGACGGACACTGCTTGTTAATATTTAGTACTCTCTGTAACTAGTTGACCTTCTGAGAATCTTAGTCTGGTAGTTTCTGGCACCTTATTGCATCTATGGGCAACAGTTTCTGGCAGGGAGTTTCTTCACAGCAGCACTAGACTAACCGGTTCTTGTGGCTGAAGCAGAACTTGTCAACGTGCCCTTGAAGTGCTTCATGTAGAAGTTCAGTAGCTGAGTACTGTCAGCTCCGTTGGATAAAAAAAAAGTTTGGTGACTAATGATAATTATAATGGCCTCAAAACTAGGTGTAACTTTGCACTATGGGACTGCCTACTCGTGCAAGCCCTACGAGGACAAACCACTCGCCATTAAAGATCTTAAAGGTCTTCATTAATGCTGGTTCTCCACCTAAGGAATACTATGTTCCTCCCGTTCCTTTTGCTGTTCTGCCTCGGTCTTCAGATATCTACATAGAACCAAGCGACTAAGGGTTGCTTGATATATCTCCACACGGATCTTAGCACATCAACATCCCACGGCCAGAACTTTATGCAAGTGTCCCTATGAACCTTTGTTTCAGGGGGGGGGGGGGGTGTTGGAGGTGTTCCCAACCCAAGCAAAGTGCAATGTCAACGGATAAGAGCCAGCGAGATGTGGTACGCAAACAGTCTGAGAGATACTTCCCGAGTGATCAAGTACAGCGCATTCTGAAGAGCGTCATAAATCACAGCCATTACCGCCGCGCGAATGTGCTGATGGCGTCAGGCTCTTGTCTGGATACATTAGTGGGGGGCAGGTTGGGGTGGGTGTGAATAATCACGATTACCTCTTTAACAATGCTCAATCTTACATCGCCATGTGATATAGAAAATGACACAGCCATCATTTCATGTTAAGAAAAAGCCCCCCAGGAGCCGAAGATCCAGATGCAAAAAGGTACAAAGGCCGTGATGAACGAGATCGCCGGCGTGTCCATAAGGTCTAGGTGAATAAGCCGGCTGGTTCTCTCACACTGATGGCACTGTAATGTCTTTTCATCCCACTTAGACCAAGAATTCTTTACAAAATCGGGCACGTCTCCTCCGTGAGGCCCCTTCCTCTTTATAATTCATCAGAGTTTCAGTGCAATGAACAAAGAAAGATACCAGAGGTTGAAGCAAAGCCTTGAGCAGCCCTGGTGTCTGAATCTTGGATCCTCACTGTGACTTCGAACATTTGCTTCTTTGCTCATTAATATTTTTTCACGTGTTTCCTTTCCAAGCTGACCCTGAAATTTCCCTTATTTCTGTATGGGAAACTTAAAAAAAAAATCCTTTCCCAATGACGATAAAGTGTAGGTCTCTAATGAGGCTCGTTTAAAATTAATCATCCAAACCCTTCTACTACAGCTATGTTCCAAATGTAACTCTGGAAAATCTTTCTCATCATTATTCTTCAGATTTTACACACCTTTTGAAATACAGTATGATATGTTGCGAAATCAAATTCCTAATTGTTTTTTTTTTATCAACAATTCTGTTTGTTTTACTCATGTACTGGAAAGGAAAACACAGAGCTGATGATCTTCATTCACAGGAGCAGGAGTTTACAATATTAATGTCGCTTATAAGTGTTTATGTAGTATTATACCAGATTACTGAAGAGCTTTGCAGATGCTCAAAGTGTGGAGATTTGGCTGTAAAGTTATTTTAAATAAAAATATTACTTTTCTGACTGTGGGATTGTTTATATCTTCTGCAACAGGCTTGGTGCGACTGGGACGTTTTGTAAGCGTTTAAACTAGTTTGCGTTGGTCGACTCCAGCGGTATCTGATATAGCTACCTACCCTGGTGCTGAATGCTTGGAAGAGGCTACCCGTCGAGTCCAGGGCGACGTGCGAAATGTTGAGTCCGTGGCCGCAGTCACCGGAGGCCAAGCTCAGGTTTTCTGCTCGGTAAATCCGGTGAGTTGCGTTGCGAGGCCCGAATGCCGGCTCCAGGACGAAGGTCCTATCTTCAAGAGCAATGAAGCCCCTGGGAAGACGGAGGATCGATGTGGATGCTTACAGTGACGCTTGACCGAATGGGATGATCATCAGTAGCTAATGTCTCAAACATCAACCTCAACCACGTGACAATAATTCACCTGTGTGACCAAAATTGTTTTCACGGGAGAAAAAGTAGGGTTAAATTTAAATTCCAAAACATATATGTCCTGTAAAAACGATTTAATAATTAGGCCAAATCGTTTTAGAGTTTTAAGGTAGGTATCAAAACCATAACCAGAATAGATACATGCTATGTGCTACATCTGTGAGGTGTATTCGCTGTACAAAAACTTCACAGTGTAGTTTGTGCCTCATCTTGTCACCTCCTCATAAATCACTTTGAGATGGATGTTCGAGATGCTTTGTCAGTGTCCTGTGCTTCTACGAAACGTCTCTCACGGACAAAGCTTGCATAGTGAGAGCATAATCCAGGATAGTCATGACAGATTGACTGGCCCAGGTCTTAGTGAAACCTCACAAAATACTTAAAACCCCATAAACTTTCAGTAAAACCCCAAAGGTCCAATTGTGGCCAACCAAAACCTGAAGCAATTTGCTTTGGCGGTCAAGCTAAGCTTTGCAGCACTTGTTTAAGTAGATATCTACGTCTATCTGTCTGCTTTGCAGCTCTTGTTTAAGTAGATATCTACGTCTATCTGTCTGCTTTGCAGCTCTTGTTTAAGTAGATATCTACGTCTATCTGTCT
>JAODUD010000041.1:5626448-5639538 GCA_026784285.1 Stomatorhinus walkeri | reverse complement strand
GCTTTGCAGCTCTTGTTTAAGTAGATATCTACGTCTATCTGTCCAGGAGTTTTAAAATAAGGTCACAGAAGGGTAAGAAAACCACCAGCATCCAAGGAAAACCTGATGATGACCAGAATCACTTCTTGGAGGGAAAATTCATTTATTGGCCGAATTGCAATGAAATTCCTCATGATGTCCAGCCATATTTTCTGGGAAATTATTACTGGCTTGACTCAACCAGCTGTTCCTCATCATTACATTTATTATGAGGTTACAGCCCATATAATAAATTAAGTGTTTCTCGTCACATCATTTAAATACGGCTCTGGCTGCTGCATCTTGGGATGTCGACTTGGCTAAACTGCAGTTTCGAAAGGATGGTTACGAGAGCTTAATGTTCCCGTGAAAAGCAGGTGAGGAACTTGTACAGGCATCAAAATAAAAGCGGAGAGGTGAAACCCGACCTCTTTTGTGGATTATTTAAGCAGTAAATGTGTAAAGACCACTTTGGTTTAGCATAGAACAACTCTCGACATGTCAGGCACTACGTCAGGTGTCTTCTGTCTCTTGAAGGCTTTCCCCAAACTGACCTGAGACCAGCACAGGCACTGAGGCTGACATCAGAATGGGAGCGCCCATGAACCTTGCCATGATAGTAGCAATTCACCTGAAAAAAGACAAACCACATGAATTTAATGTATATGTACAGGTGTGTATAAAAGACCAATGATGACTTCTAAAAATTAGATTTCAGATCTCAGAAGCTCACATCTAAGTCCCACTTTTAGTTAAAGTGACTTACAGTAGAGTGAAGCATTCCAGTTTGCTCATGGAAGTATTAAACAAAAATGATCGGAGGGCGTGATTGGTTCAGAGAGATAACCAATCAGTGTAGAGGAGGTGGGTCCAAGTAACTAGAGGAGGCCGGACCAACCAATCAGATGTCTTGGTCCTGCTTCCTCAACTTGCTGAGAATTGAAGAATGATTGGTTCAGAGGGGTAACCAATCAAATTGTAAGGAAGGTGGGTCCCAGCTAGTTGAGGAGGCAAAACCAAGACATCTGATTGGTTGGTCCTACCTCCTCTAGTTGCTTAGACTTCCTCCATAATCTGACTGTTATCTCTCTGAACTAATCATTGTTCATTCTGTTCTCACAACAATTTCGTGTAAGTAAAACTACCGCGAGCTTCATTTATGTGTCCGCTATGAGATTTGAACCCATTACCGACGTTTTGCATTGCTTGCACAACACTTTACTGCATACTCTGCTGCTTCTGGAGCCCATGTTGCCCATCCATCTGCATCAAGGGCCATTTCTCCACAGTAAGCCGGGAGCTCTAGCCAATAGTGTCACGGCCATTTCTGTCTTTCTGCAACATCTCGACAGTGACTTACTAGCTACCCTCTCAAAACAACGATACTTGTACTAGACAAAGGTCTTAGTTTCACTAACTTGTAAGTCAGTAAAATTAAATGTGCCAAAAGAGCCCCCGGAGCAAATGTCCTGGAAAGATCTAGGACATGTGGTGACCAGACATATTTCTGAGCTGGAATATCAGTTGCTGAAGCTTTGGCGTGAGCTCATGAGAAACAAAAATGGATAAAATCCCATTAAACGTGACAAGAAAGATTTACACGGACACATACTGTGCTGCATTTTGAGGCGGTAAGGGACCAAATTTCACAACAGAGATTTTTCCAGTGAGTGACGGATACGAGCCGGCATATCATAATTGCCCCGTTGCCTTTTAAAGACCAGTATAAACTGAAAAATATTTATGTTTAGATGCATCTGTTAAGAAGGAATGAAGCAGAGACTCAGCAACAGTGGATGGCAGTGGAAACGGCCACCGAGTAGCGTTACAAACTTTGTGGTGTCGTGGTTAAACTCTTTACCACACTTGGGAGGATTTATGCCGTCAGGGTTCTCAGAGGAGAATCAGGCAGTTTGTCGGACGCCTCTTACAGGGGGCTTGTGTTTAACATAAAACGTTTCGTGCCAGAAGTTAGGACACAAAAGGTCATAAAGCATGTTAAGTGAAAGGGAGGACTGTAAGTGCTCGAGATGATATATCGACTTTTGCAATTTGCTGCGGCTGTCGAAAACCCTCCACTCTGGTTAATATTTGAAGTTTTTTGTCCTTGCCGGGACAGCATAAATAAAGCATGTTATATCTCCCTCAATGAGGACTAGGTTGACTAAGCATGGTACTCACACCCAGATCTGGTGCTGCTCTACCTTTCTTGGGGCTGAGCGTGTTTGCTTGGTCCACCGTTATTGTTAAGAGTGGCTGTAAATCACAGCGCATTGCCACTAAACCCCAGCACCGCCGAGCGGCCCGCCTTAGCGCATCACACACCTAAATCAGCGCGACGCCTTTGCATACAGTGAGTCAGTGACATTCTGTATGTCGGACAGAAGAGAGAAATCGTTTTCCATTGTTTCCAGAAGCACAATTTCTGTTCCACTCTTCTGTCTGGATATGAAGCATCGATCTCTTTGTGTGTTTTAATGGCTCTAAAATTGTACGCGCATTGTCTCCCCACAAAGGGAGAAAGCTTTTCCTTCTCTATTTATTTTAAAAGATCTTTTAGCCTCCAGATGTCCCCCAAGACCATGACAGGGGAACATTTTTATTCTTCCAACAGGGCATGCGAGAGCCACAACAGGCTACACCCTACGGTTAGCGATTGCTAAAGATAATGTGATCCACAAACATTTACTTAGATTTCAAGGTAGCTTTTGTTTTGTGAATACTGAGGAAATCAATAACAATAGAAAAATATTTGCAAACTAGGAATCTGATCTGGCCTGTCTTCTAGCATTGTTTGCTACATCTTGGAACCCTGAAAAGTCCAAACAGCCCACTTATCGACTCATTTTCCCCCAAACCCGATGTATACAGCGGCGTTTAAGTCGAACTGTGAATTCATCTGGAACACCGACTTACCGTAACGTTCAGAGCGGTAGTGACAGAGCTTCCATTGTACAGATAGTGCGTTTCTGTGTAATGGTTTGCAAAGAGTGCCCTGCAAGAGATGTAAATCAAAAAAAGAAGTGATTAAACTCAAAAGTTACTTAGAAGCCAACGTTTCTAAATGATTGCATATTTTATTAAAGAAAAAAAAGCTAAATGTGATGACCTATGATGATTTATCAGTTTTTTTTCTACAGTTGGCCAAGAATACTTGATTCAGATGATAGTGATTGGCATCTACATTCACATCTAGGGGCTACATATCACATTAAGAAGCCAATCTAATAAGCTAAAAACTTGATTATTCTTATCCCAGGAGTCATTCAAATTTTCAAAGACATGGCAAAATGTCTATACATACAGTAGATTTAAATTCTAAATCTGCGTAGTCGGGGGGGGGGGGGGGATCAGAATTTCCCAAAATCTGGGTAAAACTAAAGTGATCTAAAGTTATATCTGCCTAAAAGAAATTCTCTTTGACTGTCAGCTTCACAAACGACGTGTGTTGTGTGTGCGAGTTAGGATGCTTTAGAGCAGTGGTTTTCAGTCTGGGCTCCACAGAGCAGCTGACGTAGGATGCACATATTTGATACATTTTGTAAAAGCAAAAATAAATGCATCATCAGCTTATTCATCCAAGGCAGAAAGTGCAAAAGGTGGCTTAGGAGGAAGGTTAGGGGCCCAAATCATTCAAGGGGAATCCCCCCCCCCCCCGACCGTATATCTTGTTACTCATGTGACCGCCCATTCCTTCTAGGAGGTCTCTAGCTCTGCTCTCTCTTCATATGGCCTCGAAATGGTTGAGAACTCCCCGTCTTGGATGCTGGAACAGGAAGTCCACAGGGGGTCAGTTGCGCAAGGCTGTCACGACACCCTCTCGGCCCCCGTCTGCCCCCTTTCCATAACTCAGCCCAGGTGAAATAATGTCACAGCCACTGATTTAGGGCAGAAAAGACAGGCTGGTAAGTAGGTCCACGATGCGGAGCGCTGCTTACGTAACGGGCCGGGATGCTCAGCTAGACGAGAACATGTGCGGCCACTAACATCGGGACACCAACCCCAAGTCTATGCCTTACAGAAAATTTCATTTCATAGACTGCTATAGATTATCGGGCTTGTGAATTAGCTACATGATTCATGCAGCTAATTCGTGAGAGTAATAGCTGACCTGGGTGACCACTCAGACAGGCATATTGCTTGAGTATATCTGAGTGGCGAGTTGGGAGGAGGGGGGGCGAGCATTCAGAGCAGCAGGGCTGTCGATGGTAATGACGATGACATCATCAAAAATAGGAATACTAATGAGTTCACTGTTACAGTGTGTGCTGGGTCCAGTACAGCGACAGCCAGCCTGTAGCACAGCAACACCAATCAGAGGGGCCAGATTGTCTTGGTGACCTCACTTCTCAAAGATGGAGAAACGAGGGTCTGGCACGTGCCGGTTACTTTGGTTCGTTCTGCAGCTCATCTGCACCGGGTGTGATGACTCGCGCCACGCTAATTAAAAGAGGGAGCTGGAAACGATCATGGATCAAAGTTTCATGATGGAGAGCAGATCAGCCTATCAAGGCGGCTTTTACGAGCCAATGTCTTAATTTGGGCTGATGTTGGTGTTTGGACGAGCCAAGTCATGAACATCTGCCCACTGTTCGTGTGCTTTGCCCTGCCTTAGACCTTACGTATTTGGGAGTTTAGAAGTAAAACGTTTTGACGATGAAGTCTATCGAAAAATAAAAATCCAACACTCCACATGTACTCTATATATAGAACTTTGATGACACAAAATATTGAAAGATTTCAGACAATGTTAACTGTTTTTAAATGTTGCACTAACCAAGGACATAGGTAGTGTACTGACTAACCCAAAGCAGCTGGTTTAACACACACATGGGACCACACTGCGGTACCCTTTGAGAGAATTTCTCAACTGAGATGTGAAAACACAGCAAGAACCGTGCAGCTTCAAAAGGCTTTCGGCTAATATCGACGTGTGAAACTACTGCGTGTGGGGTCTGGAAGGAGATGTTTGAAGATAACAGGAAACAGTTGAGTTCATTCTTTGCTCCGAGAAGAGAAAGAACGCAGTGAGGGTGGCGCTAAATGAAATAATATTCGCAGACTCCATCCTCGAACGTCTCCCAGCCACCAAACGAAACAAACGAAATCCAGAAGGGAAACACAGAAAAGACCAGAACTAAAGCAGTCCTCACTTTCTGGCACCGGTAAACTGCAGCTCTTCTGCTTTCTTCTCCTCCAGCACCTGCTCTCTGGACCTCGTCCCTTGACACAGGTTCCGGTGAACGAGACTTAGCCCAAGGCGACTTGCCCACTCCCGGAGGGGACAGGCGTACACCACTGGAAAATGTCATTTAGCGAGCACGCCAGGCACAGGCGAATGATGTCAGCTAATGCTAATGCAATTCTGTCAGTCCCTTTACCCTCCTGATGGGAGGATGGAATATCGGGGGAGAAAAGGGTATGTATGATACAGAAATAACAGAGATGGAGAAACGAGGGTCTGGCACGTGCCGGTTACTTTGGTTTGTTCTGCAGCTCACCTGCACCGGGTGTGATGACTCGCGCCACGCTAATTAAAACACAGCAAGAACCGTGCAGAAACCTCTTTTCTCCATCTTTGTTATGTATGTAACAGAAAACAAAAAAAGAAAACCCGGCTTATGAAGGACTAGTGAAGTTTCACCTGGCCAATCGGATAAACTAAGAAAAAGATCACATGAAATAATACCTAAAGCTACAGGTATACAGACAGTGTAAAAGCTAACAGAATTTGGATGAATATTCCTCTGCGCTATTCCAGCTGTAAGACATGTCAGCTGAGCCTAAGTGACCTCATATAACTGGCAGCCAACAGACGGTAACCGCTAAAGTCACCTGAGCTGCTCTTGACTTCCTGTCCTGAATTCCAGGCTTCGCAGCTCAATGCAGGCACTGGTCCCATCCAGTGAGCAGACTGGTGGAGTTAAAGGGGACCCCGCCAATCCACAATCGAGGGACGAGGACGGGAAATTGGGGAACGCTCTGCCCCGGCCGAGCGAACGAGGACGAGGAATGAGATCCTCACTAGTTTTCCCTGGCCTTTAATGAGCCAAAAGAGATGTCACAAAAATAGCATATCCAGTTAACAGTTTGCTGGGGATCAGTCATTTAGGACTTGACGTCCTACTTAATAGGCTGAGCATGGATGTTAACTTCTCCCTTCGAAAAATGTTCTTCCTTCTCAATGAGATTCACATATACGGTTCTTGTAAGTGGGAACTTATGTCACATATTTGGCGCTGTTGCCGGGAGTGTACCGCGGCGTTGCCACAAGGCCTGCAAATCCATTTAGCGTTATTTTCAGTTACAGCTGCAGAGAACATGGCAAGCTGTGTAAGACAAAGAGCAAAACAAACGTAACAACGGTGGTGAACGGAGCCCCTCTGGCTCTGACGGTGCATTACGGACGGGTGACAATGGCCCATTCGCAAAAAAACAAGCTGCTATGAATTACTGCCGTCCATGTAATTGGAAAGGCATCACAAAACCTCAGCCGGTCGCAGAAATCTATGAGTCAGTCACGTCTACGGACCTTTGTCTTTCCATCCCAGCTGTATCGCTCCATCTGCTACAAAGATTTCTTCTTTTGCAAAGTGCTTTCACATTTGAGCTCAGAACGTTTCGCTTAGCGTCCAATCCACGAGAAAGTAACCAAATTTTTAATACGACTTGACATTTTCCTTTACATCTCTCCTGCCCGAAATCCAAGCAATGCAATAGCCCTATAGACTGACCACATCGCTTTTTTTGTTTTTTAGGTCAAATGGCAGTTTTAATACAGTAGTATTTTCTACAAAATGTTTATAGTGATCGAGGAGGTTTGATTCTCACCTTGGGCTTTGCGTAGCTAAACTTTGCATGTATACATGGTATTGCAGCCTTATTCTGCATTCATCATGCACTTAGGCATCTCGAAATTGCATAGTGTGTGTCCTGAATGGACTGGTTTCCCATCCAGGGAGTCCCGCCTTCCTGTGATAGGATCCTGGCTCAACATGACCCTCTACTGGATGAATGATTATGGATGATATGGGGGACATATCTGGTGGTGAAGGTGTGACGTCTTGCTTCGCGGACAGATGAGGCCGTTAAGCCTGAACACACCAAACCAAGTTTCGGCAGTCGGAAGCTGTTGGGGGTGTCGCTGAGAGTTAATGAGAGTCAGTGACTGCCAGCACCGACGCAGTCGAATACGCTCGGTCCCCGTCGCTGCTGTTTTGACCGATTTAGCATGTTGAATCAGTGCTGGAGCTACCCAGCCAAACTGAGGTGCCTGATTGGCCTGTACGTCTTCTGCCTCCTCTAGCTGTGCTGACGTGCACGTGTTTACACGACTGACGGGAGTCGATGTCAGCCCGATGTCTGTCCATTCGTCCTGGTCAGTGCTAGCCTTTAACCGTCAGCTTGGTGAGTTCCAGGCCTTAAAGGCAACCTGTTGGGTAAATACACAGAAACACAAAGCGACACAGCTAGCTAAAACCGCAAGCGAACAGAAACGCTCATTAGCGTGACACGAAAGCCATTTGAACCTGTAGTGAGGTCCACCTCTTTTTCTGCGCGACACACTTCTGACCAGCATGCGATCCATCGACACAGCATTTTACACGCTACAATGCGTTAACTGAAAGCAGCTCGCATTTGTGCCTTCCTCCTACTGGCTGTTAATAGCTAAAGGGAAATCAGAGAAGTGACTGGATCGATCCGGCCCGCTCCAGTTGAGACCAACAGTCCTTTCAAGGCCGAAATCCTCTCTGAGCAAGACCCATTCCTGCAGAAATCATTCCTGTAATTCTTATATTATTCTTGATTATATAGCAGAAGACAATCAAACAACAAGAGATTTAAAAGTGACAGTAGACAAGGTCTAGTCATTTGAAACAATATTTCGTATTCCCAAACAACGTTCCGGAACTAACAAGCCAGGATTCATCATTAATATCAATGTGTCCTGTAAGCCCTCTCATTAAATTCTGACCTACTCCTCTCCAGCCTTGTGAATACCATTTCACAATCCATTAAACTGTCTTGAGTATAGAAGTACAATGGTACTTTGGTACTACCTAAATTTTTCTGGAAATCAAAAATTTGCTTACACTGCTTAAGCTCCATTCTCTTGTATAATTAGTTACCACAATTATTCCTATTGTTGCACATCTGTAAGATATGGTTGTGCAGCCACAAAGCAGAATTTAGACTCTTAGACACCCTTGCATTACTGAACCTTATTAATTGCATGTAATAAAACTGAGGTCAGGGAGTAAATCAAAACAGGCCCTCCGTTATTTATACGAGCACTGTAATTTGAATAGAATACGACTTGATAACTGTTTGTTTGAAGCATGTAAGAAAAATGGAAATTTACTGATTTTGCTACTCTTCCCCAATAAATAGCTAGACTTCTTTAGAATTCCTGCAAATAAATTTCCCTTAATTCCAAAGTATTGTGCACATAAAAAAATCTCTCTTCTTTGGATGATAAGAACAGAAAAACTACCCAAGGACTGAAAATATAAGAGTAAAATTATTTAATAAAACATGATACATGCCCTATTGTGTCCAGTCCACTGTAATACATTAAAAAAAAATCCCCCAAATTTGCAGCTTGAATAAGAGGCATAGAGGCCTGCATTCATGCAGGCCTTACAGCATCTGGGCATTGGTGCCTTAAACGAGTTGGCATTTCCCTGCACCAGATTCAGTTCCTTTCTTTATTGTTATAATACACGTCAGCGCGACGAGATTGAGTTAGCGACTCCCTGAGCAGTACAAACGAAAACGCAAAACAAGACATAGCCAATGAATATGTGCAGAAATATATCGATCGCTATCTTTTCCCCCGAGGTTCCATCCTCACCACATCGCGCTCAGGCTACAAACGCCTACTTAGCAGTGTCTGGAATAAATAATAGGTGATGCTAATGACTGTCGGCTGGCGTTGCGCGGCTTCCACCCGTAGCCCATCATATGGCCGGTCAAGGTTTCTCATGATGGCCCGCTTCAACCATGCTCACCGCCCCCCTCTCCTTCGGGGGGGGGGTCTGTTCGTTTCCTTCCATCTCAGACCAGAAACGTTACGACTAAAAGCCTAAAAGCACGGGGCTCGGGATTAACTGGACCCAACAGGATCCGGGGCGGCGTGGAATGAGCGACGGTAAGCGAAATAGGTCGAGACCGCCGTCCCAGGGAGGGAGAGCAGAGGAGCATTTTCGTCTTTTTAAGCAGGGATGTAGGTCAGGTGGATATTATGAGGATGTCTGCAGCGATGGTTTCCACGGTGAGACCAGCAATGCTCTGTGACGCCCTCCCAACTTCGCGATGAGCCTTGACGGAAGGCCTCTTTGTCTGGGCAGCAATGTGCAAATAGCTATTCTTAGTTTCTTCCCATTATATCTAAAAGCCTTTCAATAATGGCCTGAGTACCGAAATACGGCAGCTGGTCTGCGTGTTTTTTGGAGGGAAGTCGTGGGCCCGGATTCCTTAACTCGTCGCTGTTTATCAAACGTCAAATGGCTTTTGCAGTCTTTTCCTGGCATTGTTGTGTTTGGTAAAGTTAAGAAGAGACTAACGCTTACAAGACCAGGGACTTTTTCAGCGACGGTGCTTATGTCATCCTCAGAAAGTCCTCCCTGTAGCCCCCTATCGCCACGGAAACCATTCTTGGGCTACTGCAGCCTAGAGTGGTCCCCACATTGAATTTTCCAAAACCACAACCACATTTTCATTTATAGAGGCAGGGTTGGGGGACAATGAGGATGGTTCTCTCGTCCTGGGGACAGCTTAGCCATCTTCACCGAGACGGAGCCCTGCACGTCAAGGATGTGGTGACGTCTCGTTGTAAAATAAGAAACTGGGTCACGAACGCCTGCACGGTGAGATTTTCCGGTCTTTGTTCCCTCTTCCCCTGCTCCCGCTCGAGCCCCGAGCCCACAGCCAGCCGACAAGCTCTCGGATGAGATGCCCATTAGCGATGATGCCATGCAATTACCGTCCTACCTGACACGTCTGAGATTGATGCGGAGAGACCGGCACAAACCGACGGCATGCCCCGCTCCGGCAACTTCCTCCACCGATAATTAAGAATTAATACACATGATACCAATTTACGCCGCCGCCGTGATTGATATCGGTAAACAATAGCTTGCCAATGCTAATTAGGAAAGAAATACAATCAGTATGCTAATGAAGTGTGGTAATAATGGGGGGGGGGGTACCGCCCAGGAAGGCAGTGATTGAAAGGTGGGTCTAGGAGGGGGGTGCTCGCCTCATCAGGCATAGAATCTCTCGTGCCCCCAAGGAGTTCCACGCCCCTCCCCCGCTGTATTGAAATAAAGCATCCTTGCACTGCATCTGCCTGTGTTGTGCAACATAATGAAATCCTGGCCTGGCTGTCAAATGGCGTGATTTAGAGACGCTGAACTTCTGCCGTCTGTCTGGTTGCTTTTAGCGATTCTTTGATTATAAGACAATACTGTGAATCGCAAGGAACATCCAGATAAAGCCGTTCTTCACATATCATCTCACAGACAGATTTGGGTTCCTCCGATAGATTTTTTTCTCTTTTTTTTTTTTTTTGTATAGGATACTCCTGAAAAAAAATACTTCTGAAATAACATGCAAAATGAAACCCTGATATTATCGGATTAAAGATGTGATTCATGTGACTGCCTTTGCACATCGGGAACAGATTTTGCCGTGTGGCAAAACGCTGTAAAACCAGACAAATACATTGAGCAACAATGGCCAATAAGTGTCTGGCTAAAACGCTGTCATATGACTCTGAAAAACCCGAGTGAGATCGAAGTCTAGTGCGAAAAGGCGAAGGCGGAGACGCTGACCATGAAAATCCACTTTCCCACTGCATTGAAAAGTTGCATGAAATCTAAGTGTTTTACTTAAGATGGTGCACTATATTTCAGCATGTCAACATAATGATACCGTCTGCAAGTCTAAAAACCACAGAGGAGAGGTGTGTGCGTGTGGGTGGGTGTGGCGTTTAGGGTGGGAGAGTCAGACGGATGAGGCTGTTCATGCTGATTCCCTCCACCTGACCCCGTTAATGTCTGACAGTAAAGGCTGATGTGCTCAGTTTTCTCTCTGCCCCAATAAACCCGGAACATGTTGGGTCCTAAGTCCAGTAGTATCATTCTGTTTGCATATGACCACATTTCAGTAGTGATCCTTTTTATTCTGAAACGGCCTTTTTCTATTTTTGCACGTGCCCTTTGGGTTGAGCAGCCCCCGCAGCCCTAAAAAGGAAAACACCATCTATAACATAGCTGCAATTCCAGCAATTCTTGCACCTATCCTCACAAGGTACGGCTGAAGAGGGACGACGAGAGGTAAAATTACCAGGGTGCAGAAAATGTGGCCGACTCTGAGGGGTGTGTGGGGAGGACGATGTGTCCATCCTTAATCTTAAAGAATAAAGAATCTCATCTGCTAACCATTCTCCATTATTCCACCCCCGTCAAAGAAAAAAAAAACATAACAGACCAGAAAAGAATCAGGCCTTTACCCAGAGGACTTTGGGGTAGGCGACCCTAAAACCTACTGTCTTTTGGGCCACCGTGGAAGTGTTCCATTGGGGTTAGGGGAGTCCAGAATGTGCTTAGTGTCTGCTAGTGTGGATTGCAGGACAATCTTAACAATAAATCAGGCAGGCTGGCTATCAACCCATGAAAGAGAAAGGTCAGTCAGATTCTTATTTTTTCCCAGGGAACATAAAACACTCATGCCTTCGTTGATGTAATGTAAGTGTATTGGACAACATCATTCTTAATTATAAATGATTACTGTCAGGTCACGCCAGAAGGGCACCATCTTCCTTTAGTCTGTGGAATCTTACTCACAGGTCTTAATGGACGAGCAAATAAAGCAAGTAAGAATCTTTATAAACTTGATAAACTGATAACTATTCACCATGATACCACGTCGCTGCTTGAGAAAGCTATAATTGTTTCCAGTTATCTTTCAAAGAAAATGCGTATACCTAACACATAGCGAAAGATTATTTGAGTGGGAGTGGAGGTAACGATATCACTTCCTGGGACCTGGCCTTACTCAGAGATGAGTCCTTTCTCCTTCCCATGCAAAATGCATCATGCACCACAGATAAATCAGTGATAATTCTGAGAAGCAGACAGCCGTGTGTTATAAACAGCAGTATGGGGGATGTACAGCTGGCTGCATTGGCTGGGAGCTGTTTTCTCTGAACTGTAAAAACACATTGGTGACCTAGCCGACAGTATCCAGGGGTGGGGGGAGGGAATCAGGAGGAAATGGGTGTTGTGGAGCAAGCGGTGGTCGCGGCTCTGAAAGCGAGCAGGCATGCGGATCGGGCAGTACCTGCGGGCATGCGGATCGGGTAGTACCTGCGGGCATGCGGATCGGGCAGTACCTGCGGGCATGCGGATCGGGCAGTACCTGCGGGCATGCGGATCGGGTAGTACCTGCGGGCATGCGGATCGGACAGTACGTGCGGGCATGCGGATCGGACAGTACCTGCTGGCATGCGGATCGGACAGTACCTGCAGGCAGTACCTGGCTCAACCAGCGTTCCTTTTGGTTGGCTGGATTGGGGAGTTTTTTGGAAGGGCGGTTGCTGTAATGGGGGGGGGGGGTACACTCTGCTCTTTAATAACTGCACTTTTAAAGGCAACCCAGTCTAGGAATGTCACACATAAAACATAAAATACCCTGATTCATTTTGAGGTCCATCCAAGATTTCCCTTAGTGGGTTCAGATGGTCCTTTTTAGCGAAATTAAATAAATGAAAACTATTTAGGCATACCTAATACTATACTAACGCTCTGGGTCAGCCAATGTCGTCCCTGTGTCCAAGTCCCAATGCCTCTCCCAGCAGCCCCAGAGCATGCTGGGTAGAAGGCCGCCCACATCTCAGTTCCTTTCTCAACCCAACTTTGTGATTCTATAAGATGCCTGAGATCCTCAGAGTTACTTTTCACCCAGCAAAAATGGAAAAACCGTGTTCATGTCCTGCCACACATCAACCTTTCACTGGCTTCTGTCTCACCTTCGTCTAGCCACTGGGGGACGTTTATGGGGGGGGTGA
>JAODUD010000041.1:5563182-5573460 GCA_026784285.1 Stomatorhinus walkeri | reverse complement strand
ACTGTTACACAAAATAGCATCATATATAACACTAACATAATACAACAACATGAAGAGGACTGTTACACAAAGTAGCAACATAAGGAGGACTTTTACAAAAAGAAAGAAGACAGGGAAGACTGTTGCAAAGAGACATAAAAACACTATGAGGAATGTTTGATAAATTCTGAACAGAATGATTAATGATATAAATTAGCGACAGTGACAGTCAAACTGTTTAATTTAACTACCCTAAGGCCGCCGTTGCATGAATTAAGGTCATAAAGAGTAAGATGATGGCAGTGGTATGGTGGATCTATAGGTTGTGCAAAGGGTTACCGGTTCAGACTATTTCATGCACATGTTCATGCGTGTCCTCATCAGTACAAATGTGATTTTCACGTTCCCCTGACTTCCCCCTGTAGATGTGTGCATGCATGATTACCCTGGGGGAACCACACCTCTTGTTCTCCACCAAGGGACTTTAGATCATTATGACCCTGTAGGAATAAGCAGTCATTAAAATGGATAGATGGAACAGTATTTACAAAATGTACTGGTGAGACATGGTATAAAAGGCTTGTTGCTTTTTTTGGTGAGCTGTAGTGTCTTGTTTTTTTTCCCTTTAAGTCCTGTGACTTGTGCAAGACCAGTCATTTTCAGTCCTTGCCTCAGTCTGTGGCATGTGATGCAGGCAGTGACTTGTTTGGGGAGCCTCTGCAGCATTAAGTTCCCTTGTTTTTCCTGGTATTGGGACGAACCCACACAGTGTCCTGAGGCTTGGCTTGGTATGCAGATGGGGAAGCGCCCCTCATCCGTTGGCCTCGCCCCCCTTATCCTACACCTCAGACACGCTCCACAACACATCCTCTCAGTCATGCAATTTGTCATACTATCCGTCGTTTAATTTGCTCATTGAAGGAGAGAAAAAAAACACCCCTTGTGTTTAAACAGGCTAATGTACTGGCTTATACTTAAAGCTGGATCAACTTTGAAAAGCCCCCTTTCCCAAATTAAAATGTCAACATTCGTTCACTGGTATAAACAGAATGCACTCATGCATTAATAATCCTGCAAAGGCTGGATAATTATCAGCTATCTCTGTTTAAAACAAAATAACTTTTCCCTTTGTTTTTTGTTTGTTTGTTTTGTTGTTCTAAGAGGATGTTTTCCAAATGAATATATCTTCTGATACTCCTTTTAGTGCGGACGGAAATCCACAGGCCAGCCCATGGAGATTATAGAAGCAATTCCGTTGCTGTTGATTGATTCCTGCAGCAGTGTCGACTGGGTCACAGGTCAGGCGGCGCTGAGATCCAAACACGCGGTCCAGACGCAGGCCTCAGAGTTAGAGAGCACCCTGCAGCGTGACTGTGTCACATCCCAAAAAAGTTAATGCCGTTTCTGTAGACAATCACTCTAGTAGCACGAGATAGTTTGTTCTGGCCCTTCTGTACTAATTAGACTGATTTTCTATTCTAATTAAACTGATATAGGGAGAGTGACATAATTAACGGCCACAGATTCACCTTACACTGTTCCTTGGTCTGTGGGCCATTGATGGTCAAAGAATTAATATTGTGTAATACCATCACATGCAGAATAGCTGAATTTAAATAGTGTCTGGTCTTATAGGAATTGCATCAGTGCACTGTATTTACTTTCAGAGAAAAACAAATAATTTTAGACATTTCTCACTGTGATATTTTAAAGTCTATGACCTACATAAATGTATGGCTTCACTGTAAGGAAACTTTGTACGTGTAGGCCAGGTGAATATCACTTACAGAAACGTATGAAGTGGAATATTATGAGAAGACATTGTTACCTTTGAGAATATCGGGTCTCAACCCAACACTCAGACCTCAGCCAGTTCAAGTTTTTTTTTTCAGTTCCATCAGCTACACACCAGATTTTATGAAGCTAATAATTATCAAGTCTTTAATTACCTGTTTCAAATGCAGGTAGCGGGTTGGAGCAAAATAACAAAATAATGTGTTAAAAAAGAATTTTCTTCAATGAAGGTAACTATATAAATGTATCTGTATAAAAAGACAATACTGTGAATAACTTTGGGCAAATACATAATAATAATGCTGTGAAAATGGGAATAAAATACTTCAGTAAATAATGGGCATGAACAATGTCATTTTTAAGAGGCACAGTGAGCGGTGGTCTCTCCAGGCTTTTCCCATAAATAAGAAAAATCGGACGTATCAGACGAAAGATTTTTCTTACAGTCTTAAGGGGATGAGAGAAATGGTTTAATCATGAGAAATGTAAGCAGCTTCAGTTGGGTCGAACTGTTCACGGTACTGGAAATATTAATAAAAGTCAAGTTCAGCAACGCCCTCTGGTGGCCGTAGTACCGAACCGTGTAACCCTGGCGCTGCCCTCAGTCATTCTACGGCAAATCTTTCATTTTACTACATTGCAATCTTGATGAAAACCCTACTGTTTTTACGAAAGAAAAATATGCAGCAAAAGGCAGCCTTAATCTGAAAAGACTGTCATTTCACTGAAGGCACATTACATCTTTTTTTTAGATTACTTTTTAAGTAAAATCAACAGATCTCATGGTTCAGAGACAGAAACAATAGTGGTAGTAATGCCTGCGTCCATCCATCCATCCATCCATCCACCTTTCACTGATTATCCTGGTCGTGGCTGGGGGTGGGGGGGATGGGGATAATGCCATATATACTATACAGGTGTTGAAACAGAAATGTATTTCTTTAAAACATATCTGTTTTGCTTGGAAAATCCTATTAAGAGCGCAGCTACTCTAAAAACACACACACACACATACGTACACACATATTGACACACACATACACAAACACCCACATATACACACACACAGAGATACAGATACACAAGGGCACCGAAAAGTGTATGTGTATGTGTGTGTGTGTGGGGGGGTTTAATAATATTCTTTCATGGGGCCCAAATCCCTAGTGCTGCCCCTGTGTGTGTATTTCCTTGGTTTGTGGTTTATGCATCTGGAGCCTTTCTTGTTTTTTTCATTGTATATATCTGTTTTGTATACTGATGTAAAAATAATCTGGCATGAGAAAATAGGCAATAATGTATGTTATTTTCCACGGTTTGAAAAACAGTCAAGGCCAACAGTCCCCATGGTTTGCACTCAAAAATAATACTTGTGATTTATAACAATTTCTTGATAGAAAGGACATTGATTTGATAGAGCTTTAAAAATATACATTACAAACCTCAAAGTCAGCAGGATGAAAACAGCAGAACACCATTAGTTAGAAAAATCATAGTGAAAATAGTGTCAAAACATGCAGCACATGGTGGCGAATGGAATGGAAGAAATCATTACCCTTTTTTACTATTAAAGAGTGTCTTCTGGAGGAGGTACTTCGATATAGGCTACTACATGTAAACGATGCATTAAGTTCAGTCGCATTCAGCTGTACAACATAACTGTCTCTATCTTTTTTGGGTTTTCTTTCGGGGAAAATGGTTTGGCTTGATGTGATACATGAAATTATGACTCGGTAGACATTGTTGTTGTGCATTCCAGCACAACAACGCGGAGACTTTAGGGAATGGAGAACTTCTGTGAATTAGCAGCCCCGCGAGCCACATTTCCGCTCAACCCTGTGAAGGCGACGTCAGCCTGATACCATTTCGGATCTCGGTGAACGTCCTTCACCGTGGGAAGCAGTCAGCCTACGTGAAAGAGGCGCCCTCTGCCTATCCTGAAACTCCGTTCCGTGCTATTTGATATGAGTATACTCGAGCCACGGATAATAATTGTCTGGGGGTGTAGTCCAGCATGCCACAGTTTTCCATTTAACCCACTGAGTCCATCATGCATCCAGCTATGGATAGATATACCAGGCCCTAACTACTGAATGATACTGTTTCCAGAGCGAACTCATGGTCTTCGGACAGAATAGAACAATCTGAATCGCATTACACATTTTCTATTACCATTTACATAAATTAAAATAAAATGAAATAAAATAGTATGAAAGTAGCGGAATATCTGTACTGTGACTACTTCTATATGATTTTACTTTGTTTTACTTGCATTTCAATGATTACACTAACTTTTGAGCTGATCGGGTTATTGTAAAAAGGCCTTTGGAGTAAAATAGTTCTCAGAAGTTATGGATGTAAGTACAGGTGTGTGCATAGGTGATGCATGCACGTGAAGCTGCGACATGGACCGGGAGCGCGAGCCGCCGGCTGCGAGGCTCGCGGCCGCCGCGTGACGCCCCGAGGCCACATGACACAAACTTTTTCTTTTGCGCTCATTCGGGCTTCGCTGCTACTCGCGGAAAATGGCGGCGCGGTGAGCTCCGGCCAAGCAGGAAAAAAAGTGGGAAAATAAAGGGAAAAAAGCAAAAGAACGGGGGGAAAACGCGGCGGCTTTGTCCAACGGACTCAGCGTATCAGAGAGAGAAGTTTTCTTTGGTAGTTTGCGAGGATGTCCCGGTGGGTCCCCACTAAGAAGGAAAAGTACGGCGTCGGTGAGTAACTTGGGCGTCCCGGCGCTCCGGCCGCGGCGGCGCTCCGCTTTGCGCCGCTCTTCACCCAAACTTCGCACGCAGCCGGCGGACAGCTGCCGCTGCGTTTTATCCCCACTTTCTTAGCAGTTCGGCATTTTTTCCCCCTTCGCACGGGTAGCGCCAAGCGACGGCTGCAGAATGGGGTGCGGCGAAGCCCGGCGCTTTGTAGCGGGACGGCGGGGGTCCGGGACGCCGCTGGGGGTGCGCGCCTGGCCGCTACCCCGTATCCCCGCACAGGCACCGGGCCCGCGGCCCTGCCGCCAGGAACGCTGGCAGGACTGAAGCGGACGGGCACGACTGTCCGTTCGCCTTATTATCCGAGCGGATGCCCCCGGTGTAGGGGCTTATAAGTGCCTCGCTCTGATTTTTTTTTGGTCTATTACGTGTTATTTATGTTGTTTTATTCTGCAAAAAACTATGGAAACGGTTTGTTTATGTTTCTTTGCGCTTTTATCTGAGTGTAAATCCCGCCGACGGGAATCAGCCCGATCCTGGCGCGTATTATCGATCAGTTGGACGCACTAACTCCGCGCTGCTCCAGGAAAGTCCCAGCGCCGCTTGGGGAGCGAGCCGGGGCCGCATTCCCGCAGCCACCCGCCCGGGCTGCAGACGGAGCTTTTACTAAGCAGTGTGCCGGAATTTAGTTCAAACATTTTTGTCAGACTTACTAACTAATCCATACTGTGCGAATGGACTGTACGCTGTACTTTAAGTCATGCGGGTGGTGTTGGTGGACTGGACAGCATGCGTAACTAGCCTGTCAGACTGAAACCAAGCTTTAAGCAGTCCTGGGGGTGCCAGTGGGCTGGACACCATTCTTTAACCCAGGGGTCTCCAGCTCCGGTCCTGGATGAGCCCCAGCACTGCACATGTTTGGGTTTCATCTCATTTTATGCATCCGATTCATCTTCTCCGCTAATCACCACACAGTTCTCGTGAATCAGGTGTGGTGGAACAGGGAGAGAACTAAGCTGTGCGGGACTGGGGTCCAGGACTGTAGCCGGAGACCCCTGGTTTAACTAGCCCAGGTGGTGCTCTTGTGCATATTGTGCATGGATGGATGGATGGATGGTGGTGGTGCTGCTTTACCACACATTATCTGCACTTCCTCCCCCTCTCCCCTGTTCCAGCCTTGGCAGCCGGTTTGGGGGAGAATGTCACAGACGCTATATCTCCACAGACAGCTCAGTCTGCTAAGATACCTGCACGTATTTTGCTATGAAGATGGGAGGCACTCGGACCTTGCGGGCAGGATGGGGTGCGGTGACGTGACAGGCGCCTGACGACAGGCCTGAACACCGACTCATTTTAAAAATAAGGCCTCTGCGGTCATCCTGTACGCGTCAGTGGCCTTTGAAGTCGCGTTGAGGTGGAGCTGAGCCGAAGCCGCCGTGTGTGAGATGTCAGGCCCCAGCCGTCGGCTTTTTACAGTACTTCGCACCTCTGGCTACACTTAATTCATCCCGTGCCTCTGCCTTCATTTGCCTGTGGGCCGCCCGCCGTTCCAGCTGTCTGCAGCTGCGTGTCGGGGACGTCCCCTCGTGTCAGAGCGTTTGTTTGAGGTGTCCTGCGGAGACGCTCGAGCTTTATTTGCAACCGTGGCTGAGTGTTTTCTGCAATGATAAAAGGAGAACGTTCTCCCCAGGAAGCGTTTTCCTTGCCTTTCAGATGGGTTTTCTCCTTGTTAGTAATGGATGATTTTTGCCTCCCGGTTGAAATTGAACTGCATTGTAGGATATTTTGCACAGGGAAAAAAATGGTTGTTGGACAATACATTGTTCCTCAAACAATTTTTATTTCCCCTCTCAAATATTTTGTTCTCGCTTCTTCAAAAGGGGCATAATAGTTCCTCACAAACTAACAGACTACATGCAAAAATATATATAATTTGCCGAGATCCTTAGCCTTGTCTTAGTTGTGGTAGAATATTTCTTCATCCGTCCCAGTTGTTCCCTCGATTTGCAAAGACTTTCTTGTGTTGTGGATTTTTGGTTGTCAGTATAAATTTGGTGTGTTTTTGAAGTTGAGTGATCTTGTTAATTTAATTTGGGAACCAGACTGAGGGGATATTACACTCTGTGTTTAAGTTCCTACAGTAATTGTACGGTAGTTTATTGTAGCTCCCAAACAATGTGACAATGTTATTAGCCGTTTCATAGCTGCTGCTGTTAGTGCTGTATGTTTGTGTGAGGTTTCTATCCCATCTCAGTATGCCTAAAGCATTTCCATCATCGCATTGCTACATTTTTGGGCTATCATGGAAATGCAGTGATACATCTATGAGCTATTTTGTAAATCAGCGGAATGAGGAATCCAATCATTCCCTGACAAAAATCCTGCTGTTTTGAAATGAAGATAGTAGCAGATATGCTGCTTGTGCATTCAGGTCCCCGGCAGAAATGCTTCTGAGCGGTGACTTTAAAGGGTGACTGCTTCTAGAGGGACTTTGCATCATCTGCACGAAGCAGATCCAGAGGAAGGACTGGAATTCTACCTCCCCACCCCCTCCAAGGCAAAAAGCACTTCCTGTTACTTTGTATGTAGTGAATTCCACTAGCATATTTAAGATTTTGCCTGCGGACTGGATTTACCTGCTTCCAACGATGTATGTCCACCAGGGGCCCATTGTGAGCTGTCCTAGTTGTGCACAGGCCAACTTGGGTATTAAAGGCTGCATGTGGAAACGCGTGGGATTTGGTGCTTGGTTGCCCTGCCCCGTAATATAACGGTGTGGTCATGCGTAGGTGACGCCGTATCTCCCGTCTGTCTGGTTGTCAGATGTTTGCAAACATGTTTATGTACGATTGCTTGTAATGCACCGAACAAAAGAGAAATCACTCAAGCAAACCTTTTGTAAGCGCCATGCTTCAGACATTTACTGTGGGTGATGAATTAATTTAATCTGCATTGATAAGCTTTTTTTGTGCTGTGTTTTTTCCTGCAGTGTGTAATGCCTTGTCAGTAATGCCCTTGCCTAATACAGTTGAGGCTACTTTGAAGAGAATGGTAGATTCCCGTGGAAGATAACTTTTAAAAGCCATTTGTCTGGGAGCCTTGACGGCTGCTACAGAGCATGTCTGCCCTGAGACTCTCATATGTTCCGTGGAGCAGAACGCCGTAGTGATTACAGCCACCGTTTTGTGGCCCAGTGCTGCAGTTTCACGGGAGATAAATAGCCCTGTGTAATGCGTGTTACTTTCATTTAAAAGTGAAAAAGTCACTGCGCATTAGGCGAGCCGGCGAATGCGTGAGAATATGATGGGAAACTGGACTGCAGTAAGCAGTGGATCTTGAACGTCAGCAGACCTGCACGTACTCTTGGCCAGCATGTTTTGTTTTTTTTATGTTTTGAGGTTTGCAAGATAAGGAAATGCCTCTTCCTGCGGTTGCCTTTGCCACTTCCCCGGTCACTGGGACATTGTCACAAAACTGGGCCATTGTTATGAAGTCATTAATATCCTTACCTCTCTCTCTTTGTTGGCTGTTGGCTGTTGTGCTCTGAAGGGGTGGGCAGTTGTGCAGCCTTTGCAGGAGGTACAAATGTACACAAAAGGACTTGGGGTTGGGAGGGGTGGTGGAACACTGTGATTGGCTGATTCTGTCTGGTGACGACCTGTGCTTTTGGGCCAGTTAGACTGCTCTGGAAAAGCATCCACGCCCAGGCAATCTCCAAAATACTGCTGAAATTGTTTTTTGATTTTTATTAAAATGTGTTTCTTTAATTTGCTTTTGCTTGTTGAAATAAAGATGAAACTGCTTAGTATAAAAAAATGAAAGACAGAACACTTCATACTATTGTACTCCGTATACGATATGTCCGTTGTCTTTCTTCCTGTTTTCCCTCCATTCATGTTCTTGGCACTATTTTCTTTTTTGCATCTCATCCAAGGTCTTGAAATTGAAAATGTTCATGAAATTTGAAAGCTAGTGTCTGTTTAGTGAAACCCTTAAGATAGACACCTAAGGAAGGATTAAGGAAGATTAACTCTTTGGGGGAAAAAGGTCATATTCACAGAAAATTCTTTTTTCTGTCAAGGTAACTGGCAGGGGGACGTGGATAAATAACAAAGCACATGGGGGGCATGGTTTGATTAGCCTGAGTTCGCTGTTAAGCTCATCAAAAGCTCCTAGCTTTATGGTAGGGTTCCGCAAATCCAGTCCTGGAGGGCCAGGTTGCAACACAGTTTGCCGAGTTCCCTGCTCAGACGCGCGTTATTCGGCTGACCAGCAAATTGCCAGGTTTAGTAGATGTGTGTGTTTCAGCACTGAAATCTGCAAAACTGTCTCGCAAACTGACCGTCCGGGACCGGATTAGGGAGACGCTGGCCTATGGTAGCCGGGGGGATGTGTTATCCTTTATAAGAAAACGCTCCAACCATTCTCTCATTTTTGTTCACCCAGTGTCATTTAGTCAGCCCACAATCATTACTAGCCTTTCTCCGTGTGCTGTCATTTATGCAAATATGGTGGCATTTGTAGTGCCCGATAGAGTAGATATCTGCAGGGCCGATCTGTATGATTGAGGTTAAGGGGGTCCAAGCCCTGCTGGTGGTGCGAGAGATGCGCATACGAGAGCATTAGCCGGCCGCATGGTTTCGCTTGTTGCTGTGACTAAGCTGCTTCGCTGATGAAATTCTGGTTTTTACCTGTGATGCTGGGTGGTCAGACTTTGTGGAAATTGGTGTGTGGCGAACTGTGACGCTACTTGGAGTGCAGCTTTAGGGGCACAGAATCAGCTGAACTATAAACCTGTAACCCACTTGTTCATGCTTGCATCTGTATCTGGTTACCTGTTTGATCCTATTTTAACACAAAGTGATTAGGCATCTAATTATGGTGTACGTATGTAGACGACCGCTGTTGTACCGTTGAGCCGAGTACTTGGCCTGAATTTCTGTAATAAGATATTTGTCTGATTTTAAATATTTGTGCGTTTTAAGAGTAAAAATAGTACGTTGCTTTGGATAAAAGTTAGCAGCTAATGAAAAGCATTGGATTGTTGTGACTGTAGCCTTAAACGGTGTTGTTTAATACAAGCACAAGACTGCAGGGAAGTTATTTTCTGAGAAATCTGCAGGCTGGGCCTTCCTCATTGTCTTCCTAGAGACTCTGCTGTGGACCATGTAGCCTTTGTAGCAGGTGGATGTGTTACTGCATGCAGCTTATCTTGCTGGGTGGCTGCAACTTTTTAATCGGGTTCTGTGCCTGCCCCCCAGGACACCTGGGAGGTGTTGGGTTGTTTTAATTGCAGTGCTCATTGTGCATGCCTCAAATGGAGCGTCTGGGCCTGCCTCGGTCTGGGCCTGCCTCGGTCTGCTAGACCGATTTGTGTGTATTTTGTGTTTTGAGAAGGAAGTACAGTGACAGTGATATTCTGTTTTTTAAATTTCCTGGATGACTTTTTAGGGGTGAATTACAAATTGGTTGACTCTGGTCTTATTGACCAGGTGCCCTGTCCAGTCTGACCAACAAACCAGTGAAGTTAGTGTGGTCCTCCCGGTTTCTCTCCATTGTCCCTCGCATGTGTGTTCTGCCAGCGGCCACCTGGCTCCTGTGCTGTCGAAGACTCTGCCCGTCGTTCTTCAGCCACGGGGCAGATGGCTGGACTGGTGTCCGGAGTCAGTATGGACACAAAAGAGCGTGATGCTGGAGCATCTTTCAACTCGCACATCAATTATCCTTTATGCGGATAGCTTTCTTATGTCAACTTGCATAGTGCTCATGCTGTGTAGACGTTCTGTGTGGGGGGGGGGGG
>JAODUD010000041.1:5449467-5460759 GCA_026784285.1 Stomatorhinus walkeri | reverse complement strand
ATGTTCGACTTCGAGCAGCTCAGTGCTTTGCTGGTGAGTGACGGCTCCCTAGGCAGCCGGGACTCCGTTTGTCGTTTTCTGGCGCCCCCACTCAAGAATTATTCTGGGGCCCCCATTCCCCCTTCAGATGTTTCAAAAACTAAATGAATAGCTAGTGGGTGTATTTAGTGTAATATATATTGTTGGGTGTAGTGACTGCTTGTGGCCAACAGGGGGCCCCCAAGGCACGAATGCATGCTTTGAGTGATGGTAAACACGGTCACTGCTACTTATGAGTCTCTTATGAGGTTCCACTCTGTTGTTGCACCGCTGTATCACTCTGGAGGTAAATGTGGCGGCGCGACGTGCCACTTCAGCTTCCGGATGTGCCTGCTCACTCCAGGCCGGTGCCCCTGTTCCTACAGCGCAAGCAGGCGCAGTTCTACGAGAACATTGTCAAGGTGATCCGGCCCAAGCCAGACTACTTCGCCGTCGGTTACTACGGCCTGGGATTCCCCTCCTTCCTTAGGGTAAGACGGAGCCTCGCTGGACTGGCATGAAAATGTATGCAATAGGATGTCATTAAGAATGGGTGCGTAACACCAGACACAGCACTACCAAACATCAGGAAATAGTTATATAATTACATTTGCTTTTTTGCTTTTATATGGTTGCTAATGTTTTTTTTTTTTTTGCATATATACACACAGGGAGGATGGGCTTGTCGGTTGTTTGTGTGGCTGTTGGTGTTTTGGTGCTATAGAAAACCGCAAAAACAAATTATGTAAAAACCCATAAATGAGGAAATGTGCTTCCCACTCACAGCATGACTGTTTTTAATGGGGCCTTTATTTGCCAGCGGGGGCTAATTCGGGGTCAGCACCCACGCACAGAGCTCTCACATGTAGCAGACATGCATTAGGGCACTGGCTGGTTTGAGGACTGGGGAGATTTCTGGGCAGAAGGCTTCAGTTGCTCAGGTGAAAATTTGTTTACTGCTAGCCCAGGATGCACAGCGGGACAGTTGTGGTGGCATTCATCTGTAGCGGAGTCTTGAGGATTGTTTAAATATTATACATTAATAGCACATAATGCCCCAGAGAGGAGGGACTAGACTCCTCATCCTTTGGAGAGCAAACGCACCCCTCAACCTCTCCCCCCAATGGAGTGTCCTGTGTGATGGCCCAGGTGCAGCACCATGCTGGGGTGCCTGTGTGGTTTGTAGGGTGAAAATGGGGGCCAGAAGTTTGTCACTGCTCCTCTAAGCCATATGGTGATGCACATGCAGTTGACGTCCGAATTCCACACTCTGGATCCCATTGCCACACTAAACATAACAGTCATCGTCAGAAGTGGACCGACCTACTGCGGATCGCTCGGTCTTCATTTTAAGATAAATACTGTACGTTATGACATAAGTATCAGCTCTGGGAGAAATCGCTGTAGCTCTCTGATCTGTAAGCTCTGGGTTTTCAAATTAATTGGTGTGGTGGCACATAGCTGATTTTATCCTAAGAAAATAATAGATTATATGAATAAATCCTTAACACAGCTTGAGAAACTATTTTTGTTCCCCCTGTTCAAACTGATTCGCAGAGAAAGTGCCTTATTCAGCTACTAACAGCTACTATATTTTCCCAAATCTCTCCGCATATATTATGGCAGCAAAGTGCCTCGTTCCTGCTTTACACGTCCCAGTTTTGAGGGCGCCCTGATTTGATATGCTTCTGCCAGTGTGTATGTGCAGATACAGCTGCCTAAATGTGGACAGTAATCCAGAATTGGTGCTGTACTGCCAGGCATTACGGTTCAGTGTGAAAAGAGAGTGAAATGCACCAGTGCAGAGCCAGTGTCATGCATGTGACTAATAATTCATCATGAACATGGACTCGACAAACACCGCGCCACCAAAATACCTCTTTGCAGCCTGACTGTCACTGAACACAGTGACGCAAGTATAAGGAGCTTTCAAATCCTGGAAGGGGAACTTCTGTTGCACCTTTGGAAATTTGCTGTGAAATCCCAGGTAAATTGCCTGGCGTGACTGTACCTGTAGATGCTTGTGAGCCTTAATTTTATTCCACACGTAGATGTGCAAGTTATGCTGTCTGAGATGTTGGGAAATTACATCTCATAAAATTTGCCTCGGAAGCTTTAAATAACATTAAGATCCCTAATGTGATCCGTAAGAACAGACGCATGGCTCTCGCACTGTAAGTTCAGTCTATCACTGTGAAAGCAGGCTGTACGAATGCAGCAGTTGTCATATTTAATCTGTGAACCAGAGTTAATTGTTTAAAGCGTAGTCATAAATTCAGGACCAGGCACTTTTCGGAGCCTGGTCCTTTAAGGCGACAGTTAACCAAACAGATAGAGCAATAACTGCAAATATTCCCATATACCTGTGATGCATATTAATTGTAGCTTTATCTGCGTGACTCGACTAGCCAGTTTTGCGAGGGCCTTGCGCTTTTCATTACACATGTGATGACGGTAAATACTAAATGCCCACTGCTGCCATCTGGTTATTCAGAAGTGCTCATTTTATTTCCAAAGCCTTCCCACTCGCTGCTGTTTTTATTTGTGTGTCAGATGGATTATTAGTGTGGAGTCCTGCCTCCTGGTGGACGGTTAATGACAGGTCAGTCCTGGCTGGGTCCCCCTTTTTGTAAAAAAGGCATCCCCCTTTGCTCTCCAAGTAGCTTCTCCTACCAGTGCCAGGCCCCGCCCCCTTTGTACCATGTGACTTAGGGTGTGATTTCACATTCGTCAGTCAAGATGGGTGAGGGTGGAGTTAGAGATGTTGGTGGAACATGGTGAAGGGTTGAGTTTGCTTTGAGATCGCTATGAAGGAACAGGACGGGAACTTGGGAAACAGCCATTACACGATGCTGTCCAGCCTTAGTGGTCTCAGAACTTACTGGCTTTGAATGCACCTCGTCCCTCCGTTCCAGAACAAGATGTTCATCTACAGAGGAAAGGAGTATGAACGTCGGGAAGACTTTGAGGCAAGGCTGCTGACCCAATTCCCGAACGCGGAGAAGATGAAGACGACCACGCCGCCTACAGAGGACATCAAAAACTCCTCTGGACAGTGTATCCTGCACTGGAGCATAGTGCATTCTCAGGCAGTCCTTGTGGGTGGGGCCTTATAGTGTGCCATGCCTGTGTGGGCGGGGCCTTACAGTGCGCTCTGTCCATGTGACTATTTCAGCTGTAACTTAAGAGCTATTTACCTGAAATTTCATTACATATACAGAATCATTTTATTTCTCTTTATTTTGCAGAAACGTGAAAATAACTTTGTTTTGCCTCTCCGTGATAGTTTGTTTAGGTTCCCAGTCTTTAAGTGTTTCACTTGCTTCAGCGTTTGTATTCTTAGTTGGAACGAAACAGAAAAATCCTTAACTTTCTCTAACAGACATCCAGTGTTTCACAGTGAAGCCCAAACTGGAGCTGCCGTCTAAGTTTCAGAACAAGTCTGTGTCGGAACAGATCGTCAGGTGGGCTGTCCGCTCCACTGTGGCGACTAAGCGTGAGGCTGGAAAATCCATTCCTTTGATCTGAATGTTTGTTTTTGAGAATCCACTGTAATGCTAACATTTATTTTAACCTGGTACTTTATATGTTGATTTTGTAATAATGAGCGTAACATAAGCCACTAACGGGTCAGCTGGCCTGTAATGTGTGAGACCGGGCATAATGCTATGAATATCACTATCGGTGACAGTCACCGTGGTATTGGTTTGAATCGGATCAAAACGAAAATCAGTGGACCTATTGCCCACTCCAGTGATAATCATGCAGTGCGAACCTCTCAGCCAGGGTCCTCAGAGAATCAATGCTCCTTCCACAGATGACATAATGCAAATGCTTTGTTTATCTGGGGTGTTTCTCAATATTAAGAACCTCTGTACTTCTCTCCTTTAGTCATTTAAATCGTGCATGAGTGGTAAAATTTTCTTTATGTTAAGTGGCACTTAAATTTGAAGATGGGCTGGCATGGAATGGTGGATGATGGAGTTTATGTGAAGTAGTTAATTCGACAGGGAAGCGTCTAAGTGATCAGCATGTAAATAAGCACGACTGTTATGAAACTCGGGAATGGCGAAACGCCATCATGGGCTGGTTTGTACTGGTTCGGAGCTCCAGCAAACAGCCGTGTACCGGGGTCGATGATGCCTGGCTCGGCAGCTCACGGTCCAGTCTGACCGGCCGGGCGCTTGTGTAAACAGTGGACGGTGTTTGTTCCGAGATTAAAACGCCGGAAGAGTATCAACAGCTGCTGTTTACCTGTGAGATTATGTGAATTTGCCGTCGCTTTAATAGCCTGGATTAAGTGAGTCTGCGCGGGGAGACGTGAAGGGCGCAGAGGCGAAGCTCCGCCTCACAAAATCACAGGATTATATCTCAGTAGCTAATTGGAGTGCAAACAGCAAGCTTAAAAGGAAAAAGTCATAAAACCTATCTCTGGCTCACACCTCAGCCTCTGCTCCTATGAGTGTTCTTTGGAAATGTCACGTTTACAATACGTTTAAAGTGGTCGTGCGTAATGGGAGGCGGTTTGCATCTATTCATGCCTGCCTTGTCCTTCTGGATACCTTTCCGGGGTCCACGGGCCCCCATCTCCGTGCCAGACACATAAATGCATCAGTTATTGCTCGTCAGCAGGACTTCGGCAGTTTCCATGCCAGGTGCGCGGTGGGGATGTTCGCGACTTCCTATGGCTCCCGAATAATATATAAGCGCGTCGGCTGTATTCATGGCGATGCTGTACTGATGCGGCTCCGCAGTCACGCCGTCTTTTAAACGGAAGTGACGCATCTGTAAAACGCGATGGTGTGTAGATGGTCAGAAGTAGCAGCGGCCCGTGGTCGAAGTGCAGCAGGAATGCCGGATGGAGCCCGATGACCTTCGGGGCCACAGCGCCGATGCGCGGCTTTGTGGCGCCCGGACCTTGAGCCTCCGCATCGCGCTCAGCCTGCTCTTGTGTCCTTTCTAACTGTCCTTTTGCACTGGTCTGGTGTAGATTAAATTATTTTACCTGTTTTGTTATTTAAGCAGGGGTAAAACATTCAGGACCGCCAACTCCGTGTACATTATGGAGCTAAATGATGTCTTGTGATCCGGTTTATAAAGCATGTCGTGTATTTCATTTTTGGCTTATTTTATTGCTCTTTTTCCTTTTAGCTTTTATACAGTGAATGAAGTCCAAAAGTTCCAGTACTCCAGGCCCTTTAGGAAGGGAGAGAAAGATCCGGAGAATGAGTTTGCAGTAATTATTATTTTTTAATTTGTTTGTTTTATGTCTATATGCCATGGACGTCTGATGCACATTTGTTTTGCAAATATTTTGGTTCGACCTCAGTTTGCATTGTAAGATTTTTTTTAAATGTTTGTAAATTGCCTAATTATTTTAATGCTTTGCTTTATTGTTTTTCATGTTAAAATTAATTGCTCAGTAGCAGTAGTGCTGCTTATTTGTTTATTATTGTTTTTTTAAGTATCAAAAATATAAATTTGCATAAAAAAACTCTGCCAAGTGCGACCAGGAAATGTAAGGTTGTATTTGATGGTGGATTTGCACGTGGTCCATCTGTGGACTTCCTGCTGGTCTTGTGTCCCAGAGTAATAAACCTGCAGCCCATAATAAGCAGAAGTGGGAAAGGGCTACATTAAAAAAGAGACTTTTGGAAATCTATTATCTCTGGCTGAGTCCCTTCCTCTCTCTCTCTCTCTCTCCCAGAATATGTGGATCGAGAGGACCACGTACGTGACAGCGTACAGGCTGCCAGGAATCCTGCGCTGGTTCGAGGTGCATTCCTCCTTCACGGTAAGTGTGCTTGTGCGAGCGGGCATGGGCTACTTCATCATTCCCCTGTCTGGTTGGGTTGGGGGGGGGGGAGCCTGGGGATCAATGGGATTTGCCCACTTAAATGCTACGCGGGCAGGCTCATTGTGCAAACACGCGGCTCGAGCAGAGTGGTGGGGGCCAGTGGGTGGGGTCTAATAGCCCGCTTGACTCATTGATTAATGCCTCTGTGGATTCCACGTGGCTGCAGCCGGTGGAAGCACGTGAAACTGCCTGGCTGAATCACATGTTTCTACGGGTGCTTTTTAATTTGGAGATTTTGGGCCCTTATGCGTTTCTGCATGGGGTCACGGTGTAGGGATGTGGATGCAGCGTGTCCGGGTTCCTTAGTGTCATCCTTAGTTAGGATCATCGTGTCTGGTAGGTAGCTGTTAAGTCCGCTGAAGGGCGAGTTTTATGTGGGCTATGTAAATATTACACTGTGGGGGCAATGATATTTCGGCGTTCCCCACAAGGGGATATTTAATTTTATATAAATCTGTGACTGCGGTCAAAATGCTGTTATTTTGTTTGGTTACTTAAGGTTAGGGCTGGGTAGGGGTTCAGAGTGATAGGGATTTCCCATAGAGCTGGATGGACGGTCCCCATGAATACAGACGTGCTTGCTTGTCTGTGTGTGCGTGTGCTGTTAGCTGAAATGCTGTTAAATTACTTTCTTGTGCTCTTATGAAACCCAACATAATGAGAAATATCTTTCAGTTTGACCAAATTAAATAATAACTATATATGATAAAGAATTGGCTGAGGAGAATATTTATGGAAAATCCTAGTTGCTTTATTCCATTCTCATGAATATTAAAAACAGAATTACTGTCTAACATTATACAAGGCGTGTTGAATTGTTTATAGGTAGGATTTTGAAATTATATGCAAAATTTATGAACAGAAACGCAATTTAAGTGTCTTTGCCCAGTAACAAGAAACAATCACTTGTAGCTGTTTATAAAATGACCCTTTTCCTGGAGTTCCAGCTTGGGCTGCAGCGTGCAGGACTCGTTTTCCACCCTTGCGAAGCTCTGTAAAATGGCACATGGGGTTTGCGCATGGGAATATGTCGCTGTGTTGACTCGGCGTTCACGTGAGCTCAGAGTATAATGTCCAGGGGCTGTGACCTCATACGGTCCAACGGGTCAGCAATCGGCACCAGTCGGCCAAACCTTGTGTATCTCAGGTTACCCAGATGGTTACTAAATTATGCCGGCGACCTGGTAATTAAAAAAGAAAGCTGGCCAGTAATGAGAGGATTAATTGCCGAAACTGACTAGGCTGGTCCATTGTGCGGCCGGCTGCTGGAGGGCATCCACTTCGGGCTCCGTGCCCAGACAGGGACGGCCAGCCTTCCAGGGTGCGGGCGTGAGCTCCGCTTCCCGAATCCCCAGGTCGGCCCGTTAGCTTGGCACACGCACACCCAAGGGGGGCAGATTAGCAGATTTTTTATGTTGTATTGTTTTAAATTCCCTCTCATTTCTGTTTTGGCTCAAAATTGGCCAACGTGGGGGGGGGGGGGGTCACCCTTAGCTCTTTTAGCCTCGGACCCCTGAGGGAATCTGCTGTAGGTTGCATTCAGTTCAGGGGATGCGGGTAGCATTGTTTATGGATGGTTCTCTTGGTTTTAAGTCTGCCCAGGTTAACTAGGTTAAAGGGCCAAAGATTCTCAGGTGGTTATTGAACAGCAGCTCTGCTATATTAATGACGTATTTGTGTGTGTGTGTGTGTGTGTCTGTCTGTCTGTGTTTGGATATGTATATCCATAAAACACACTGACATCAAGTGTTCAGTTTTACTGCTGGTCTTCCTTTAAGGCGTTCTCTTGCATTACCCAAGAGTCGCCTTGCCTTTGAAAACATGCAGGCTTTTACATTTCATTAAGTTTGGTCTTCTGGAGATGAGTTGTACTCCGTTCCCCTGGCATTACGCAGTCAATTACAGTCCTGCTGCCAGAGATCCTGTGCAGCCCAGGATATTAATATTACCCTGTCCCGCACCTTAATGTTAATATGCTGCACTTGCTTGCTGTCACTTTTCTCGCTGAAGGTCACTCAGGCTGCCCATTGCAGGATTGACATGCCGTAATTATCTCGTTTGCGGGTGTCTCTGCCATCTGTGTGAACATCTCGTGCTCTCATCTGCTCTGAAGCGCGAGGACAAAAGGACTGAACATCTCTGCTGACCAGGACCGTGACGTCCGTACTGTGTCCCCACGTGATCATGTTTGTCCCACTTTGTGTGCAGGAGGAGGTGAGTCCTCTGGAGAACGCCATGGAAACCATGCAGCTGACGAACGAGAAGATCAACAACATGGTGCAGAGGCATCTGAACGACCCCAACCTCCCTATCAACCCCTTCTCTATGCTGCTGAACGGCGTCGTGGATCCAGCCGTCATGGGAGGGCTCACCAACTACGAGAAGGTGCCCGCCCTGCGAAACTTCTCCAGAACATCTTCCAAACGTAAAGAGCAGTGGCAGTGTATAAGCTTATAGCCAGAAGGCTCAAGCCCCATGAAGGGTCGTGCTCTGGGTCTCCTACTGAGTTGTTCCTCAAGAACTTTGGTCCAGCCCACAGATACCGAACGTGCTTTAGACATAAACGTCCTGGGTCATTATCACACAGACCATGCTGGTGAGTGCAGTCAGCGTCAACTTATGCTTATAATCTCTACGAAGCTTTGAATGGAGTGTGGCCTCAGGATCCGCTCCCTGACCAGAGCAGGGATGCCTCTCATCCTGCTGTGTTGTAGCGTTTCCTCTCTGTTCCCGCCTCCCATTTTGAATATGGGAGTCTGCACTCTTATGGAAAACGCCTGAAACATGATGAAATTGCGTTGTCTCGCTTTCCTTTCCTAGGCGATCGTGACCGTCCACTGGCTCTACAGGCTTGTGTGAATCTTTCCGTCACTGTTCACCAGTGGTGGACATTTTGGGTTCAGAAAGTTAAAATCCAGACCATTAAACCAACCATATGAGTTCCCTGTGAATGTGACTCTTTATACTTAATTGGTCGGTTGAAATAATGTCCTGGTCTGGATTTGTACTTTCTGGACCTGAAATGTCCACCTCTGCTGTTCGACCCCGCCGTGGCGAGAGGGGGGTGCTGAGGACGAGGGGCTGACACTTACCATCCGTCTCTTATCTCCTCCAGGCTTTCTTCACAGAGAAGTACATGCAGGAGCACCCTGAGGACCTGGAGAAGATTGAGAAGCTGAAGGACCTGATCGCCTGGCAGGTTAGGACGGCCGCGCGTGTCGGTTTTGCCGAGCGTGTCGCCTGCCGGCACCCTGTAATCCTCTGCCCGCGTGACAGTGGCCCTAGCGTTCTGTGTGGCCTGTCACACGCACTGTCGTTATTGGCCGTCGTCAAGGCGACGTCAGCGCTTGACAACCACGGTGACGGCATTCTGTCTCAGCGTCCCCGGTTTCCCAGTGCCATGTTCTTCATTGTGATGATGGTTTATCTCGTAGCTGTCTTGTAGATGGCCGGCAGCCCCTTCTACTTTTTCCTTCTCCAAAGCATTATGCTCCCCTGCGGTTCTGCGTTGGGTCATCTCGCAATCCGTCCAGAAGGGGCCATGGCTTCCGTCCGGCTGTTCGTGCTTCAAGTGAAAGTACTCGACTGTGTAGCCGTTTGTAATTTGGCGATGATCACTGCTCCATGCTTTTTGCCAGAAGATGGCAGAAATAATGATTATCTGAAGATGAAGCCCATCAATGAGGACTGAGAATGGAGAGTGTGGGGACCCCCTGACCCAAACTGATTCCTGAGCATCCTGACCACTCAGATGGGGAAATGGCTAAGCTGTAACCCGGCTCTGCGGCTTCCTGGCAGGGGGACAGTCCTTTCTAGGCCCTGTCTGCCTATTTGGAGGCGGCGGGTACCTTAAATTAAGCACCGTGAAATCCCAGTCCTTCCCATCACCGCCACATAAGCTCCATACTGGGCTCCACAGAACACCGAGTGTGAGGGTCCAGGTCTGCATGCAAATGCCGATCCATTCGAGGCGTTAGACATGAGTGCGCTGATCTCTCTGCCTTTGGCTGCACTCTGAATGATTTGTTTATGTAGACAGTTATGTGAGTAAGCATTATATTTGATTAGACCATCAATTTAACCTGACTCTGCTGGCTTTTTTGTGTTTCATGTGTGATTTAACACTTGCATTAGATGAGTTTCCAAGCCGGATCATTCCAGGAGACCTGAAATGGGTAATTCGTCTGCCTTCAGAGCTGTAGCCACTAAATGGGTTTAAGGCTGAAAATGGCATGGCTAAAGCCCTAGAAAGCGGATGGGTCATGCACGTGTGTGGGGGAGCCACCTGCGGACGCCACCAGAATCTCTCCCATGATGCATCTAGTTGCATACATTTACTTTTTATGCATTTATCCAATGTTTTTAGCCAGTGACTTTGTAGAGGTAAGGGCATTTGTCTACTCCCTGGGATTTGAACCCGTGACCTTTGCATTGGTCGCGTAGTGCTCGACCTGTTTCGCCGCGCAGATTGAGAGTCGACTTCCTGCTGATATAACCTGGTCGGCTGCAGTACGAGTTGCAGCTTATTTGCATGTCTAGTGCTGATGATTTCAGCGTAGCACGACGTTCCACTTGATGTTTACCTTATGTCACTCCTCAGGGCTCAGCAACCATTGGTTTCTGCGTCGTAGCAATACCCCCTCCAAGCTAATCAAAGGAACGCAGTACATGGTGGGCGGGGGCACATGAAACAAGAAGTGGCATGGCTCATCGTTGTTAAACTCCGCCCCCGGCTGTCTGATTGGATAGGAGCGTGACCCCTGTGCCTCCTGATTGGCTCGGCTCAGAGGCAGCCCTGGCTGAGGTGTTCCCTCTCCTCTCATGCAGCCGGGCGATATTCATCCCTCTAGCTGGGTTTGCCGGTGCCGTATTGGCCATGACATTGGCTCATCGTGTCCGGCGACCTCTGGTGGCCTTGGTGTCGGATAGGCACCCAGCCGCCTCAGATCTCAGGAGCCTTTTGGTTTAGGGGTCAGCGGGGGCTGGAGTGGGGAGGGGATGTTCCCCCTTCACGCTTAACTCTGTAGCCGTCGCTGGGGGGCAGATACTGGGCCCCAAAATTGAGTTGAAAATAGGAGCGAGCACGGTTGAGCAGATCGTTGTGGTATCGACTCGCCATGCCTCTCGACACCACGCCGTGAGACGGCACCTCTGAAGGCGCCTTCCGAAATCGCCCCTGACACCATAGTGACGCTTCGGAATAAACGGCTTTGAACTGATTTGGGACAGACTATCGGTGCCGTTTTTTAACCCTGTCGCGCCATTACTGGGAAAACCATCTCCTGATGTGGAGACAGCCACAGCAGCAGCTTAGCTTGTCGACGTCGTGCAGTTCAAGTTTAATGTCAGACAGCTAGTGGTCTTTCCACGTGGCCTTTCAGAAAGCAGTGAGGGGGGGGGGGGGGGGGGGGGGGGGG
>JAODUD010000041.1:5426494-5437755 GCA_026784285.1 Stomatorhinus walkeri | reverse complement strand
GATCACAGTTGTATTTTTTTTTCAGAAGCCAATTTGCATTCAAGGGTCAAGATGGAAGGTCCCACCCAGTCAGAGGTCCTTCTAGCAGGAAACCTACCTATTTATCAGTGTCTCCCACGGAGGGTCCTCCTCCAATGTGGACTGTCTGCCACGGAGCGGGGAGGGAGGAAAAACGAGGACCGGCTGCGGGTCCTGGAGGACCGGATTGGGAAACGCTGCGTTTATAAACCGGGTTTTTACGCTTACTGCTCTAACCCTGATATGTACAGCCCCTGTCGCTCATGCGTTTCTCGTTCTTCCTTAACAATCTTTAATCCTTAATCTTCTGACATAGTTTGGAATACTCCAGGGATTTATTGCTATCCACTGGCTGCTGACGACGCTTCAACCTACATTCCTTAGTACGATGACGTGGGAAAGCAAAAATCGTGAGAAAATATCAACCTGTCTATACCACAGCAGCGTTTGCCAGCCCTGTGACCAAACAAATTGACGTGTAATTGGAGTTTATCAGTGTCTTAATGTTTTGGCGATAATGGTACTTTCTGCCATTCCTTTCTCACATATATTGGTGGGTTAATGAACTGGTTGTAAAAACCTTAAAGCCTCATTAAGGGGGGGGGGATTCACAGCAGTGCGACACGTCTAATGAAGCACGGGAAGGTGAACAGAAGCTGGATCTCGATTGTTAATCGTCAGGGTATGAAACGCGATGAAGGCCATTTCCCATCGGCAGCTGTCCAGTAAAGCTCCCCGGTCCGGCTTCCTGGCACACTGCCTCCCAGTAACCTTGGTCCCAGAAGCCGCCGATATCTTCTCTCTCCGCCGTGGGCATTTTATCTTGCGCGCAGATTTTTTTTTCCCCCCGGCCAATCTCGGAAGCAGCAGCCTTGATCTCCACAGGCTTTTATCACAGCGTCTGAGGCGGAGGGTCGGGCACACCATGACGGTGATGGTAGCATCTGTGTGTGCTCATCTAGGCACCGTGATGGTGTTCGTAGCGTCTGAATGCATGCGTCTGCTCACCGTAATGGTGTTTGTAGCGTCTGTATGCGTGCGTCTGCGCACCGTGATGGTGTTTGTAGCGTCTGTATGCGTGCGTCTGCGCACCGTGATGGTGTTTGTAGCATCTGTATGCGTGCGTCTGCGCACTGTAATAGTCTTCACTGGGAAGCTTGTATTGTCTGCATGTGCCACTGTGCACATTTAGGATTTACATATACACAGTATATATGTACATGTATATATTACATAATCATGAAGATATATACAAAATATGATTTAAAAAAAATAATAAACTGGGAAGTAAAAGGTCCATATTCAGAGATGCTACTGGCCAAAAACAGCCATTTGAACTTTCTGCGTGGCAAAAGCTGAAATGTCCTGTGACTGACCAAATGAGGGTTGTCCTTCCCCAAACATTTATCTGTGAATGATGCGTATAATGCTACTCAGTCAGGTTAGTCAGCAGGAGCTATGTACTTTCTGGGACGAGCAGGAGAGTAGTGAGGCTACAATATTTATGATGTTTTGCCGCCTTTGCAATTTAAAAAAAAAAAAAACACAGGACTTCGGTTGCCCATTATTCATTCTTTATCTTCTGCTGCGCATCACCATACTGTGCAAACACGCAGTAACCGCCTCACACTGAGCATATGGACCTACAATAAAAGCAGGATTTGAAATGCGATATTACACGCACCTCCTCGAAATTTGTGAGCTTGGGCACTTTCTCCAATCCAATAGCCTTTCAGAGCGAGTCCATGTCAATCGCTGTACTACCTGCTGCCCGTCGCCCCCTAGTGGCTGAAATCTGTAAGGCGTATTGAGCCAAATGCACCTGTACGATTCCACTAGCAGCCAGCGCCGGTACCTGATCCCTGAGGGGAAAAGCGCCCGTTGACTGACTACCATCCCATTCTTATCTGATGAGTCATAGCGAAACACACAGGAGGCTTCAAAACAGCTCATGACTGGGAAACACGGGGCGCTTACTGCGACGAAGCCGCACTGCTCAGAGCTACGGAATATTTACGCGGAATAAGACGAACAGAGGGAATAGTCGCTGAAGCGCTCAGGCTATCTGAGGAAGAGCACATTGCATGGAAGAGCACCAGGAACTTGACATGTTGCCATATTTACATGCGGATTTGCGGTGTATCTCAAAGGGCTCTGACTGCCGGTGTCATGTTGCTCATCTCGACGTGACAGCTAACTACTACCCCGTCGCAGGATTTTTCAGACGTCGGAATCTCTCCGTACGTCGTTGTGTTTTCTGTGCTTTTCTCAGTTGGCGGTCAGAGGCTGTATGAATTCGTTTTTTTCGAGGGCAAAGTAAAAAAGGGCGTTCCGATCAATTAGTCCAGTGAAACGTGTTCCGTGGACCTTAGCGGTTCCCTGCCTGGGATCTGGGGGGCTGTGCACCATCACCACGCCTTCTGACATGCAATTACATCCTAAGACGCCTAAGAAGGCCCACTGGCTCACCAGGATTACCCCCCACCCCTTATGTCATGTTTATGCGGTGAGTAAGTTAAACACAAAATGATTTGACCAAAATCACACACAACTCAAACACAAGGAAAATCTACAGTGCAGTTTTCCCAGAGCCTGTTGCTCCATCCAGAGTGACGGCAAGCTTGGTGCGGCCCTCGCGAAGTGTAGGGTTAGAGACCAGACACTGAGTGAATGGTTACCTAGCCCGCCCCTGGGGGGGCGCACATAGGCACACGAAGGGCAATTTGGGAAGAGCGGTGAACCTAAATCGGAAGAAACGCACAGAACCACGGGGAGAACACGGCAACCCCATCTATCTAATCAGCCTCCATTCCAGCCAACACCAAGGTAATATACACAGCTGGGCCAAAACATTATGACCGCCACCACGCGACGTGAATAACATTGAGTATCTTGTAAAAACATGCACGTCGCAGTTTTAGATGGTAGGCCAACATTTGATACCAAACTTGATGAGATTTGGCCACCTCATGCGCTGCTGGCAGGTTGCGGGTCTTCAACCCTCAGGAGAGTCTCCCTGTGGCTGGCCGTGAGGAGCTTGCAGCATAACGATATGGACTCATCAAGGGCACTCAGATCTTTATCCCTGCCAGTTTCTTCTGCATTCAACATGTCGGCTAGGAGTACCGAGTTAGTGTACTGTCTAATATGTCCCAGGCCATGACGCACCATTTTTACTAGTCAATATTATTCAAAAGTCAGTCATAAAACTTTGGCTAGGAGAAATATATATATACACACACACACACACAATACATGGACGAGTATTGGGGCGCACCTCTTAATCACAGAATTCAGGTGTTTCATTCAGACCCAGTGACACAAGCGTATATAATCAGCTTCACGCAAGCCTCACATTGTTGGGAGTGGAAGGGAGTGAGCCCTGCAAGGCACGCTGTCTGTGGGCAAGCAAGTGCTACAGAGTGACGGATCACGCTTCTTTGTCTGGCAGTCTGATAGACGAGTCTGGGTTTTGCGGATGCCAAGAGAACATTACCTGCCTGTCGGCATTGTGCCAGCTGTGAAGTTTGGTGGAGCAGGGATAATGGTATGGGGCTGTTTTTCAGCCCCTTAGTTCCAGTGAAGAGAATTCCTAATGATTCAGCATACCAAGACATTTCAGACAAAACAGAGTCTGGGAAAGGCCCTCTCCTGTTCCAGCATTACAGTGTCCCAGTGCACAAAGCACGGTCCATAGAGACGTGTTTGAGTGGAAGAACTTGATTAGTCCACACAGAGCCCTGACCTCAACTCAATCAAACATCTTTTGGATGAACCAGAACAGAGACTGTGAGCCAGGCCTTCACATCCAGCATCAGTGTCTGACCTCACAAATGCTATTCCGGATCAATGGGCAAAAATTCCCACAGACACACTCCAAAATCCCGTGGAAAGCCTCCCCAGAAGAGTGGCAGCTGTTAGTTACGGATGAGGGACCAGCTCCATATTCATGCCTCTGGGTTTAGAATGGGATGCCATAAAAGTTCCTGTGGGTGTAATGGCAGGTGTCCCAGTACTTTTGTCCATGAGTATAAATCGTTCAGGAGAGGAGATGCTGGGGCATTGACCTTCTACTGAGCAAGACCTTCATATGTCTAAGAGGTTAGAAGACGAAGACTGGATGAGCCTCTGTGAATTACGCTCTGCTTTATGCCTTGGAGCTTGTCATTGAGTAAGCAAGCAAGTCTAATTTAATGGAGACCTTAATGCAAGGCCGCACCTGCACCCGGGGGGGGGGGGGGAACTGAAGTCGCTTCTCCTCAGATGATGGGAAGAGATATTCAAGGTCACAAGTGCTTACAGGAAACAAAACCAGCAGTTGCCATTCATCCATCAGGTCACTGGCAAGCAACACGGAGGCTCCATCAGAGCTACTTTCTCCAGCTGGATTAGACCCTATTGTTGTAGTACAGGTATTTCCCAGTGTAGTAAACTGGAGTGACCTTGTACAACACTTTATGTATAAGCATACCTGAATGACAGAAGTATAGTGCAATTCGGTGATTAAAATATAGGCATAAACCAGCAGTTAGATTCACACAGTGCCGCTGAATGGCCCATATCTCACTAATGGTAGCAGATGTGCGTTTAGAAAAGGATGAGCTGCATAAAAATTGAAAATCTTTTTTGTATTGTTTGTCGTGCCATTTATATTTCTTGTTTTAAAGGATAACATCTGACAAATTACATTTTTGTTTTCCAAGACCGGATAGGCAGATTTAACCGTGTTGAGACATCCTTGTTGAAATTTCGCAGACAAATTGAGCCGGTGTGATTCGATTTTGGTGTCCCGGTTTGATATGAGATCTCGGCGTGTCGGAGTTACTTATCTCCACATGCCGGAGGAGAAGCCCGGCGATTCCCTGCTCAAGGTCACCTAATTCCCGGTGGTGTGAGCGCTCCGCCGCCGCACTAATGAATTTCTCAGGCTCTAGGGGGCGCCAGCCAGTCAGCGCCGCCGGACTTCACGACTGATTTACCCGCATCTGCGGGCTGGAAAGCATAGTGGGGGTGCCCTCTTAGACGGGTTACTGACACGCCATGAGAGCTCTCCAGCACTCCCACCGGTATCGGTGTCTGTAATCTCTCCTCCAACATGAATCTAGCTCCCTCTACGCTCCGCAAAATGTCTGTGATGACAAATTCCTACGCTTTATTCCGTATGCCACATTAAAAAAAATCATAGGGAAAACAAGCTGAATTTTACATTTTTAAACAATTTGGGCCGTTAACATTTTAACATCTAAGACACTTAATTTCCTCATCCAGCAGGACTTTTTGTAATGTTGAGCAATCTTGAAAATTGAAGAAAAAAAAATCAAGCACAAATGTTTCTTAGATATTTCTTAGATATGCATCTTAGATAATGTTTCTCATAGGCTTATTGTAATTTTCGTCTCTGCCCCCTGAATCCGCAAGAAAGCAGTGATATGGTTTGAAGACTTGCAGCTCTGTATTCTGGAAACCGAGAAAAAGAAGACTTGAAAATAACAGATGCAGACTTACCTGCAGAGGGTGCCCGATCGGGTTTTTGAAACTGTGAGCTTCTTCGAGGGCACTGAGCCTTAGGAAGGGCTTGCAGTTTGAAACGCCTCCTAAACTTATAAGCATGTTTTAAACGTGTGTTGAACAAGGTCCAGGTTGTTCGTTTTCCCTGGAGCTGCCTGGCCGCCTATGCACCGGGTCCCACGCTGTCACCGGCCTGCCAGCAGCCCTTTGCTGAGGCAGCCGAGCCCTTAGGGCCCGAACACGGGAACAGAGGATTCGGCGGCACTTAGACGGCATCCCCACTACTGCTAGTGACGGATCAAAACCGGGCAGAGATTCAGCCAACATCCCAGTGGCGCTTTCAGTGTCCCTGGGCATCGCTGCAATAAATGCACCGCATAAAACATGGAATAACTACTGTTCGCGGAACCGGGTTTTGCTGAGTCAGCTATTCGCCCAGCAGACCAGTACATCGCCACTGGGTTGATCGCTGTGCGTCACAGCCCCACGTGGGGGTTCTGCGTGGCGTCACATCTCATCTCATCTCAATCTCCCACTTAATCTATAATCGCCCAAATGGAAAACAGAGATGTTCACCAAACAGCTGCATCGACCCAGATGTGTGTAAATATGCACTAAAATCATTTGAAAGATTCGGTATTTTAGAAAATTAATTTCGATGTATCAATGTTAAAACACTGTTTAGGCTTGTAAAATTGTGCTGTTTTGGGTCACTGATACAGCTTTCCCTGGACATCATCGTAAAATAACATGGATGTGTCAATTACATGGTAAAAGCGACTCATAAACATGTATCATTTGATCTGTATCTAAACAGTTGTGCATCGCCAAAGATTTTTTTTTTTATAATTCCCCTTTATGATTTGTTTTCTAAACATATATAATTATGTGTATTAACTCACTTGTTACCACATGTTCTTTCACGCTAAATATATGGTAAATTACCCCATTCAGCCCGTTCCGACCAGATACATCTGCAGTCTTGTATCTCATCTTCACTCACCCAGCTAAACAGAGCGTATCCTAGCAACCACCCTCCGCTGCTGGGGAAACACCTGCAGCGTATGATGACCCAAAGGGGGTCACCCTCACGTTATTTAATGCAGCTTTTATACAGTGCGAAATGTCCCGCTTTTGATGGCGGGCAGGGTGCGCGCTTGTGGAGCCCCGGTAGCGGGGGGTACCAATGCGCGCGCTGGGAAGACGGACACGCGCACCGTGTTGAGGAGCGTGAACGCGGTGCGCGTTAAAATCCCCATTTAAGCGCGTCCTTCTGGACAGAGCGAACACCTGCGCATCCAGCAACGGCGCCTGTGGGAGTGATGTGTCGGGCTGAGCTGTACAAGACGTCGTATCTCAATGTCCGGACTGTAATTAAAATGAAACACATTCAGAGTGTTGAATGAGGGTGGATTTAAATGTTTGCTTTTGTAGAGGCGGAGCTGGAGCATTGCTGCCCCCTGCTGGTTAAGATTGAATAAAGCCCTCTCTTGTACTTCATCACGCTTGTACTTCATCAGTCCGGACTCCAGATATTCTGAGTTGGAGTGCTTGATCGGGAAAGCAGTTTTTCTGTATTATATATCACATCTAGAGCCAGACGCAGTGCGTATATCTATTTTATTTCTAGGTGTTACGGGGGGTGGCGTGTAAATGAGAGGGGTGTGCACTAAGGAATATGAAATGTTAAATTCCGGGCACTTTTGATCAATAACAGAAAATGGGCTAAACGCAAGACCATCTGAAGTGTGATAATGAGCATTTCTTTTCATTCTAAGAAGTCACTGATGTTGACATTAGATGTTGAATATAACACCATAGTAATATGAATTTCCTTAAATCCGGTGCTTAATGGTAATAGAGAACAGTCCTCTGCAATGACATTTATCATTGTTATAGGGTTGTGCAGAAGGCAGAACGTATAGGGTTTTGGATCCGCAAGTAAGCGCCCCCCCTCTCCCGAAAAGATCTGCAAATTATAAGCCTGAAAATAATTTGTCAGTCTTTAATTATTTAAGTACTCAGCCCCAATGGCTGATGGGGGTAAAGTATCGAAATACACTCTAGCGTTAAAGCGACCTTTGCCGGAGCACAGAACGGATTAAATATTTGACATGAATATATAAACGCAACAGCATCCCAGCAAATGTTCAGTTACGTCATTGGGGATACTGCGTCACAGTTCCGGAAACGCTGAGGCTGCACGCATGTCGTCCTGCCTGTGACGCTCTCCGCGAGCATGCATGTCATATCTGTGCAGACAGTTGTATTTATAATACTCCACACTTCGTTAAATAGAAAAAATAGAAACCATGATAATAAAAATTGAGCTCTTGGAAGGAAAGCCTTTACGCAACACTTATACCATCCATCAGAGATGGATTCCCAACCCATTCCCAAAACCATTGCAAAGGGTGTCCTTTTTGTGACTTACAAACCAACAGTTTATAAATGGGGTGCCAGTAGTTATTTGGGTAAATAAAAGTTAATTATTTACGTTTTCTTACTTTATTAACTATGAGTTGAACTTTTCACTCGGGGCTGTATTTTTGCAGAAAACACGGAGCAGAGAAGCAAAGTAAAGAAGGATATGAATTCACAAGCAGAGATTATAGGATTCATTCAAGAGGTATAAATAACTCTGCTTGGACCTGGAATGCTCTTATCTGCACACTGACCGCTGCTCTCCTAGATTGAAATGCCATTTAAAGTCTTCCCAGCCGTAGTAATAAATGTCCGTATTGACAAAGGATGATCAGTGTAGACAGTAGGTCTCTGCACCCAAAGATTCACCAGTCACCATTCAACTCTGAATCCAGCAACTAGGACCATCACATCACAGGACACTGGAGTGGATGCCAGTCCAACACAGGACGTGAGGTAGGGGGGCAATTAGAGTGGATGCCAGTCCAACACAGGACGTGAGGTAGGGGGGCATTAGAGTGGATGCCAGTCCAACACAGGACGTAAGGTAGGGGGCACTGGAGTGGATGCCAGTCCAACACAGGACGTGAGGTAGGGGGCACTGGAGTGGATGCCAGTCCAACACAGGATGTGAGGTAGGGGGGCATTAGAGTGAATGCCAGTCCATCACAGGACACACATCTGGCTGTATAAGAAAAGCCTGTCATTCTATTACACTGCTCTCATAGGTAGCCAGATTGTGCCGGACGCTTCCATACGGACAATTAACGTGTTTGTTACGGCTGTTTGGCTGCTTGCTGTCTTAGAGGAAGCTACGCTGCGATAGTACACTTATCCCATTTCGTAAATTAATAAATAGCATCATTTTTCAAAAGTATGTTTACACGGGCCACTTAGCAGAGATGCAACGAATAAATCACCTAGAACGGCACATTCTACAAACACCCAACTGAATACGACTAAGTAAAAGCGTTCATAAATAATGAAAGGATCCAGTTTCTTGCGAGAATGGCGTTTTATCAGGGAGAGGAGACTTGTCTGCATCCAGAGAGCTGTGGTGCCTGGATTTTTTACCTGTCAGGGTAGCCCGTGGCAAACAGGTCCCAACAGAGGTGCCAGACAAAACCAGCCGCCTATATTATTGGCTGGCAGTGAGTCAAGACTGTGTTGGTGCAGACGGTCATTGTGGTGACAACGACAAGGGCCCTATTTCAGACTGTGTGGAAGAATGCGACGGTAATTCACAGGAGGACCATACGAGAAGGACTTACGGATGGAGATGCTGAAACAAGTATAGGGTGGGAAGATGGGTCCTCAGGTCCCTAAATGTGCTGTTGAGATTCCTCAGAGTTTGGCCCAGGAGTATGACATAGGTCGCTCAAAGCCGTGCAGAAATCCAACTGCCTGTCACGGAATATGGGACGTATGGAGCGTAAACCAAGGAATGCTGGACAAGGCTGTCCATGACTGACTAACGTCAGATTTCACAGGTGCTCCTTCCATATGAACGTTATACAGGCCTATGGTCTAACAACTAATGCTGGAAACTGAAAAATCTAACGGCCTGGTTCAGGCTAAAGAAGAGAAGACGGGCAAAAGCAGCGTGGAACTGCAAAGCTGGAAATAATGGTGTTGGTGTACAGTCAGCCAGTACCGACTTGGAAACAGAAGCGACGCAGCACTAATCAGCATCTGCGAATCTGACAAGCTCTTCTCTGCCAATACATCCTTCAAGCAGGCAGAACGTCCTTTTTACACCTGGAGGTTACCATATGGAGTTCACAGAAATCAAATAGACTGCACTCTCTGAGCCAAATTCTGGGACAGCTCATTCCTAATAGCTAATACTTGGCTTGGAACAGATTGTGGAACAGCTCACGAACAGATTAGAGCCCTGCGTAGAGAGCGAACTGCCAGATGTCCCAGCTGCATTGAGCAAAGGCAGAGGAACAAGAGACCTCGTTGCAGACGCACGGTGTACAATTCAAAGATACCGAGGAATATCAGAAGGAGGCCGTTGTGTGTGTTATTGACCCCAACGAGGCTTTTGATTCTATTGACCTGTGCACCAGAGCATCGCACCGTCATTATGAATAATCTCCACACTGGAGAGGAAGCCAGTCAGAGGCGAACATACAGGAGTGGGGCCACAGGGACCCCAGCCCCAGCCGAAAGCTAATTGGCCCTTGAAAAGGCACCCTAGCACACTCAGGTTGGAATATGGAGAAAGCGATTGGTTGTTTAAATGTAATGAAACCAGGCGGCAAACTATCAACATATCTATTCAAATATATGCATCAGGACCAGGAGGAGATGACTATAGACACACTCACAACTTTCAGTACGCTGACAACACAATGTGAAGAAACCAATGGATACAGCCCCAGCCTCGGCAGCCAAATTGAGTCTTGGCTGTGAAAACGTAATTGGCTATAGACAGATTTCGCCTTTTTAGAACAAGCATCAAACAAACAAAGGATTCAGCAAAGTAATACATCTCAGCCTGACACTTGTCAGAGTTTTGAAGAAGACAAATGTGGATTTTTCAAAATTAAACTTCCATTTGAGTCACAAATGACAAGAAACAGTCTTTCTTTTGGCAATATATGACGGGAGCTTGAAAGTCCGGGACAAATGCTGTCTGTATGGTTGGCAGCAATTGACACTGACTTGATAGCATAGAAGTAGAACAACAATACGAACAAGAACAACAACAACAATAAGAACAAGAACAACAATAATAACAACAATACGAACCAGAACAACAACAATAAGAACAAGAACAACAATAATAAGAACAACAAGAATAACGACAAGAATAACAACAACAATAAGAACAAGAACAACAGCAACAACAACAATAAAAACAAGAACAACAACAACAATAAGAACAAGAACAACAACAATAAGAACAACAAGAATAACAACAACAATAAAAACAAGAACAACAACAAGAATAAAAACAAGAACAACAACAATAAGAACAACAAGAATAACAACAACAATAAGAACAACAACAACAACAACAATAATAACAACAAGAATAACAACAACAATAATAACAACAAGAATAACAACAACAATAAGAACAACAAGAATAACAACAACAATAAGAACAAGAACAACAACAACAATAATAACAATAAGAACAAGAACAACAACAATAAGAACAACAAGAATAACAACAACAATAAAAACAAGAACAACAACAAGAACAAGAACAAGAACAATAAAAACAAGAACAACAACAATAAAAACAAGAACAACAACAATAAGAACAACAAGAATAACAACAACAATAAAAACAAGAA
>JAODUD010000041.1:5408174-5419057 GCA_026784285.1 Stomatorhinus walkeri | reverse complement strand
CCAGGATGGGGCGCCAACCCATCGCAGGGCACACTCACACAGCAATCATCACACTCACACAGCATTCACTCACACACCAATCACTCACACTCATACACCTACGGGCAATTTGGTAACTCCCAAAATAGTCAATTTTTAGACTGTGGGGGGGACATGCACACTCCACACACGTGGAGCAAGGCGGAGACTCGAACCCAGGTCCCAGGGTGTGAGGCACATCTATTCATTGATTGATTTGACTATTTATTTATTTGCTTAGTCCAACACTATCAGAAAAAGGGTACAAATTTGTACCTTTTTTGTCACCCTTGAAATTGTACCTTTTATGGTACAGAAATGGACTCTGAGGAACATTCCAAAGGTACAAACAGCATTCATGTACCATCAATGGTACAAAAATGTTCCTCAGAGTCCATTTCTGTACCTTAAAAGGTACAAATACCTACAGCCAAGGGTACAATTGGCAGACCCTTGAGGGTACAGTCCCAGTGACAAGCAAAGGTACAAATTGGTACTCTTTTTTTGAGAGTGCAGAGGTGTGAGGCACTTCACTTAATAAATTAATTGCTTAATTAATTAATTGGAGTATTTATTTTGCTTAATTGATTGATTGATTTGGATTATGTACAGCTGGATTACAATTACGCTATAGTATATATTCATTTTAGGCGTCCGATATGCCAAAACCAACTATTGTTATGATTAATAACTACTACGTATGAGCATATTAATTGATTAAAGGTCTACATAGTTTTCTAGCATAACTTGAAAATTACTTGCTCCATTTTGAAGTCGGTGGCGGTTTTCGTAGCCAGGTTCCTTCTGTGTCTTTTTTTTTTATTTATGACAAACGTTGATATAGATGCTGGTATTTATTTTTAGTATGATTTATTATTAAATTGACGCGTATTTAGCTGTATCAAATACAACTGAGCACAAGTACACAGTAAGTTGTTTATGTTTTTCCACAGGAAATATAATTCCGATTATTTTGTCTTCCACTAATGCACTTGTGGTTTTATCTTTGTTCATTTGTGCGAATGAAACAAAACGCCTTTTTTAGTAAGTGTCGATATTTTAGCAGTACACAGTCAAGTATATAATATTTGCCTTGTGTTTAGGTTACTGCTGATAAGTATATTCAAGAGAATTCCGCTGTGTTGTTTTAATTTTTCGTTTTGAATTGAGGCTATCAATTAAAACAACTTACACTGACCTTGCGGCATGTTTTTAAGCATTATTTTTTTTTTATTGTACGAAATTAAGTATTAACTGATTGTAGGGTGCAGTTTAAATTATTAATGTTAAAGAACACTTTTAAATTGTGACTTGCTTAGACCGACTGTCAGTGACATGAACAACAAGTTTAAACATGAACAACAAGTATAACTGTACTTTACATTTGATATATGAACCTTTACACCTCGTTCCAAAAAGTATTTGAAAGTAAATATCATATGTGGCCCACTGCCAACTGGAACCAAATTCTCTAGATTACCACCCGAACACCGTATTGAAATGTAGTATACCTTCTAAAACAGGAGGGGAGAGCCTTTCATGCGTTCGCGGGGGGGAATCCCCTCTTTTAAACCCTGCTTAAAACAATACGAATGAAGCGTGACTTCGTGAAAAAGGGGTGTTGCCCAAGAGCCCATTGAGCACAAAGTACTTAGCTGGAGGCTCTCTCTCGGTCTTCAGATCCATTAGCTACCTTAAATACTCCCCTGCAAGCCTTCAGACCTCAGTCTTCGGTGAGAAACGGAGATAGAAACGCCGAGCGCCGTCAAATGTCGATAATCCTGCGCTGCTCCGCATTCGTCACCGATCAGAGCGGATTATGAACGGATTTGGACAGCAGCCATCTAACCCCCAGTCTAGCCCCGTTCAGCATCACAACGCGCAGGAGCTCCTCGATATGGCCGTGTACTGCGACAACCTCAGCATGTACCAGCAGAACCTGCATCACCACCACGGCCAGAGGCCGGCCGCCCACCCTCCCGCGTACGGGCTGGGGGAGTACAACTCCCCGAGCAGCAACCCCTACCTGTGGCTCAACAACCCGGGCATCAACTCATCTCCTTATCTTGCTGGATCCAACAGCCCGTCCTACATCTCGTCGGGATACGGGGCGAACCAGAGGCAGTTCCTGCCGCCGCACACGGGATTTGGAGGGGCCGACCTCGGGTGGCTCTCCCTCTCCAGTCAGCAGGAACTTTTCAAGATGGTTAGACCCCCGTACTCGTACTCTGCTCTCATAGCTATGGCGATCCAGAACGCGCAAGATAAGAAGCTGACTCTCAGTCAGATCTACCAGTACGTGGCCGAGAACTTCCCCTTTTACAAGAAGAGCAAAGCCGGCTGGCAGAACTCCATTCGCCACAATCTGTCTTTGAATGACTGCTTCAAGAAGGTCGCAAGAGACGAGGATGACCCCGGTAAGTCACTGGCATAGTCGCGTGCAGGGTGCATGCATGCAGCCACCTGCAATACAGGCTTATAAATTCAGCAACATGTGACAAGCAGGAAACTAGCAGGAGTGTCAAACCAGATGGGACATATTCCCTGACTGTAATACATCCAGCATCGTTTATATAGTTCCGGAGTTAGAGGCACAAGCGGTCGGTCTGTTTTGTCGTGTTTTTAATTTGTCTGATTTTCTTTCCTGCATCAGGGAAAGGAAACTACTGGACTCTGGACCCAAACTGCGAAAAGATGTTCGATAACGGTAATTTCAGAAGAAAAAGGAAACGGAGGGCGGAAGCTAGTCAAGGCAACGTGTTATCGGCCAAGTCTGAAGAGGACAGCGGCGGGATAAAGCTCTCCGACACCGGCAGCATGCTGAGCTCGCCGCCTCAGAGCCTGCAGGGCTCCCCGGGGGGCGGCGACACCAAGCCCTCGCCTTCTCCCTCGCTGGAGCACAATCCCTGCTTCGGCAGCTTCATCTCCAGCATGAACTCCGTGCTTGCCGGGCACCACAACGGCGTCGGCGGTGGCAGGCAGTACGGATCAGGACTTTTGGCGGATCTGACGCAGAACAGGGAGAACCTGCCCGGACTTGGCTCCTACTCGCCCACGAACGGGGCGCTGGTGAACTCTGACTCCGGCCAGCATCCCAGCCGCCTCGGCTACTATTCAGCCAGTCAGAATACCAGCAATCTGGCCAGTTCGCTCACGAACCATTTCAGTGTAAACAATTTAATATATAATCGTGAAGGAACCGAGGTCTGAAATGAATTCAAACTCGACTAACAAGAAACTACACACAACCTTATGTAATTATAATGCCTAAGTGCCAGAATAGATTGGTATCAAATAAGATCCTTACTTATAGACGTTTTTCTTCTGGCTTAATTGACTATTAAATTAGATCATTTGAACTATTTGTTCAAACTTAGTATAACTTTGTACACACAAGGTGTTTAAATAACACATCTCTGTTGTTCAGCTGTAGGCCCGTCGTGCAGTAGGTGACCCAGATATCACACATATGGTGAAATGACATTGATTCCATATAAGACAAAATTTTGAAACAATGTTGATCTTCAGTCTTTCATTTTATATCAACATTGAATCAAGGTTTTGCCACCATCAATTTTTCAGTATTGAAAATCTGACCAAAATCAATTCCGTTTCAACTTTGATAATGTAACACTGACCATAATTCAACGCATTTAACTATAATTAACGTTGAAACAGTAACATGATGCTACCTGGGGAACCTGCGATCTGACGGCGCCTTGGAAGAAGCCTGCCACACATAACACCTGTTAAGCAATAATTTCGTAATATTTGAAAAACGATACGTTGTTAAAGTGCCTTAACATGTCTGCTTATAAACATGTTTTTTTTTATTTAAAGTGCACTCCTTTTTTAGAATGTTTTAAATAAATTGTCTTATTTGAAATCAAACAATGGAATATATCAATTTGTAGGCCTGTTGTAAAATTGTCTGTATTTTGGCGGCGTTTATAATTGCAGAAAATATTAACTATTGAGGATGTGAGCATCACAAATGATTGAAAAAATCACGTGACAGTAACGATTCACCCCTCGATACAGGACTTCTATTAAGAGAGAAAAACTTCTTCGATTATCCTACATTTTTCCCCCCGTAGTATTTTCTTGGTTAATTATGTATAGGCCTGGTTTTACCTTACTAACTGTATGCGAAACACTTTCGGGTATACGTGGAGCGCCTTACATAGTCACCGATTTAAACAGCAAGACTAATCTGTCCTTTGTTGAGTTTATATATAGATGCAATAATCTCAAGCGAATTCGTAACCGGATCTTTATCCGTAAAGCTGTCAAAACTTACTAGATAATAAAAATGTATCGTACAAGGAGATATTCCCATCACACCGATTAACCATCTGTTTTATGTCTTTTCTCCGATTTCCAAAAAAATGATGATGAGTAAAACTGACACGTTTCATCACAAGGTCTTTATTTAGATACGAATAAAAGATAATTTACAAGTTTATAAGTCGGATAATAATTTGTATGACGAACTTCAAGTTTAACCGAGCGTTTGAAATAATCTTCTCCCCTCTGTGCGCCCCACTAATTAAATTGTTCAGACAGTCAGGGCCACAGATATTTAACTTATCATATTCACCCCTCCGATTACGTGAGTAGTCTTATAAACCTGTATCGGATATTTAGCATTTACCCTAAGAATATCTAAACCGCGTTTCAGAAAGATGGGAAAAGTTTGGACCTTGCGTCCCCCGCCCCCCAGCGCTGATCTGGGTCCTTAGTCCATTAACTCCAGAGTCTCTTCCCAGCTGCGTGAAAACACTATAGGTGAGACCGAGACATTTTCCGCTTGTCACTTCAAATAAGCCTGATTTCAAAGAGTCTTCGCCGTTGTATTTCCACCAGGTTCAAGAGTTCAGCTTTTCGTCTGGGGCGCTTTAGCTTCTTCTCTGCTTATTTTACGGTGCATGATAATGTGTCTTTTCGGACGATTTGCCCGTTTCTCTCAGGTCTCCAGGTTATACGCTGCAGCTGTTTTCTTATATTGATTGGTAAAGCTGGGGAGGATTTTACGGCGACGTGCGAGGATGTTTTTCGTTTCGTTTTGTTTTACCTATGAGCGGTGAGACACCCCGGAATAAAGACGGGCGTCCGACAGGCGATTTATCAGATTGCAAACCGGCACACAGCATATCTGTCCTGGAAGTGCAGATAATCCCCCATCGAGGGGAGAAACAAGCGGAATGTTGTTCCCGCTCTGATTTAAAAAAACACTAAATAGATAGAACCGACTCATAAAAACGCATAAGTGCTTAAAATATTCAGAAATATCATTTTGTTATAATTGAATGTATTTCAGTAAAGTAAGCGAGATTTGGTTTCCCGTGGCCCCCACACAGAGGGTGCTGCCATTATGTTGGGTCCCCGTCCCCCCCAACTGTGACCTAAAATCGGGGGGCAAATTATATCACTCAGAGTACATTTTCCTCTTATTATCTATGAGGCTGGGTGTAACAAAGACTGTATTTTGGAATAGGGCAGACTCTCTAACACAATCAGGCCATTGAGCACAAGGCACTTAGTGACTGGGATCACTAGAGCCCAAGTGTAGTATTTGTAAACTCAAATAGTACAGTTATATCAGTCCCAGTCAGAAATCTGAAGCAGCAGGATCGGGGAATGGGCTGAACTTTGTTTCCCATTTAGGGCCAGTAAAGCTGTTTCCCACACGTAACCAGTGTGTGTTGGATCAGTGTCTGCTGCAGATGTCTTCCAACAGAGATACGTTTTGCTACCCTACCCGGGATCTGTATTTAAGTCGAAATGTATGACAGCAGAGCTGCTGCCTCAAGACTGTGGCAATATGTGTAGCATCTTGTCCAGTGTTTTCCAGTCCATCTGACCGCAGACAGTCCATGTTTTTGCTCCCTCTCAACTCCCAGTCAGGGGGGAGCAAAAATGTGAGCTGTAGGCAGGAAGCTGGGAGTGAGCAAAAACGTGGACCGTCTGTGGCTCTCCGACGATCAGGTTGGGGAATACAGATCTAGACAAACGACTGTACTAAAAGCATTTCATTCATTGAGCAGATACATTTTCCCCAAATGACTTGAGCTTTATTTTAGTTTTGTTTGTTTTTTTTTTTTTGAGGAGGCTGCAGGGTCCATACCGCCCCAAGAACAGTGGGAACTCAGGTCCTTGCTCAGCGGCCCAATGATTAGATCACTCTGGTAACCCTGTGGTTGAACCGGTGACCTTCTGCTCACAGACTTAACGCGGCAAGCTACACAATGCCTCCTGTTTTTCTAAATAAGAAGTAATTTGTACATTAAATATTTTAATATAATTACAAGACTGGCCCTTGGTTAAGTTATAAATTCGGTGAATGGGTAAGTTTACTTAAACCTTATTTGGAGTTTTAAAGTTTAAATTCTCCAAAAACAAAAAAAAAACAGAAGTTTAACCAGGAGTTGAAATGGAACAATTCCCACAGAATAATCCCATGATTACAGGTGGTGTGGTATAAATTTCTGGATATATATATGAACTATCGGTCTCCCACTATGTGCTGCTATAAGCAACGTTGTCCTTTTATCATTTCCAATGTCAAGAAGCAAAGAAAGCAGCGGTAGCCTTGTTTGTGTGATGTGGACAGTGAGGTGTTAATGGGAATAACCAGGGGCTGCACCTGGTCCTGGACTGAAGCAGAATGTCTGTGGTGTTGGGTTCCTCCGTGCTGCATCGTGGCGGGATGCCTGATCGTCACACGCCCCGCTCCCATCGACACGCTGCGATTGCGATCGCGCCGTGCTTTGTCACGACGGCTGGGTCCGGCCTCCATTAGAGACGGGCCGGGTTTCCGTACAGTAATTCATCAGTCCCACTTAAGTCTTCAGCGGCACCACGCACCAGTACCCCAAGCCGGCCCCAGGCGCTGCTTCACCCCAGCGGCCCCCGGGTGTCAGCTGGGCCCGGCCGGCTCTTGGTGACAGACCCCCCGGGGGCAGGGTCTGGCCCCTTATGGCTCCCCTCTTCCCCTTGCATCCCCTGACCACTGCTGCCTAAGATCTTAATGAGGGGTTTCACGCTCGCTTGGGGTCGCGACTCCAAGGGAACCAGCTCCAGTAATTAGAAGATCCAGACTGGGCCAGAGTTTGGAGTTGGATTAACTTAATCCCGTTTTCCCACGATACCGGAAGAGGAAGCATCGCTCCCCCTCCGTCAACGGACACCCGATCTGGTTTCTTTAAGACACTGGAAAACAAAAGGAGTCGGGGGGTGGGGGGGGGGCGTGTTTGTCAACAGGGCTGGGGAAGTGGCCTTTCCTAGTGCCCCCCCGCGTGAAGACAGGGTGTCAGTCTTCAGTCACATCTCCCTCGAGCCAAGGACACCCTGCATATTTTGCTAATGAGGCGACTACCAGAATCATAAAAAAAAGTCTACCGGTCTTTTAAAGGCCAATCAATCTGAGATCAAACCATTTTCACCCTAAACTCATAAGCTGTTTATCAGCCTAGTTAACAACATCTGATTTATCTCTCATTAATCTAACCAGACGCACAGAAATATTCAAACCGGGCAGTTCATTCCGAGCTCTGTTGTGTCTGCGTGTAGAACCTCAGCAGCGGTAAGCGTTCGGAGAAGGGGGATGCCGCGGAAACCCCCGGAACCCCAGGGGATCATGTTGCCTGGAAACGGCGGCAAAGCCCTGCGGCAGAGCGGCCGCTCACTGAGTGACACGGCAGCAGTGATGAATTACCGCCGTATAAAGTTGCACTCAGCAAGGTGTGAAACATTACTTCCCTTAGCCATTAGGAGATCCTCTTACCTGACGGGCAGGAAAGGTTGCTGTGCCGCGGCCAGGAGCCTGCGGTCCGGTGAGAGAATACTCGGAGAATGTGGATGTGGGGCTGTCCCGCTCTGCTCAGTCTTCTCCCACGGCCGGAAACCCCGGTTTTACGTTAGCTCCGGTATGCTAATTATCCTCTCCTCGGTTATGGGAAACGCTTTCTCAGGCGTAAAGGTTAGTAACCTGCCGATTGCCATTTCCGGTGCCTGGAACCTCCCTGTTGTTTTCCTATTTTATGTTGGGTCAGATATTTCATCCAAACTAGAATGTTTAGCTGTATAAACCATTTTAGATGAGGACGGTGTTTAGCTCCGTGTGCCCGGCCTCTTTGTGTGTTAGTGGAAGGTGACTGGTTCGAATCCCATTCTCTGCAAAATACTCTCATGTCATCCGGGCCCCTTGACCATGTGGTACCCATGAAATGTCCTGGCCCTGTGTCCACGCCCCAAGGTTCATCATAGACTGTAGCTGTGTCCAAATTTGGGAGCTGCGTCCATTGAAGGATGTTGCCTAGGATGGTATTCTTCAAGTGGCCCTTTTAATTAATTTTTAAAAAGAAATTTCATGCATCTTGTCCACTCGCATTGCTGAGGAACTTGGCGAAGATCCTGCAAATCAGCTTCCAGGTGATGCAGGGCCCCTGAAATTTTTACATCTGTCTGTGCCGGTCAACTAGGAAACCACAGGCACACGGCTAGTGTTACACTTCAGTCTCACATGGAAGTTAAATATTAAAGCGTACAGTTTGATGACAGCCACACGGTAAGACGGTTACGCATACATTCGATAGCTGAGGCTAATGTCCGTCTATTGGCATGACGTGGGTCGCTCTCATAGGCCTACGCACAGGGCCCGCTGAGCGTGTAACGCGTGCGATGATAAGTGAGCATGTTCCCAGACCAGGGGAATGGCCGTTACCGTGATTTACATACTGAATGACAATAGACTCTTAAGATATTATGGGATGGACGCACGGGAAGTTGTTCGTAGCCACTCGTGGCTATCCTACCTCTGACAATCGTCCACAGACTACTCCGAACCGTTACCAAAGCAACAGATTGTGTCCCAATCACATCAAATGAAATTAAATCACTTTGTCACACTTGGTAAGTGCAAATAAGTGAAGGACATGGCCTGAAAATTCTCACAGCAGCAATGGAAATAAAATAATAGGAAGTATACAAAAAAATGGTAATATGCAGCACTGTGTTAATAAATAGTGTGTAAATTAGAACCTTTGAACACAGCATGTGGGCATATGAATGGGTTGGGAACTCCAATTTGCCTCAGTATGTTATTGAAGTCCACACACACGGAGCCACGGCAGAGACCCAAATTTCAGTAGCATGTGGCGACGATGCTAATTGCTGCTCCGCCGTGCCCCTCTGTCAGTGCTTTTTGCTAATTACTGATTAGCAAAGACATAAATGGATTTTGTTCTTAGATCCATTAATATACTGCAGAAGAGACATAACCTTATACGGCTACGAAGTCAGCTGGAAATAGTCCGTGACGCTCGTTTTGGTCTCGTGATCATTTGATAGAAAAGGAAGATGGCCGACAGGTGCTTGAGTAATGGTCGCAAACAAAGGGCACTTCACCCTTGTCAGGGATTAAGTGACCTGAACCACACGGTGAATCCAAAGTCGTAAGCTGTCTTCACTTGGGTCCCCCTGGGAAACTCATCCCTGCAGCGATGCAGCATATCTTCGGGCAGTCTGGTGCTGGAATATTATTTTGACAGTTTCTGAGAAGGAAATAGCCCGTTTTCCCACGGGTGCCAACTGTGGGCAGATCATCCTTTATCTATGGTTTTTGTCCACACTCACGGTGCTGTGGTTTCATGGCGCACCAGAGACCCCGCTGAGGTGAATCGGGAGGCTGGACCGTCACTTGAGGCTCAGTGCTAGGCAACAGGCCGCCAGTCTCTGTGGCTTTGAACCCTCTGAGGTTTGCCATGGAAAAACGGCCGGCTAGTGTTTCATCAAAGTCCACACGGAAGTCGTACCATTTGACCAGGGCGTATTTCTGTGGGGTGCCCTTGCCGGGAGATACCACAGGAAACAAAGAGGGGATTCTGTATGACAGACTTGACCTCATTTCTCTGTGCACTGCAGCAGAACGTATATATACAACCAGCAGAGCAATTTCTAATTATAAGAGGAGCCTGGATGGGCGTGGATTGCAATGTAAGAGGGTGGAGGGGGTGTTGTGCTGTCACATGACTGTCCTGTGTTTGGGGGGCGGGGCATCACGAGGAGCACTTTGGGCCGACGGCCTTGGCGGGGGAGAATCTGGGACTCACTGTCACATGACTGCACATCGGTCACATGACTGGCCGGGAGGCATTCGACTCAACCGCGTTGATGACCGCCGAGTACCCCAGCTGGGGTGGCGGCCGGAGTCTGACGAACAACATCCTGCCAGGCACACCTGGGCCCTGTCATTACCCTGCCATCACGGACAGGAAGTGATGACAGACGCCAGAGGAAGTCACCACCCCGGGGAGCCGAGTCTCAGAGCTTCTGAAAAGTCAACATGGAGACTTTGAAGAAACGCGATGCGACTTAGTAGATCCTTCGCGCCATTAAATGAGTCGCAGATTGTAATTAAAGTGCGTCAGATAGCTGATGGACAGCTTTCAGCGGTATGATGGTTCCAGAAATTTGGAGGGTTCCCGGGTTTATCAGCCCTTTTATAGGACGTTGTCTCAGGGCAACACGTGGCGGGTTAGCCTGAGAGAAGACAATAGCCAACGGACCGTGGGGTTAAGCTGAGTCCCCGGAACAGTGGCGTCAGGAGCAGGAATCATCCGATAGATCCTAGGCGCCCCCCTGAAGCTCAGGAGCCCATGAGCTCAGATCTGGGGGGGGCTGTACTTTCGCCTATGGCTCCAGGCGTGGTGCCGAAGGGGGGTGCATTCAGTGACTCTCTTTGCGGTGTGTGTAACGCCGGTGAATATGTGTTTAAACGACCCCCCCCCCTCACCACCTCCCCCGGGGCTTTAATGAAGCTTAGTGCCTTTTGTGTGAGACGCATACCTGTAGTGGGCTTCATG
>JAODUD010000041.1:5374754-5386874 GCA_026784285.1 Stomatorhinus walkeri | reverse complement strand
CCCCCCACCACAGTCCACGGTTTTTCTTTTCCTGATGTTTGTTAAATCCTACACCCTACTCATCTCCTTCTACTGGCTTACAGCTTAAGACTTAACTACAAGACCTATACGTTTCTGGCGGATAATCTCTGAAATGCAGGAGCAAGTTAATACAACTCAAAGAAACCGGAGAACTGTACCTTTAATCAGAAATGAGCAGGTTTGAGTCCAAACGTGTTATGCCCTTGTGTAGGATCTTATAGCTTTAACTGCCGTAACACAGGCGAACTCTTAGGGACTGAAATTTTTCACGCTTCGAATCAACCACGCCCTGAGACGTTTTGCGCAATAAAAAAAAATATCCGAAGGAAAAACATACCAATCGGCTAAATCTTGTAACCAGGAAACCCTTGTTTTCAAACCTTTGGTACATTATGAGCATACATCTCCCTTAAATAGAATATTGACCACGAGCGCCCTTATAACTTCACACCTTCTCAATATTGAACGTCATTCGTGTCTAACAGGCACGTTTTGTCTCATATTGGTCTAGACTGAAGCGCATGAGAAGCACACAGACGGCTTCTTTCGGGTGATTTGCTGATGCGGGTGTTTTCATGGTTTTAAGGGTCAGTACTATGGAGAATGTTGATGGACATTGTGATCAAAATGTATTTTTACTAGGGACAATGTACAGTGTAATTCGTATGGTAATTTTTACAGTAACTTGTTGTTCTGTAAGTTTAACTGTATATCGCAATGCATCGTCTGTCCAAAATAATTATAGTATCTGACAGCATTTTCCCGCAGTAACATGTAAAAATATATTAATAAAAATACAAATAAGCTTCGTACTGACTGCAGGTGATGCGTATTACAGCGGTGTCCATCCACTCATATATACATAAGTTGAACGCAAATAGCCTACAAAATTAAAGTGTAATTCAGCTTGTTAGTTAATATAACCTAAGTTGACCGTGTATCAGGGTGGTTTGCACGCCTTCAGATAAAGTAAATGAATTTTCAGAGAACAAGCACGGACCGCAGTAGAATTTACTGTAAATCATAGTGTCATTTTTAAGTGTAGGCTATGCTATTTAGGAAAGCCAGTCTATATAGTTCTTTAACTCTGTGAAAACATTTTGCCACAAATACACGTTTGCTCGTTAACGGACAGGTGAACGATCCCTGAGAGAATATGCTGCCTTTGGACATCGGCGGAAAAAGCCCATATTGCGAGGGCGCACTACGAACTCAAAAGTAGTATTTCATTTTCCAACCTGTGAAACTATACTGAATAAATCACACACGGGGACCTTCATTTAGGTCTATAGAACGGCGAAACAGCACAATTTAATAATCTGAAAAGACGGAATGATTACTAAGAAACAGCAACTATTCACAGGTCTTAATTCCCGTTATATTTCAGTTTGTAGATCTACTATGCAAAATAAACTTATAACATTTTACGGAACTAAGACAAGCTAGTTGTTATGGTTACAGAATAATGTAGTCAAAATTTAATTCTGGTGTAGGCCTATAAATATTGATATGTATAATGTTTGCGCATGCCGCCGTCTCCTGACGCGCCCCCGCGCTCGGGGGTGCCGCCGGGGCGCGCTTGTCGTTTTAACCCGCAGCGCCAGGCGGCTCCCGTCTCCGCTGCACAGCCTGCAAAAGCCCCTGACTGGCCGCTCATTCCCTGACAGCGCTGACAGGCGGACGAGCACGCATCGCCTCTCCTTTATTTATTTTTTAACTTATTAGTATTAAAATCTGTTTGGATGCGGCGAGCGGGACGGCCGAGGAGTCCCGGTCGCCGGCTGCGATTCACGGGGCTTCCCTCGCACGGGCGGCGGACGCGGCTTGAGCAAAGCACGGTAAACAGGACGGGCACGCCGGCTGATCGGGATCGGGGGGCGGTTCACAGTAGAATGCGATGGTTTCCCGCACGCATCGAGCAGCGGAGTCTGCATTTTAATGTGTTTTCACGATGTTTTTTAAACGATTACGGCGTATCAATAAACGCGATCCATCACATGCAGGTAAGAGGGGCTGCCTGTTCCGAGCTGACATGCCTCGGGGTTGCAGTGTCAAAAAGGCAAGTGCAAGCGCTGGGACGGGGGCGGGTAATCTACGATAGATTATATATTATAAAAAAATAACCTTTCTGCTTCATCTGGGTATTAATATGGGAATGCTCGGTAGTCTCACGCCAGCGCTGCAATGGCCGGTGAAAATGTGGGTTAGTGGATCAGGCTCCTGGCTTTTGGCATGGCATGGCAGGGCTGGGAGCTGCTTTGGGATTCATAACGCCGGGACACACTCTGCGCATCCATATATTCAGTCAACATACATTATCCGGAAAAAAAACAACAAATTTACCGACGTTCAAAAGAATAATTGTATGAGGAATACGCGCAGCGTAATTTGGGTTTAACGCGGCGATCGCGTATTAAACGGTAAAAATCCAGCGGACCGAGTGGTGTGATGAAAAACGGGGGTTTAAATGACACTCTTAATCTTGCACGTGTGCTTCGCCCTTTGCATCCTTCTGCTTGGGTGCTGATCGCCTTGGCCGGTCCACTTTCTGTGGCGAAACATGTGTCCGGCGATGCGGTGAAGTTTTCCACGCCAAAGAAGCGCTGACATCCAGAGGGGAAGCCGCTGTTACAAAATTTCCCTCGGTTTCCAGTCAGAGACTTTGACTATAGCCCCGGATAAAACTGGTTTAGCAGGCGATTTTCTGCAACAGCACGGACTAATTCAAGCAATTTACACAGACCCAGGTAAAGAAGCAGGCTACGAGCCCCCCCCGCCGCTATAGTCTGATGTAGTATAAGGTGTTTTGTCTCAAATTAAGTGCTTGTCGGTAGTCAAACAAATTGTGTGATGATGAACATAATTTCTTCAAAAATATAAGAAGTGCAAGCATAGTCAGCCTGCAGTCTTGTGGTTGCCTGTTGGCATGGTTTGTGGTCGATGTCACGCGATGTGTGTATCCCTTTGGGTTGGTGCTGTGGTGTTGCTTTTTCATTGGAAACGCAAACGGATTATAAGTATTTATTCTGTCTGCATTAATCATATATCCTACTTAAAGTACCGCTTAAAGAGGAATTCCATTCCAAGTAATTTCATTTTTGCTTAGTATTTATCATTTTTTATTAGTTTACTTGGCAGATATTTAACTTTACTCCTACTTTTCACATAGGACATTTTCTGCTGGAGCTGGCCAGGTTAATTTCCGTGTGCAAAGGCACCGGGGTTCGTTCTGGCTCACACAGCAAACCCCCTGCTGTAACTCTATAACACTAACTGCCTTAGGTATCTGCTGTCCTGTTTTTTTTTTAAAATGTATATATATATATATTGCTGCTTCGTTTCACTGTAGTGGGAGTTTGATAAACAAAGCCATTATTTCAGTTCTGTGAAGCAAAGTTCTGTGTCATTTGTGCTGGTTTGTGGGTCAATAAGCCTTGGTTTCATTCACAGTGAACATTGTGTTATTTCAAAATCTTTGTCCTCATTTCGCAGGTTGCACTTACTCTGAGGATTCTTACGAAACAGAGGATTTAGTATCTGAAACAGGGGCTGGGTTGTTGTTTTTTAATCCATCGACTGGTAGAGGACATATGACTATTATTAGTCACTGACTTCAGAAAAATGTGGACTCTTTACAGGCAGTGTAAATCTTATTTGTTGACTTCCGGTAAAAATCAGAAGAGAGGAGTCTTCTCTATGCCAGCTGTTTTGTGCGCTGTTCGGGGGGCGTGTAATTCGTCTAGTGCTGGACGAATCCCAGCAGTGCTGGAGAGTTCCGTTTAAAACTCGCGGCCTGGATAATTGGTGTAAAATGTACTTTGTAGGGCAGCGGGTATCTTCGTGATTGAGGACGCGGTGTAGGGACTGTGTGCTGGCTTTGATCACATACTGCTGGAGATTCTTGGTCTACTACTGGCCTGTCTAAGCTTTTCTCATTTAGACCCCAACTTGGGGATTGAACAGGAAATGTAGGGAACGAGTATAAAGGAATTTAATTCGGGGGGGAGAGAATCATGATGTGGGAGTTTCACTGAAGCTGCAAAGAAGTTTTTTTGGATGGGGGTGACTTAGCAGGTGAGGCTTTTGCTCAGATCTCGCAGAAAGACGCATGTCATTCAGAGCGTTGGTCGTTCGCTTTGCCTGGTCGATGGTTCCGTGCTCCTTGGTTACCAAACCTCCCTCTGGGCTGCGGTTGCGGGACCTCTGGGGCTAGTTGCTACACTAGGTCTGTGGGTGTTTCTGCATCTGAGCAAGAGGAATGGCTTATCTGTTGTACCTTTGAACAGGGCCATCTGTCTGCCAGGGTTAAGAAAAACAAGCAGGTCTGCAAGTGGCTGAATTTGAAGTACTGATTGAGAACTTTTCAAAAGAAACATGTGGATCACCTCAGCGTTTTCTGTTCTGGACAGCTTGAGACTGTGGATTATATCTGAGTGTGAGCAATTTTGTGAAGTTGTGTTTTGTCGACACTTGGGCTAAAGGAAGAAGTTGAGATTCGAAGTCTGGATGCAATATTAATTGAATTAAGAATCAAGGCCATTTTTTCTGAAAAAAAGGTGTTGGGACGGCAGTTTGACGTGTTTTTAACCTCAGTTTGTTGGAATGTCTTGCAGCCATACGGCCTTTTATGAATGGGGCTCGCTGGGATCCGTGCGCCCAGCCTGTCCCGCTGGCACTGAGATGGACACCCCAGAACGGAACTCAGGTCGCTGTGCTTCCTGTTTTTGGGTCGAATTCAGGAAGTGCGACGCTTTCCATTCATGTCATGGGGGAAAAGCCCCCTCCCCCCCCCCCCCCCCACTGTCTTTGAGGAGACTCCAGTCCAGGAGCTGTGTGATGGGGGGGGGGGGTTATTCTCTCCCACACGCAAAGCTGCATTAGAGCAGAAGAGCAGACCATTGTGTTCCAGCTTATCACTGCAGGCTCTGCTCGGTCTGGCTGCTCTCGTTTCATTAAAGGTCGTCCTGAGTGAGGCTTCCCTGTGTGTGGCCTGGAAAATCATCTTTGGGTTGCATTCAGTGTTGCCGTTCTCATGATGGCTTCCAGGGCCCTCGACGGGCCGCCCGCTTTGAAGTCCTCCCCTCGACGGGCCGCCCGCTTTGAGGGCCTCCCCTCGACGGGCCGCCCGATTTGAGGTCCTCCCCTCGACGGGCCGCCCTCTTTGAGGTCCTCCCCTCGACGGGCCGCCCTCTTTGAGGTCCTCCCCTCGACGGGCCGCCCGCTTTGAGGTCCTCCCCTCGACGGGCCGCCCGCTTTGAGGGCCTCCCCTCGACGGGCCACTCTTCCCGGCACCAGACAGGAAACACTCCAGCTGCAGTGGAGGAAGAACAGCCTGAGTGGTTTAGACCTTGGGGGTGACCCCCCGCAACACCCAGAGGCAACGCGGATGTCCTACCCTGTCCCTGCAACACTCACAATGGGCCAGCGTTTCACAAGGAAATTATGGGGGACGGGCCAGGCTCTTGTTGCGCACGGTCATTATTCTAATCGCATATATCTTGAGCTTTTCTTGAGGCCAGATCAAAAAAAAAAAAAAGTGTTATGGCAGAGTAAAGTGTGAAGACGTGAGGAATTTGGAGTCACGCCACTTATAAGGGAAACGCTTTGCCTCTGAGGGCTTGTTCTTTACTCCCGGCTGGTTAAAAACAACACAGAGCCGTACCATTGGACTCATTCTGGATCTTTTGTCTCCGCGGGTCGGTGAATTATTTATCATTTGGCGCGTGGCAATCATCCCAGGGCTTCCTGTCTCGTGATGGACCCCCCCGGACATTCATCCTCCCCTAGAGGGTGTGCTGCTCAGTACTGGGACGGGAATTTATTTCCTGAATCTGCCTGATTTAGGCCTCAGAGACACAAAGGGTTATTTTCCTTGGAGACTCCAAGCCATCGTTAACATACGTGCGTCTCTATCCCTGTTTGAGGTTACTGGGTTGTTCATACTAACTGGCTCCCCATCCAGGGTGCCTCCTGCTCCGTGCCCTGTGCTACCTGCTACAGGTTTTCACGGCAGATGGGTGACTGGTTTAATTCCGTTGTTTCTTGTGATTCACGATTAAGCAAAAGTAGCAGGCTACTCAAGTCACGCTGTGATTGGGCATATCCAGATTTTTCCAGCAGATCAGGTCAGTTTTCTTGCAATTCCTGAGGACTCAGAAATGCCCCGCAGGCCACCATGCCCCTCTGACGCATTTGAAGTGCTGAAAAAATGTGCGCAGAGCGGCGGATGGAGGGCCCTTGATGTCTTGCCCAATCGTCGGCACGGCTCAGGCGCGATAAAAGGGCGGACGGCAGCTCACCTGCCCTTGGCTACAGCTCAGCCCGCTCTGAATATGTGGTCTGTTCCTTAATTCATCAGCCGGGCCTCACTCTGCTCTGCTTGGTGATTTTACTGCTGAGGGCGCCTTCCGCTGGACACGGCCTGCAGCTGGCCTGAGCTTCCAGGCTGAATGGTTACCCACTTTACCTCCCCCCCCCCACTTTAAAGCCTCCTTTCTTCTAGTCTTCCCTGAATGTGAACATTAAAGTTCACCCTTTCCTGTGTTTTAGAAAGCATCCCCCCTCGCATAATAAGCAAGGTAGGTGCGGATTTGCGTAGCCTGGTGCAGAGCCGCGACGGCCCGAAATCTCGACCCGCGTCGGGGGGGCGAGAGCCTCGGTTGGCGGTCCTCCTGACATGCCTCGGGGCAGCTGCTTTTTTTGGGGCATGGCGAATGTCCTGGCCCTGGTAAAGGCAGGTGTGTGTGTGTGTGTGAGGGAGAGAGAGAGAGAGAGAGAGAAGAATGGCGGGCAGTCGTGGCCTTCTGAGCCAGCGTCTCCTGACAGATCGAGCCGGGGCTAGATAATGGGCCGCTTGTGTGGCTGCAGACACTGGAGCCATAGAAGGGAGCCCAATGCATAATGCATGTTCCGCCAAAGCGCCCAGATGTTAAGCTTCCAGATCATCAGCGCCAAGCCAGTATCTGAGGCCTGTTACCTGCCACCCCATGCGGGTGGGTCCTTTTGGCTTTCTGTCCCAAGACGGTGGCTTTTTCAACGTTTGTCCTTGTCCTGCTGAGCACAGCAGAAAAACAATCCCTCCACTCCTTCTGGAACATATTTTGCTGCGAGGGGACTCCAGCAGAAGGCGGCGGCGTGGGATCGGCGGGGGCGGTTACCCAGCACGCTAAACTGGCGGCTGCTTACCGCCACTGACGCTCTGCGCTGGCCGCCCAAATCGTCACGGCAACGAGGTTAAAGCAAGGCTCGAGATGACTGAATAATTTACTATGTTCATTATGTTTAATGTGAAACTTCACAAACAGCTTTCTGTTTTTGCCTTTCGAAAGTTAAATAATTGAGATGTTTTGATTTTAAAAAGCATTGGACAAAGACATAATCGAATGTTTCATGGTTAATTATCGATTGTCAGTAGCCATGGACCACTTTTACTTCAGGAGTACTTGAGACTAGAGTGAACAAACAGAAGATGGATGGATGGATGGAAGTTTAAATGCGAGGGTCAGGGGCTGCGATCCTCGGTGTTTCGGGATCTTGGGGGTGGAGGCCGTGGCCCTGAGAGCAGCCACGGGAGTTTGGGATGTCCACCAATGCGCGGGTGACCTGCAGACCATGGGAAACTGCTGATGCCTGGAGTGAAGCGGGAATGAAGATGGAGATATCAAAGCGCAGCGTAGTTTGAAACTCCAGCCTCTGAAGGCCCCAGCTTGGGAGCAGATAACAGGCAGGCTGTGAAGCTATATTGCGTGAGAGTGAAGGACGCTCACACGCTGTATTGATCTGATAAGAGAGCTCGGGTCATATCGGGCCGTTCCGTGGCTCCGTTAGCCTCCTGGCACACACGTGACGCTCACACGTCTGCCTTTTTTTAGCACCTGCGTCAATAAATTGGCAGACCGCATCCGTACTGCCCACTAGCCACTGGTGACGCGTCCCAGTTCTCTTGCGATGTATGCGTGTAAACCCTTAACTGGCACCATTTTTTTCCCCCACTGTGGTTTCCTGTTCAGGAGTGGCGTGTTTAGGGGTCACGGGTTCGAATATAACCACCCAGAGATGCTGTTGCTGTAGTTGTGGCTAGGTGTTTCACTGTCAAGGGGGTGCCATTGCACCCCCATGCCCTAAAATACCCTAAGTGTTCAAGCAGGTTTTTTTTGTGCCTCTGCGTTAGTAATGTCAGTTATGTCCGAGTTAGCTGTTATTCCTGCAGGTTTTATGCTAATCCGATCAGGTGATTAATAACATTTCTAACGTATGACAACTGTCCCATAAGGTCCTTAGATTGATTTTCTTTTTTAAAGCTCTCTATCTGAATGCATAATCAGGGCCAGAAGTAACTCTTCCTGTGCCTGCCTTTTCAGCCCCATGTGACTCTTCCTGTGGAACACATTTCATTTCCATTTTACTGGTTATGTCAGTGCCATGTGTCTATTCCTATCTGACATTTCATTGCCATGCTACTGGCCCTGTGGCTGCCATTTCAGTGCCATATGATTAGTTCCACACCTGCCATTTCAGTGTTATGTGGCTACTCCCCTGTCTGCCATTTCAGTGTTATGTGGCTACTCCCCTGTCTGCCATTTTAGTGTAATGTGGCTACTCCCCTGTCTGCCATTTCAGTGTTATGTGGCTACTCCCCTGTCTGCCATTTCAGTCTTTTTTGTGTTTTTTTTTTAGAAAGCTGTGTTATTGACAAACAGTAGGAATGTTTATGCATTTTGCACAATTGTTTTATGGGGATCAGGAAGTGGGAGGGGCCTAATCAGGAACTCACCAATGCCTTGCTTCACTGTCGCCAGCCTGGAGTGCAGTACGAGATGCTGCAAGAGCGTTCCATGACCACTTCTGTTTTTCAGGGTGCAAAAAGATGAAGTGGTGACAGAATTTTTGTCCCAGAAGGGCCATTCTTTGGTTCCTGGTGTGCTTTCCAGGCTCTGTTCCGCCACCTGCAGGTTCATATAGCTAAGGATGCTGGTCATGTGACCTAGCATTGCCCTGTGTGCATTTCCTTGTAGCATTGTGTAACCAGCTGAACCACCAGTAGCTAAATGGGGGACAGTTTGGAGTAAAGTCCTGTCACGTTCTGTATAATTATGCCTCCACCTTTGTGTTTCTGTGCCTGCTTCCGAATGTTTACACGCTGTGTTGGCAACCATTCCCACATTGGCCATTGCCATGGCTGCACGGTTTTCTTTTAATTTTTTTCCGCAAGCCGAATAATGTGTAATTACTGCCGAGGTGATATATTCTGGGCCCGGCAGTTAAAGGTTTATAGAGTCGTCCTAGGTGGGCTGCTTGTAGAACGGGCTTGCTCGGGACTCTTCGGGGTGCCTGTTGTAATTTTTGGAGCCAGTTAACGAGGCGCTGAAGCTGGTTGAGGACGGAGTGGTTTGCCAGTCTGGGACGTCTTCTTGTTGTTTTGATGAGGGTGCTGGTAGGAAGGTGGAATGGTTTAGCCTATTGGCCTCATTCCAGGTTCATCACTCCAGTCGTCTGTGGCGCCCCCTGCAGGCATGTGCAATATTAACAACAATGATCCTTCTCGAAGATTTTGCTGGAAAATCAGCACAGTCCTACTGTGGTTTGGTCCATAAGGGCCCCATCCTCACGACATAACGGACCGCGCCCCCCCAATTGGTCTAGATGGTCCTTTTTCTTTCCCCCACGTGAGAATCTGCCAGATTCTCGTTTCCGATGGTGCTTGCCCTGGCGACGGACACGCAGAGGCGTACTGAGCATGTGTGGGAATGCTGGCCTACTGCATTCACGCTCCGCCGGAGTTGGAGTTCATTAAATAGGATGTGGGCTGGGGGGGCGGAGGTCGTCTGCAGGAGATGGCCAGAGGAGGAAGAGCCATTTTGTTTTAATGATCCCCCACATCCTCTGGGCTTGGAGCGACATTTCTCTGCTACCCGTCACCCCTCCCAAATCCCCCCCCTCTCCGCCCCACCCTGGGGTTGCACCAGCAGTACCAATTCTGGGTCCCATTTGTTCCTGTGGTCATTGGCGAACACAAGATTAAGGGGCATAACCCAGGTGTTACCCTTTAATTGGGGGGCGGGGGGCACTTTTAACAGTGGGGCAAGGAAATCAGGATGGACTGGCTGCCCTGATCCTGGGTCAGCTTCAAACAGGAAGAAGTGAATTGCTGCGTCCCTCCAGCCGTGCCCTCCTTATTGCGGCTGGAAGTGAAGAGGGCGTGCGAGTGTGAGCTTTGAGCCTTTCAGGAACGCCGCCGTGTGCCGCGCTTCGCTGCTGCATCGCTCTGGCCGAGCCGTGAACCGATAACCGGTCTGTGAGCAAATATTTACCGTGTTGCCGGCGCATACACGGAAGCCGCCGTCTTCGCGGTCCTGCCAGGTCGCAGGCAGAGTCCCTGCTAATGTCAGGGCACTTCACAGACCGAGGCCCTTGACTGCCGCTGTCGCTGTGCTCCCTGTTGCCCTCACACGCAGGGTCGTCGTGCCTCTTTTCATCTTTCTTTTATCTGCTAGAGAGATGCCATTAACCTCCCCCCCCCCGGCACGTTTAAATGGTAGGGTGTCAGGGCGTCTTTAAAAGACTCTGTCTTAAAGGCGAGCGGTCTGCAGCCACCCCCAGAGATCAAACAATGGCGACGCGGGCTGTGTGGCCAAAAAAAAAAAAAAAGTGGTCACTTGACACAGTGGAATTTTGAAAGCCTTTCATTTGCATAGCCTCTATTAGCCTGAAGCCAATTCTGCTTGGGCTGTGAGTGGTGCCTTTGGTCGAAGAGAGGACTCAGGTGATCGATGATTAATTCGCTGTTATTTATTAATAATCCGCCATAGCTATTGATTGTGTATATTCAGAAAACGTTCTTATCTTTCCTTCCGAAAAATCATGTGGCATTCAACCTGCATTTCCTGGAAGGAATTTAGAAAGACGAGGCGTTACAGGAACACGACGCAGAGACGCCCTGGATGAGACCAGTTATCGATATCCCAGCATTTCGGGTACAGCCCCGTCCTCACCTCTGCGGTTTGGTGGGGGGGGGGGCTGCCACGCTTAGATTCCAGCCATCGAGTATCAGCCCGACTGCAGCCTATAATGCGACGATGCATCATAAACAAGAAGCGGAAAGGAGGAAGCCGTGCTGGGCGCCTGATCGTGACCCTGTGGGCAATTTGAAACGCAATAAACGGGAACGTGAAATAGTTTAACAGCTGCTCACACTCATTTCAGGGTTATGAGGTATAACTAAGAGAAGGTTCTGCGTGAAATGGGGCTTCATTAAGGTGGGTGCGGGTGTGGGGGATGGGGCCGGGGTCAGCACGGGCCCCGGCGTGCGTCCCCTGGAAAACACAGAGCTGCATGCCTGAAATGCAGAGAATGCAGCGCCGCCGCCTCTCCCTGTCGCATTAATTCAGCAGGCCGCTGCATTAATAAGTAGAGCCTGTGTCTCGCTTAGGCGAGATAATCGCAGCGTGTAGTGAATTTACCGCAGAGCTTTTTTCTTTGGTGGGGGGGGGGCATATGAATAGAATATGGAGAGTGGGCACTTTTTACTCGCCTTATGGGCCGCAGATTATGGCAAAAAATTCCTTGCGTTGAGCTTTTATGAGGCGAGGCGACCGAAGCAGGCAGAAGCTTGTTCTTTGCCTGGCTGGGCACAGTGTGACCTGGGTGTATGTACCAGTGTGACCTGGGTGTATGTACCAGTGTGACCTGGGTGTATGTACCAGTGTGACCTGGGTGTATGTACCAGTGTGACCTGGGTGTATATACTAGGCAATATTTCATGCGGCAAAATCAGGGCAATAATTGAAATGCATTTTTCCTTCAGTTGTTCATATATCCTGACCCTCTTTCATGTTGCTTTCTATTGAGTTAAGAACACACTGGGGGGGGGGGGGCATTCCTGTGCGTACGGCAAAGAGTAAAATGCAGAAGAAATATCTCACACAGGTACTGGCCAACGTGACACACAATCCACAAACTGAATATCCTGGAAAACAGAAAAAAGCGTCAATAATAATAATAATAATACTGATGATTGTGGCCAGCGTGCATCAGGACAGCAGAGGACTGTAGGATCAGATGGTCCATTGCGGGGGGGGGGGTTGGGCCGTGCTGTGGCTG
>JAODUD010000041.1:5319154-5329254 GCA_026784285.1 Stomatorhinus walkeri | reverse complement strand
CCTCTGTCATCATTTTAAGTGGGAGAACTTGCACAATCGGTGGCTGACTAAATACTTTTTTGCCCCACTGTATACCTATAGACTTCCGAACACTACGCTACACTGCCTCGTGGGATTAATAAGCTCCTCTGGTTCAGAGTCAGTGTTAAATATACGTGAAATTGTTTAAACCTTCAATTAATTAGATTCAGTACACTAATAGCGAGAGTTGTGTTATTACCCAATTTTACCTGTTCATTACTGACTCCAGAGAAGCACTTAAAGATGTCTGACATCCATAGGGACATATATAAATTAATTTAAATTCTCCAAGTGGTTTAATAACAGACTCAACCCAAAGTTAAAGAAAATCACAAGACTACTTTAATTTCCCCCAGGCATATTGGTGGATTGCCCTTTATTCTGTATGTAAAACTGTTAAACGATCAGTGAAAGGACAATCTGTCGTTATTAAAAAAAAAAAAACAGAAGCTGAAAGCTGTAATCTCTGAGTCCTGGGGTATAACTGTGATGCTTATGTTATGAGTCATACCAGAAAGTGTTTATGTATGGTTAGGGTTGTTAGTCTGGTCATAATGCTGTTTTGATTATATGAACTCTGCGGTTAACTAAACTGGTTAGCATGGGGCCATATTTCTATAGGGACAAATGAGCGATCTTGTTCTCTTGGTAGGTGGGTGAAATTAAAGTATTTTGCAACAGCACATGATGGATGATTGGATGGATGGACGGACATAAGAGTTTCATGGAGCTAAATCTTCCCCCACCTGGACCAATTAAATTTCTCCCTCAAACTGTTATCAGAGACTTTAAAAACCCACATACATGCCTGAGATTTTTACCTTGCTTCAAGTTGTTTCTGTTTTCCTCATTGTGTATTCTGAAAAGCTTGGTGCACTGGTAACCCTATGACCTTACACCTCTTGGGTCATCTGTTACATTCCCACAGCCAGTTCCGTGTGTGTGCAAGTTGCATGTTCTCCCTGTGTTCATCTGGGTTCCCTGTGTTCCTGATTCCTCATGAAGCCCAAAAACACACACTTTGGTGCCCATGGATTGCCTTTAGGGTGCGTGTGGGTACCCTGTGCTAGGCTGGCATCTGATCTTCTGCCTGTGATTCCTGGGTTAGGCTCCAGACCCTCCATCATTGTGGAATATAGACAGATGAACAGACTCTCATGCCCATTTGCGTATATGACATAATATTTATGCCTACAGCACTTCACTGATTGTCTACATGATTCATTTTTTCATGTAGAAGACCCAGGTTCCAGTTGGAGGACTAAGTAGGGCAGACTCTGGAGGTGTCAGCCACGGTTCTAGGTGCTCACGTTCTAGTGTTTACTTTCTGCCATAAATGCGTGTTTTACGTCGGCTTCAAGAGTTACCTTTGCCCGCAAGGAGCTTATGAACATCGCGGAATCTCTTCCTTCGGATCTCCGCCCCATGATTTTGTGCAAAATGGAAGACTTGCTGGTAAAGATTTCAGTGACAGAGTAAGGATGCTGAGCGACAGAAGAGCTTCCAGGGCAGGGGGTGAGGATCAGGCGTGCTGCTTCACTGCTGACGGAATCTTCCATAACCCCCTGCATGCAACTTCCCAGGATGTTTTAGAGTGGCTACAGTCGTCCCAGTTCCCAAGAGACAAGACCACTGTACTAAACCACTCTTTGAATGCCTGATGCTGGTCTGTCTCAAGTCCATCGCAGACTCCCTCCTTGAACTTCTGCATACAGAGCAAATCACCCAGTGGAGGATGCAGCCACACTGTCCCTCCGCTACATTCTCTGACATTTGCGCTCCCCCAACACATATCTCAGGATCCTGTTTGTGGACTTCAGCTCAGCCTTCAGTAATATTGGCCTATGGCTTCTCCGCAGCAATCTGACCGAAATAGATGGACCCACCGTCAGTGGAATTACCAGCTTCCTGACAAATAAGAGGCAGCATGTAAAGCTGCCCCCCCACTGACCCTATGACCATCAGCACAGTATCTCTGCAGGGCTGGGTTTTCTCACCCCTCCCGTTTTAACTTTACGCAAATGACTACAGATAAACCTGTAATATGTTAAAGCTTGCAGATGGCACTACTGTAGTGGGACTGATCTGCATTAACGATGGGATCTCCCATCGCAGAGAAGTGGGCCATCTCGCCACCTGGTGTGCCAGCAGCAACCCGCAACACAAGGTGGGCGAGATCGTTGAAGCCCGTAAGTGCCAGCGTCACCAGGACTGACACATGCAATTCACCTCCATCACCGATAAGCCCAGAAAAGGCTGCTCTTCCTACGCCAACTGAGGAAGCTCAACATCTCCCAATGCATCCTGCTTCTACTCTGCCATCATTGAGAGTGTCGTGAAGTCCATCCATCCATCCATCTGGTTTCCTGCTACCTCCACCCTCTTACAGCGTTTGGTCTGCTCAGCTGAGAAAATCATACGCAGTCAGCTGCCAACGCTAGAAGACCTGCTCACCGCCACAGCAAAGAGGAGAGCTGGGAAGACCGTTGCTAATTCCACCCACCCAGGCAGTCACCTACTCACCAAACTGCCATCAGAGAGGAGGTTCAAGTGATCACGATCCAAACCTCACACCATCTTCACAACTTCTTCCCCACAGCCATCCAGCTCCTAAATAAACTCGCTTAGTACCTCAATAATCCATCACACAGGGACAATTCCCCTCTTTCCCTTTCCCGACATGGCAGACATCTGAAATTGTTTCAACTTGCACTAAAATGTATATTCTCCTTTTTCATTTACTTATTCATCTTGTAGTAGATTAATTTATGGTTCTTGAACTGTCCATTTGTTTTGACACATCTTGCACTGTATATTCTTCTTGTATTACTATCCTTAGTGTTCTATGAATAGTTCCTCCTTCACATCTTGTTACAGTGTCATGTACTTCATGTTTGGCAGCGAATCACAAAAAACATCTGTTATGTTTCTATACATACTAGCAACCAAATGAGGTTCTGAGTATTTCTCAATGACCAGTCAGAATGTTCAGGCAGGAGATAACAGGGTCCAGTTCTGTCTCGCTGAACGCGCTGTATCGTTCTTATCATCCGCAGTGCCGGGGCCGGCCGGACGGGTACGTTCATCGCACTGAGCAACATCCTGGAGCGGGTCAAGGCTGAGGGCCTGCTGGATGTGTTTCAGACTGTGAAGAGTTTGAGGATGCAGAGACCACACATGGTTCAGACTGTGGTATGTAGGGGGACGGGGGGGCTCATGAGCTGGCGGTGTACGAGCACTGGAGATCCTTTTTTGGGAATTCCTTTTGGGGAGCTGAGTGGATCGAATCAGTGTAGGAGACGATCAGCAGAAGAGACCACTGAAGATCAGTGCAATTTGTCTTAACTCCTGATATAGAGCATGCAATGGTCCAAAAGACAATGGCGTTCCTCTATTTTAACAAATGTGTGGTAGGTCAGGCCGTACAGATCTGTGGGTTCTCAGGGACAGGGGTCAAAAGTGCAGAAGACTACACAGCAATGTTCATTTGCTGTAAATTTCTGTAAGTTAAAGTGCCTAATAAACAGCTAAGGGTAGAAGCAGGGGTATCTCTGCGGTGGCGTCCGCTGGCTATCATAACATGTACTGACAGATCACCTGTTTGTTTCCTTTCTCAGGAACAATACGACTTCTGCTACAGAGTGGTACAAGACTTTGTCGACATTTTCTCTGACTATGCCAATTTCAAATGAAGGAATCTGCCTTAATCCCTTTGAGTTGTTCAGTTTTTTTTTTGTTTTTTTTTGTTTTGTTAATTAAAAAATGCCAGTTGGTCAAGATGTATTTTTTCTTAACTGGATTAAATGATCATATATTTTGCTATGCACTTGTTATTAATGTACCTTAAATGCATTACAAATTGTATCATACTGTGTCATAGGCGGACTTATGTTCTTCAGTTAATAAAAGTTGTAAAAGCACAAAAATTTGAAAATGTAAATGTTATATTGTTATTTTGCAATGCAGTCATTATACACCATTTCACTGTAATCTTTGTATAAAACATTACTATTTGCTTCTATTGTCTATTTGTTTTATCATGCCAGATTTATTTCAAAGCAGATTTACTACAAATGTACTTTTTATGATATAGGTATTGTAAATGTATTTATTTACAGTTTCACGCAACATGATGTTGCGTTTTTTATTTTCTTTCACTTTTATTTGTGTGGGGGCAAATTATTGAGTTGGAGGATTCTGCTTCAAAAGGCAAGATTTGGGGTCTTTTGTTTAAATGCCAAACATAAGCAATGCCATTACCTTTTCTGCTTGACAATTTTTAATTTTGATATACATTGTGATTAAATGTAGAACATAAAATACATAGTTATGCATTTTCAGTTAGTAAAAATTTGTGCACACCGTGTAAAAGCAACAGTAAAGATAAAATGTGAGAGGAATAGAAAATCGAGACTATAGGTAAGCAGAGATATTTAAAACTGTTTAAGAATGTTAAACTTACATTTAGTTAGTAGGGTACTTAGGTATGATAACTGTACATACAGATGGATCTCCTGAGCACGAAAATGGAACATTTATTTATGAAAATGTTAATTTGTACATATTTTATTATAATGCAAGGCAGCCAGAATTAAGTTGTGCAGCTCCTAAGTATCTGTTTCTAAACCGTTGTGTTTATGTTAACATTTGTGAGGTCGCATGAAGCAATGCCCGAATATTGGTCGGAAAATGTTTCTGATCAAACGATATTGGTCACCGAGTGACTTCAGCCGATGCACATATTTGTAGCAGAAACGCATAAACTGAATTATTTAATTACTAAACCAGACGGGAGGAGAAGCACAAGCGCTGGCGAAAACCGAGACGCAGATATGATTTAGCACAAGGAATCAACGCCTTTACAGCGCTTCGTGCCAGTCCCTCTTCATAAAACCATTAGTTTTTCTAAATGAATATAACTGTTTACTGGCATTCTTATTCCAAGTGAACGAAATGCTAGCCATAAAACACAACAGTTAATAGAAGTGGTATTTTTTGATTCGTACTATGTGGGTTATGAAGAGGGTACCTATACACCGCTAACTGCTTTGATTTTTTTACATTTCTAAAAATATCTGCTTTTTAAGGGACGTCCACTGTAGGTGGTAACCAACGCAAAGCTTTCAAATATTTCGGCAAAGGTTCCAGATCACGGTTATGTTTCAGATATTATTTGCATTGCTGATTTTGGCTGCAGCAACATGTTTACTATTTTATTTTGCTCATTTTTTACGTTGTCATCGGATGTCAGATTTACCAGTGTCTTTGTACCTGCAATATTAAATACATTGGGGAAAAAACTGCTGTAAAACTTTGTGTTCCTGCTTCTTGCATTCTGTTTTTGGGAAACTTTTTTTTGATAGGAAAATAGTCATCTTCACGAACAGCAGGATGTAGTGACGACGAATAATATATAACATTATGCACTGTATTCTTTAAACGACACGTTTTATTTGTATTGAAATTCACGATAACACAATATAACGCAACTTCCCGTTTACCGAAACAAAAACTGACTCACATGACCATGCTTCCTTGGGGCTCCGTTCAGCGTCCAATCCGATTGGTCGAGCCCGGCAGTGCGGAGCGTCCCCGCGCGCTTCATTGTATGTCTTATACTTGCAGCCAATCGCCGCTCTTCGCGCGGAATTTCAAACGATTAGTCATTTGTCTTAATGTCATTCCGCGACATTTAAAACAAGATAGTCCCATGCATTTAAAACCTGCCTTCCATAAATAATTTCGTGATCTATCCGTTACAGACGTTTTTTTCCCAGATTGGCCTGTTTGTTAATTATTTTGATGTATTTCAGTGATTATAATTACGTTGATTCGGGGATTATTAATGAATTGTGGCGCAAGAATACGCAGGCGTAGTTCTCCTCGCACATGTCAGACCCCTTTCGGCTGTTTGATCGTCTTAGCGTGTAGGTTTAGGAAGTCCGCAGCACCTAAATGTAGCTTGTTTTTGTTAGCGCTCATCCTAAGTAAAAACGACCATCTGGACGTCGTTGGAAAACACGTCATTTTAAACGATACTCCACGCAGGTAGGTTTCTGTCTCGTTGAATTATCCGAGTTTAAGTAATGCTGGGATAAGTTTACTCGTGATGTTTACAAGAAAATTGGCTTTCCCGCCGATTTGCGGTACGAATGATAAACCTGCCAGTTTAAACGCTACACTGATATCACGGCGTGGCAATGAAATACTACATTTGAGCCAAAACACCAAACGTATTATCAGTTGCAGTGCTGTGCACTTCGATTGCACATAAATGTTTAACCGTCGATCCGAAACGCGAGAGCATCGTTGCCGGAGTGTTTTTTTTAAAACGGTTAAATTATGATTTCAGTTTTATTAATGAAGGATGTTCGCATTGAATTGCGTCAGTGAAGCATTTAGGGAGTGCAGCACGTGTGGTTGTCGTTTGCTTACCGTAGCTAGTTCGTCACAATGGCTAAGAAACCAAGCAGTTGTCGCCTTAAAACGAGTTTCCTTAGTCAGGAGCTGCTGTTAATCTACTCCGTTTCTGACTGAGAGGTAGCGGGTTTTCATTTTAATCCTAATTGTCATACGGGAGTATCTGATTGATGGGTAACTTGGGCCCGGCTCTGGTTATATTGGTCGACCAGACAGACCGACCGCTTCTTTTCGCTGATGTTGCTTATTTGACAAACTAGCGGTCTAACGTAGTGCAGTAACTCGGATAAGTTGTCTCTACCTGTTCAGACCAGGTAAGTTAAGCGCGACATGCCTCTCCATGGGAAGATAGTGGTGATCAAAAGGAGCGGAGGCGATGGCACGGAGTTCCCCCTCACGGCCGCCTGCTTATTCGGGAGGTGAGTCCTGAACCCTTTGCTTCCTTCCACCTGAACCCTCTGCTTTATGGTCTGGCACGCCTGATTTCTTACTGATATGAGAGGAGCTGCATGTGCTTTGCAGGAAACCCGAGTGTGACATCAGGATCCAGCTGCCTCAGGTGTCCAAGGAGCACTGCCGCATTGAGTTAAATGAAAATAAAGAGGTATCCTTTGTGCACAGTAGAGTTTAAAGTATGCCCCGTGTTGACAGTTATGGTGACCCTGCCTATCTCTTCCTCCCTCCTCCAGGTGATTTTAACAAATCTTAGCTCTGTTAATCCAACTCTTATAAATGGAAAGCCTATGCAGCAGTCTGAACGTTTGAAACCTGGAGACTTAATCACGATTATCGACCGTTCCTTCAGGTAATGTTTGCCTATCGTTTATTAAGTCATTATTCCTGGGGTACATGTGCTTGCATAGTTATACTTACCCTGGTGTCAGAAAATAAGTTTACCCAGAGATATTTTGCCTTTAACACATTGTATGCATCTCTCCCCTCATTGTGTGAAACCATGATGTCTGTTAGTTACTACAGTTAGTTTGCCTGTACTGTAGACAGTCCTTTAGTCAAAACTTCTACAATACTGTACCAGTAGCAAGCCTTCTGATGATTATTACAGCACTTTTTGCTTGAGGAAATGTTACTTAGGAATGGTTTTAAGTCAGCTGGCTTTTATGCATCCTTTCATTAAACATCAGTTTTACCTGAGTGCTTTGGTGTGACATTAATGGTAAGGTGGTTTATCCTTCTAACTGGTTTAAGACTCTGGTACTACCGTTAGCTGTACTTTGAATGCTATTGTAACACAGTATCTGAATCCTTTGCTTGGTCAGTGTTGCTTTTGGCTGATTCTCTCAGGCTACCTTAGCTTGTTTTACTATTGTCTGGGTAACCAGCTGATCATGTTTCTCATTTTGTCATTTTACTCACAAGTTTCAAACGCGGCTACTTTTGGTTTATCGTATTAGCAGCTGTAATTATAAATACTGATTATCCTCCTGGGCTTCTTGGCATAGTAGTATTATTATATATCAGAGCCTCCGTCTTTGGTAGCCCTGGGTTGTCATGTCTGGTGGAGTAAAATGCCTTCAGGTTTTCTTTTTTAATTTGGGTGATGCGCTAAATCTGAGGAAGTTATTCTGTTGACCAATAAATGACTTCTAATTTTATTTTCCAGCATTTAAATTTCTTTCACCTAACTTGCTTCCAGGTTTGAATGTCCTCCAGAGCCAACGCCGAAGAAAAACGTACCACCTGCTAAACGAAAAAGTGAAACTCTGCAGGTAACACTTTCATTTTGTCTTTGTGTTTGTGCTGATGGGGTGTAATGTTATGGATGGTGTATATTAGCTCTTGTAAAAGTTTTGCCGAGTTAAGAGACTGATGTAAAACTGAAGTCACTTATTTACTGTTCACACAGTGTACATTATGATTTACTGTGCAATTTTTTTTTATTCTGTGTGCTGAATTCCACTAGCATGTCTGAGAATCCTAATGCACAAATCAAATGCTTGCTCAATATTGCATCATAATCCATTCCAATCAACTGTTCTATAGTACTTTAAGTATGTGGTTTCAAGTTCTGAGTTTTTGGGAATGCATCTTGATACGCAATACTACAATAAATGAATAATATATAGAATATACACTTTTTCCTTCAGATAATCCAAGCACCAAACATTGGTTTCTCTGTGCATTTTAAACAATCAGATGGTGCTGATGCAAGTAAGCAGGGCCATGTCTGCATGGTTACGGCTCTAGTACGGCGTACATACTTTGCAATGGGAAAAGTGCCAGTATGCAATACGGGTTGGGTGCGGTTCTTGGTGGCAGTGCAAACTGGCAAGTTTACTCATGACTCTGTTCCCTTTGCCTTAACATGTTCATGTTAAGGTTCTACAGGAACATCAAGTGAGAGAGGCTGATGCTTTGGTGTCAGGAGAAAAGGGAAAATATCCACAAACTCCAGGTTTGTGCACCGGGCACCTAGAAAACATTGTATTTGTCTGTCTCTGTGGTGAACTTGGTTTTGTGCATGTTGATTTTGTACTGAATTTGTGTTGCATACACTGTGCTCATGTATGTGAATGAAGAGGAAAGTTATTCAAGACCCATGGATATTAAAAGCTTGATGTTAAGTTAGTGGATGTGAATCGTGCTAATTTAGCTGTGCTTGTATTTTCTTTCCTATGTAGAACAACCTTGTTTGAAAGATGGAACAAATACGGTGCTGGCCAGTGTGGGTGACAGTGATGAGGCTGTGGGAAAACAGGCCTTTGTTACCAGCCTGGACCAAAGCAAATCAGCAGCAAAAGAGGCTCTTTCACCCTTCAGTGAACTTTATGAAATTACAAAGCAAAGTTTCTCTGAGAAGCTTCCACGGAAACCTGAACAACCCAAGACCCCTTGTTCAAGACATGACTCCAAAGTGGAGGTGGAGCCTCAAAATAAGTCATCGGATAAACCTGACGGTGCCCTTGGTGCTGATGTAACGCCAAAATCTGGGCGAAGAAGCATGAAGACACCAGGGAGAGATGAGCTGGCAAGTCCCACTCAGAAGTTGCAAGATGCCGTTGAACAAGTTGCGACTCCAGTCCAGGTAACGCCAAAAGTCAGACGTTCGTTGAAGTCTCCTGCAAAGCAGCTGGAAGTTGCTCTGTCTGAGGATCAGCTGGCCCCTGTCTCTCAGAAGAAAAATCATATCCGCTCACCTCAAAAAATCACTGCTGCAGAAGTTGCTCAACATATCCTTTCTCAGGATGCTTCTGTGCTGGAAGACTGTACCATCAATAAGTCTGTGACACCTAAAACAAGGCGAAGCAAGGAAGCTCATTCTCCAGCAGGAGGAGAAGGTGGACCTCGCTCACCAGGTCGTGCTTTTGTCTGTACCCCAAATCAAGCCGAGAAAAATGGAGAGTCAAGTGAGGTTAAAGGGAAATCCCCAAGAGCCAAAGGGGTTTCCAGTAACAGGACGTCACCCAGGACAACAGCAGGAAAACTTCGAGCTTTGAGTGTCCCTGAAACAGCAGCACCATCTTGTGGCGAAAATGAAGGTAAACAGTTGACCTCACTTAAGTGTGTTATGCGCAGTGTGAGAAGTACAAAGTATGTTAGCTATTCATTGCACAGCCACATAACCAATACAGTGTTGTGAAGAGCTAGAACATATCACAGGCAGTGTAGACCTCAAGGCACGTGCAAGAGAAGGTGCCACT
>JAODUD010000041.1:5269828-5282333 GCA_026784285.1 Stomatorhinus walkeri | reverse complement strand
CAGATCCAGGCACAACAAGGGGACCGGGGGGGGCTAGTAATTTGGAAGTAAGAAGTTTTTAATGAGAAATGTTTAAAAATAATCATCAGATATTCCACAGATGTTCTTGAGAAAAACAGGGGGTGGGGCAAGAAAAGCCCTGATTACAATGCACGGTGAATTTACAGGACGCTTCAGTCTGCCTGTCAGGATGGCTGACAATTAAAACACCCGGCTTAAAACTTTGATGATGCAAAAACAAGGAGAGAGTTTCAGGGGGAGACGCAAGTCTGTGTCCTCTGGAAAGAGTCACCGGCATGAAGCAAGTGCATTACGATTGCATTTTATGGCCTGTATGTAACTGAACACTTCTTATGCCCTTAGGATTAATGTTTAATGTTGATTTATTTGAATCGAGGAATTCATCTCTTTAAATTAGAGACTGGGATTTCAAGCAGGTGTCTTGTAACAGTCCTGGCCTTTTTCACCCCGCGTGTTCAACTTTGAAGTTAGTTTCATGAGTTGTACAAACAAGTTAAGCTGGACGCCAAGGGACAGGCCACGTTGGTGTCCAAACGGCGCGGTCCGAGAAGAGGCGAGATCTAACAGCCGCTGTGTTGCCCTAATGAGGTTTCTGACTTTAAAAATTTACACCGTCTGTCTGGCCTGCTAGTATTTCATTAAGTGGACTGTGATGGTGATGGTGTGATAAATGTGAATTGTTAATATTTATATTTATCATTTAGAAAGGATTTAATTAGAGAAAAACCCTCATGTCATCTTTTAAATGTGTCTTTTTTCCAATGGTTTTGATGTACATTATGTCAGATAATTGGATGACATAATGTAATTGCCATATAATTGCCACCTCGTAATTGTATAATGTAATGTAATTACAGAAAACACGGGGCCACATTAATTTTGATCTGTCATCTCTGTCCTGGCCAGCTGAGGGGCGGCCCCCCATGGCGCGTGATAGCCGGACACGGCAGATAAATGGCAGGGAGACGTTGGGTCGGAGGCGTGACGGTGATGGACGTGGGGAGCGGGCCTCGGACCGGTGCGCCAGCAGACAGGGGCGGACTTCTGCGGTGCATGACTGACTGGCTGACAGATGGGCTTCGGCCCCAACGTCGGCTCGGCTTGGCCCGGCCCAAACGGCCCTGCCAGGCTCTCTGTCAAGGCTCAGACTGACTGAAACCTGGAGGATGGATGGCGGGGAGGCCCGGTCCATTTGAGAAAGCAGCGATACTGACTAATGAAGAGAGTGGGCATGGGGTGTTCATTACTACCTGGGTACATTTGCCAAGGACGATTTGCTTAATCTTGACTTGCCGGACATCACAACTCGTCTTATATTGATATAAATGTATAGTATATACAGCCTGTCCCTGACATACAACCTATGGCACTTTGGCGCTTCTGCGCATATGACTGAAATTTATATAAAAAAAAAAAGAAAACACACACACACACACAGACACATTTCAAGCGGCCGTACGATAGTTGTTAAAGAAATAAAAGCTACGGAATTGTGTACAGAAGAGTCTGCTGAAACATCTACTGGCCTGTGCCAGTGGTCGGCGATGCGTGGTACCAGACGAGAACATTCCGGGGTTTTAAGGGGAAGGATTACCTGACCTGAGGAAAATGTGATGAATCTTACCAGTATGAAAGAACATGGAGCAGTGTGGGTTTGCAATGTAGGAGAGACTTTTGGGTTCTTCCACTATTTTTATTAGGTTAAAAACTTAAACACAAGATAGCTTTCATATTTTTTAATTACAAAATCAATATATGTTGCATATAGAACTTTTTTGAAGAACCTATTCTTTCGCGTTAGAGGTCAACACACTACTTTATATGCTAATTCCGACATACATCTATTTCAACGTACGTCCATGTCTGTCAGAACGGAAAAACACAGTCATAAGTTGGGGACAATCTGTAGCATAAATTTGTCCTTCTAGTTTCGACCGGATCGTGTAATGTTTCCGTACCACCGAAATTTGGCTCAGATGTCAGAAAGTTTCACTTCAGCACATGTGCAATAAAAATCTGATTAGTAAGTAGATACCAGCGGCCTGCAAGTCAAGCGATCTGTGCTGGTGGCTGCGCTCGCCGGCCCTGCGTCGGACAGCCGGGTAATGAGGCATTCTTTCCATGCGTAATTATTTCGGCAGAGTTTATGTTCCCGAATGGGAACAGGAAAGGAACAGGAACACCTGTGTGCCTACTCAGCAACCGCGGCCCCCTTTTTCCGTGCTGTAACCTTTGATGGTTTGCGACCGGAGGCTTGCCTGTCGCTTGGCCTTGCCGACGGTGACCTGCCGCCACCGCTCCTGGCTTCCTGCGCCCCCCCCCCCGCACCTTCCCATCCCCGGTATTTTCTCTTCCCCTTGGTCATAGGATCCGCCCGGTGAAAGGTCACATCAGAGGGACCCCTCGGGGGGTCAGGGATACAGAGGCGGTTAGTCCCGGGGGCAGGTCGTTTATTATCATTTCTCCCCCACCACCCTGGGTGCTAGGCTCTGCAAGTGTTGAATAATGGGGGGGGGGGGAGCAGCCCACGGCCTTCACACTCCCCTGCCCAAATCCGCCCCCCTGCACCCAGTGCCGACGTCTCCGCCTCAGCAAACAAAACTGGCAGAGTTGGGGTGGGGGGGTGGAGGGGAATGAATAATTAGCCTCAGCACCACCGAGTTCAAGCTAATACCCCAAACCAGGTATGACATCAAGCCTTCTCCTGGGACGCCCAAATGTCATGATAGAAGATGAGAGGTTCTCAGACGCTTCTTGTCAGGAGCAAACAAGAGAAAGGTTTTAACTCTTGTGCGAGTCAGCGGGTGCGTCCCAGAGGCTGCATTTCTGCTGGCTGCAGAATAGAAATCTGCTCCCCTTTCCCCTCGCTGCAGTCATGGCTGCCACCAGATCTCCCAGCCATCCCTCAGGGGCCCCCGTGTTCTCCATCTGAAGAATGAAGAAATCCTCCATTCAACCCCCCCCCCCGCCATACCCCTTCCGCAGATCGGCATCCCTCCATCAAAAAGTACCATACGGTGGATGTCTATTTTGGAGAGTGCATGAGGGTGTTGCGGGGGGGTGGGGGATTTGTTCTATGATATGGAAATGCAGTTTCCCCCTCGTGCTGACCTGAGTGGTCCCCTCAGACTCCAGTGGAACCTGTCACCGGGAACCCGGTCTTCCAAGCAAAGACAAAATGCTTCATAAAAGGCCAGAAGAAGGAGCCCATTTGTGTCTATTAGAGGGGAAACTTGCAGTGAGGCCGGTTCTGCGGGAGCAGTGACTGTCAGCGCCCGGATTCCCCCCGGGCCGCTGGGAGTCTCCACCTGAGGCTGGATGTCATTATCATTTCCTCCACAAACCGCCCCCACACCCCGTCTCCCGCCCCCCCCCCCCCTCCCCCACTGCCATCTCCCTTTTCTCTCCAGCCCGTCTGATGTGAAGAACAATACCTCGGGTTGAGAGGGTTAATTTTACATGCTCTTACATTTCCCCCTCGAACGCTCAAATTAGTCTGGGACCGAGCCGTCACGCCCACAAGTGGAAAGTCATCCACTCATGCCTGTTTTGAATCGAGTGCCATCCTGGACATGGAAGGAAACTGCAGTCCCCCCCCCAAACAGTCATTTTTTCTCCCTTCCTCATCCAATGACTGTTTTTAGCTTCTTGTTTTAGGAGAATATTCAGACCATGCACACCGTCAGCGGGTCTAGATATATGGCATGTTTGTCAGTATGTGACAATTATATATATATTCAGAATCAATTAAAGACAAACAAATAAATATTTAAGTAAACGAGAATAACATCCAACGTTCAGTAGGGGGCAGTATAATGTAACTAGTGATAGTGCATGCATTTTAGTGTTGGATTACGCTTGTTTTTAATCCATAAGCATTGTAGCCATCTTAGATGTGTAGTGTTGAAGGTTCGAAGCATTGCTGAGATGCATCATTAGAGGATGGTTTATTTTTCCACAAGGGTGGTGATTTCTTTGTAGGGAGGTTTCTGCACACGGTGAGAGCCTGGCAAATGGGCTGTTTGACTGGCAGAGGTCTTTGCAACCCCCCTCCCACAGAACCCCATGGGGGGAAAGCAATGAGAGGGCGGTGGCCAGGAGTGAAAAGCAAACAGGGGCCGGCAAAGTGGCCAGGATGGCGGACCCCCTTGGACCGCAAGGGTCTGTGAGCTTCACGGGCAGAGACGTCTGTCCGACAGTCATGACCACGTCCTCCAGGACTGTGCGCTCACTATGTTTAAAACGTGCCGATGGACCGTTCACCTTAAGACAGGCAGTCTAGGTCCCCCCGGGGTCTACCAGCATGCCCCTTGAAATACAGGTATCTTTACACATATTACACATCATAGTAATTCATTCAAAACACCAGCTAGTGAGTCCGGCAGAACTTTCCTTATTTCACTTTCACTGCAGATGTGGAGAACTCATCGGAGCCGAATCTTGAGTCTTTTATGAACTTGCCTGGACCATTAAAGCTGCCTTCCAGACAGAAGTTTGTTTTCACTCAGGACAGTTAAACGCGGGGCCGTTTAAGATGGATCCATCCCCTGAGCAATCCTCTGCTAATGGAGTAACTTGCAAGGCCGTGTTCCGATTCGGGAGGCTTTGTCTTTTGACACAGCACACCCACTCCCCTCGTGCACCAGTTAGGCTTGGGAGGTACATAAACGTGATGTTTTACATATTGTGAACCTCCCTCGTCCTCACTGGTGCATCCGAAGGCAATTGACACTCAGGAACCACACCGTAAAAAATTCAACAAGGGCAAATAAGTTTTGTTAGTGGCCCGAATGAGCTGATGACTCCTCGGATGGTTGTGATATTACCTGGTTACAGCCGGCCGGCCCTGGATGGCGCCGCGCGCGACAGACGCAGATGAGCTGCTGATTACTCGATCAGTGACACCGCATTCGGTGTTCCTTCCATGGGTGACTAATGATGCCTCTCTCCGGCTCACTCGGAGAGCGGCTTCTGTGGCCTCTTGGCGTGCATATTTTAAAGCAAAGCAAATTGTGTCCTAGTGTGTGTGAGCGTACTGGAACCACATCTGTTCTCGGTAAAAGGGGGACGAGTTATCGCTGTTTCTGAGGGGGTCTAACGTGTGTCGAGGGTCGAATTATGGGATTTGTTTCAAGCGATTGTTTTACAAATGCAAACAATAGGTTCCTGATCTCCTTCTGCTTGGGTTGGCTGGGTGGCTGGGGTCTCTCTTCTCTGGGACATTTGGTACTTTTGATCGCACCAGGAGCAGCAGAAAGGCCAAGCGGCAGTAAGGGTATTGCTAACGGTGCAAAAGCAGTCGAGTAATTGAGTGATTTTCAGTGTCCGTTACAGCGCAGTGAGGAAATAAAATTTGAAGCAAAATAAAAATCAATTTACACCATGAATGAATTCCCACTGTAAGTCCATTCTTACAGGACTGTAAGTGATCATTACTTGAATGCTTGAATAGACTCTTGTTGATGGTGGATTTATGTTTTGCTGAAATTCAGCTACGGAGAAGTGACTCTATGTTCCTGTTTTGTTGGGGTTTTTCTGTCATTTCTGATTCATGTCATTCTGAAATCCAGCATTCAGGTATCACTGGGTTGCAGCATCTAGCCCCTTGGCTGAAAGGGTATGGGTTCATATTCCTCTAGGCCGCCGCAAAACGGCTGGTACCCCAGAACGAAAATGACACAGGATGTTCTCATTCAGGAGATCTCAATATTATGCTGGTGGGTGTATTTTTCCCCCCCCCCCCTACATTTTTCACAGGCAGTTACGCAGCCAACTAATGCGGTTGTCGCGGCTGTTGATCTCGGCGTCCCAGAGTGGCGGGTCCTGGAAGAATAAACAGCTACATCAGGATCACACCACCGCGGAGCCCAGAGCTACAGATCTAAACCTTGGGCTGTTAGGCAGTTTGTGCATTCATTTGTGTAGCTCAGAGAGATGGCAGCCCTCTGCCTACCTCAATGAGGTACAAGCCCACTGAGACCCCTGCGTGCACACTCCCCCTTCGTCTCTCAATCCTATTTACTTTTTACCTTATATATACAAACATAGCTCTGACTCTCCCAGTGTTGGCATCCTGAATCGGTTTGCGGTCCCTGCATAACGGGAGCAAGTGTTCCTTTGCACTTCATTCCGACGCAGGGATCCGACTGTGCGGCGAATGATTTCAGAAGATTAAACTCCATCAACATAATTCTCAATGAGCCTTATCCTTGCTGGGCCTACAGCGCTCCCTCGCACTGATGCACGATTCGCATGGAGGCGGTGTGGTTTGATCTGAAGCGGAAACTGCGTCGCTGTTCAACGTCTTTGCTTGTTAAAGGGTTATTCCCATCTGCACAGTGCCACATAAAGGCAAAAAAAAATATCCTTCGGTCAATTTTACTTTCTGAAGGTTAATATTGTGTAAAAAACAACAGGACAGACCTCTAGTCCTTCAGCTCACAGTGTCAGGGGCTCCGACATTAAGCTGCAGTAAAATATGATATTTGGACAGTGTTAACCTTTCCGAACGTGTGCCCAGCGTGCTCTGATTGGAAACGAGCTGTTTTTTTCTGTTTGGAGCATCTTTCTGGAAAGTTCAAGTGCCTCTCAGGAGGTAATCTTTGGAACGGGAAGCAGAAACTACTCGTTTTCAAAGCCATTCACTGGTATCTTGGCAGCGCAGGTCACAAAGGCTAATTCTTAGTGAGCTGTTTTAGTAAGCACTGTTATTTTACAGGGAGGTCATGTGGGGACATATTTAATAATGAATCTTATTGTTTATTAATTTTTGTAATATCCATGGTTAGAAAATGGTTGGATGGACGATGGGTAGATGTTTATTCAGTTTTTTTTTAATTTTTTTTTTTAATTATTACCAAGTACAGAACACAACTGAATAGTTGTGTAATCAGTTATCTGAATTAATTTGCTAAATACAATAAACACAGAAAAACTCAATCTTATAATAAGTTATATGATTGATTACATGAAAAATATATTTATGAGGTAATGCTTATCTCCCACATAATATCAAACAAGAAAAATCTGCAAAAAAGTTTGGTTGTGGAAAATGTCCCAGTTAATGCCATGCATCTTCACAGAAGGATTAAAAGTTGAGAGTGGTGGATTTTCTGTTGACATTTGTGAAATTTAGCAGCAAAACACTGCCAAATGCAAACGCCAGCGCTTGAAGGAAATCTGGTAATCCATTTTGTTAACAAATACCATTAAAGTATTTAACAGCAAAATGATAATGTGTTTTTCTCTCTTTTTTCCCAGTGAATTTCAAAGAATTTTCTCACGGAAAACCGCCATTGTGGGCATCTCTGTTTATCTCAGCAAACTGTCTCTCTGCCAGACAGAGGCTTCTTAAAGTGGCAAACTTCCTAATTAGCTTCATATCGCCTGCAGTCATATTTTCCGAGAGTCTTTTCTGTTTTCACTGGAAGACCAATTAGCACTGGAAGCCTCATGAACATCACATAATGAGAACTCTCAGCCCTGGTGGAGAGTAAATACCAGGTCTTCGCAATAAGGAGCTTATTTCTCTTCTCTTTTTGTGCAAGCCAGCTGGCGCTGAAATGTCATAAAACCGGAGAATAAAAAACGGCAAAGCGTCCGCTTCAGAAGGACAAGCTGTCCATCTAGAAATATCCACGAGCGCCATGAGATGTCCGCTTGAACAAACAGTCTAGATGAAAACAACTGCCACGTTGGAAATTGAAAAGAGCGGCCTTTGTTTCCTTTGGTGTTTTTTTTTTTTTTTTTTTTTTTACTTTGTAGCAGCAAGCGACCTTCTCGAGATTTAATGCTAATAAACCGGGATGCGGATGGATTACTCGCGCCAACTATGCTCCCCGTTTTCAGCGCTACCGCGATCTGGCACGTTTGCCATGAAGGCGCCCGGGCCAAGTTCTTCAGCCAGCAGCGCGTCGTGGGCTCGTCCTTTGAAACAGAGTGTTCCTCTTCTGTTCTCTTATCGGCCCTCGATAGCCTGTCCGCCTGTCAGGCTCTCCAGTTGCGACCAGACGCTCCTCCTTAATCTCCAGTAATCTGTCCTTTGTGTCTCCAGCCCCTTGATTTTGTTGCTCATTCTAATGTGGCCTACAGATATCAAGAAAAACACACACACACACACACACACACGCTCGCGCACACACAAAGGCGCTAAGACTGTGCCAAACTCATTGCTTGGTGTGAATTGTTTAGCGCAATCTGTTTGTTTAGCAGAAATCCTTGTCGTAAGATAATTTGAAGTTTAGCATCCGAAGCTCGCTGGGACCATTGTATCTAGTAAGATATGTAAGAGGTTTCAGGACTGGCTCCATGCTCCTGGGAACCACCGTGTCATGTCCTACCTCAGATCTAATCCCAGTTCCCCCCAACCGGGAGAATGCTGCTCTCGAATTCATACTGCCGTCTGTATAAAAACCGGTGCCGAGCCGTGTAAGCTATCGGCCTCTTCAGAGCAACATTATAGTGCTGTCTGGTATCCATTATCTCTGGGTGTCTGCTAGCTTTCATGAATGGAGCTGAGAAGATCAGCACTCCCCTTTATTCTTTTCTCGGGTAGAAGACCTCGAGCAAAACTTGTAGCTGAATAATAGGTCGCTAGCCGGCCGAACGCTACGGCGAAGTCCTTGTGATCAGCTTGCCTACATTGGCTACTCGATGATTTGGTCAGCCTGGGAAGGAGGGTGGTGTGCCGCTGAAATGGGTGCCGAGGTCTTACCTGCCTTCCTCGACTCCTCCACTGACCCACTGCTGACCAGTGGCCCCCACTTTGGTCGATTTCCGCGGCGGCGATTTCAGGTGCCGCTTGTGGCAGGCCTCTGCGGATGGAGGCCCTTGTCACACGCCCAGTTGCAGATTCGTTAGGACAGACTTCAACAGACTTGGCCGTTACACGAAAGTGTCTGGTAATTAACGTCGCTTGGCATTCGCATTGGCGGATAACGAACTATGACTGTTTTACAGCAGTGTATGAAAATTAGCATTAAAAATGCAATTTCTGGGCGTCTTTCCAGGAATTACAATCTGTTTTCAATAAATCCTGATTGCTAGTGAAGCCACCTTCTGGATTTTCCCTGCAGTTAGTTGCTGGGGCTTCCCTGAATTTTTTTTTTCTAATTTGAAAACTTCGCCTGAACCTGTTTAGACACGACCACGTTGTTCTCATTATGAGAAGGCTTCTGCCTTCCGTGGGAAGTAATTTAATTCAATCCAGACAGGTCAGAGTTCTGCTAGGTGCTGGGAATACCGCAAAGTTATATTTTCCACACATCATGAAGTGATCAGGGCACTGAGGCTGAACGGACTTGACAGTACCTTCTGCAGTCCAGACGTCTCCCATTCAGTGCCGCTTCCCCGTTCATGCTTAAAGGAGCCCTGACATTTCGAAGACATTTTCCTCAGCCGCACACAGGGAACACGTTTTTTTTTTCTCTCTTAACGTGCAGCAAATATTCCCAGGACCATTGGTTAATTTGTCCTGGGGATTAATGAAGAAGACTGACATAATGTCTTCTCTAGCTGTCCGGACTTGAGTCATGAAACCAGACAGAAATGAGAATCAGTTTCGGTGATGTGAGATTCTTATTAATTCCTTTATTTTTTTTTTTGGAGGATCGCTTGAAACGGACAGTGAAGAATGGATATCCACTCACAGCATATTTATCAGTCAGACTTGGTTAAATTTAAGTGTGGCGTTAAAGTGCTGGCAAAAATATAGATATTTATACAGTCAAGGCCGCCTAGGGGACTCACTGTCTTTTAAACCCAGAGAACTGGCATCGATATCTGCATTTCGGGCTTCTCTCTCCAAAACAGATACACCTGACCCTCCTCTCCTCCTCTGTCATGTTCTCCTGGTCACGCACGTGCTCGCCAGTGATTTAGCATTGCCAGTGCTATTGGGGAGCCAGATTATTTACCCTGCGTGCACCATTATTTGGCAAATTGAATTCCTCAGGATTAATTTTATTGTTGAACAAACACAGTGTTTGCATTCAATCCAAAATGTTATTAAACCTCAAACCTAACTGCTTAGCAAAGGAAAAGTGAGCTCTCTCTTCCTCAGGGGAATGTATATAAGTGGACGCAATTATTAGGCAACTACATAACAAACAGCACACTTGTTTCTTCTCAATTTGTAGTGTAAGCATGACAAATAAGTAACACAAATTGACAAAAATATGTGTTTGGTCTTTCAAAAACATTCGGTGACCAATATAGCCACCCTTCTTTTTAGTAACTGCCAGGAACCTTCCATCCGTGGAATCTGTCAATTTCTCGGTCTGTTCACAATCAACTTTCACTGAAGCAGCATCCACAGCCTCCCAGATGCTATTCGAAGAGGTGCATTGTCTCCCCTCACTGTAAATCTCATGTGTGAACAGGGCCCACAAGTTCTCAATAGGATTTAAGTCAGGTGAAGAAGGAGAATAGGTCATATTTGAGGTCTTTGCTGTCAAGCCAAGCAGTGGAGTACTTGGACGCATGAAATAGAGCATATGGTCCTGCATAAAAGTCATGGCCTTCCTGAATGCTGTAGACTTCTTCCTGCACCACTGATTCACGAAACTATCTTCCAGAACCAGGCAGTATGTGTGGGAGTTGATTTTTAGTTCTACAACTCGAAAAGGTCCAACTACCTAATCCTTAATGATAGCAGCCTATACCAGTACCCCTCCTCCACTTTGCTGGTGCCTGACTTTAGTGGTGCTCTCTCTCCATTAGTGATCCACCCATGGGCCCATCTATCTGGTCCAACTTGAGTCACCCATCTCATCTGTCCATAACATCCTCGAAAAATCTGTCTTCAACTATTTCTCGGTGCAGTCTAAGCTCTTCAGCTTGTGAATCTCATTCAGTGGTGGTCGTTTTCCAGCCTCCCATACCACAGCTACGTCTCTGTGCACTTTACAGCTTGTACTTCTCAGCAGTCCAGGTAGGTCACAGCTCTGGTTGCACTGGTCCTTCTCAAAGCTTATTGTGACTCCCCTTCTCCATTCATTTTTCTTTATGACCCTGTTGACAACTCACGACAAAACGTATGATTGTCCAGTGGTCACGCCTCAATAATTTTGCTATTTCAAGACTGCTGCATTCATTTGAAAGGCAGTTAATAATTTGTGACTTTTCTGTGTTAGTTAAATCTCTTTTTTGACCCATTTTGCCTGAGGTAATGAAGCTCAATAATTATCCGCGTCTTATGTCACTTTGGGTCACACCCTCCCTCATTATACAAATACGTATCACCTGAGTATGATTCAGTCCAAGAGGCATTCAGGGGTACATGGATTGGAGTCTGAGCAGAAATAACGATACTGTCAGAATTGTCACTTGCCTAATAACTGTGCACACAGTTTAGAGTGGATGCTGTAACTTTCACTCTACAAAATATTAGATGATGTCACAATCCTTTTGAAATACTTTTTAATGGATACTTCATTTAGAAATCTAATAAATGTGATAGATGGAGCATTATATGATTTTACAGATATTTTGACAAAAAAGAAACCCATTTCTTGCGGGTGCAGTGGGGCTGCTATGGACTTAATAGGACATAGACCGCCCCCAAGTTGTCGCTAGCACCAGCACTGGTGCTCAGACAAATTAAGGACCCACTGCTTGTGTGTGGGTGCGAGTGAGGCTCACAACCCTCTACTGAATTAGAATGGCTGGATGGATATATCAAGATTTTGTTTTTATTTGTTTTAGTGCAAAAGCGGTAGATAAACTTTTAAAAACTTCCCAGAAGGACGTTTAACATCCAGCCGGGATTACTTTCTATTTCTGCGCTCCCCCCTCGGTGCATTTTAATCCCCTGTCACAATTCACAAAGCAGAAGAAGGCCGATTGGGCTTGGGTGGGGGGGGGGCGACGAGGCAGGAGCCCCCGGGTCTGTGCCCACGGGCGGCTGTGCGCGAGCCCCCCTCCCCTGAGACACAGCTGGTTCTCACCCCTGGGCCTGACCTCAGAGATAAAGGGGAGTGGGAGTTTGGCTAGCTGGCGAATCCAGGCCTTGATTAGGCTGGAGTTGGAGGGGCCGGAAAGGGCGCCCAGAGGAAGCCCAGGGCGGCCTGCCCCCCCGGCCCCCATATTGAGTTCCTCCTTCTGGCCAAGAGGGAGTTAGTGATCTAGGACGGATACGGGGGGGGGGACCTTTGATATCGGTACCTGCTTCAGTGCAGAGAGCATAGCATTGTTAGTCTTCCCGCGCTAACGCCGTCACACGCGATTACACGCCGAGGGCTTGCCGTGCTCCGGACACGCACACGCACGTACCCGCATTTGCCGGCATATCGATATTAACGGCTCTGGGGTTTTTGTAAAGGTACATCTGTCTGACGGGAATAATGTGGCTGTCGGCCGCAGAGAGAAAATGTCAAACAGCGCACAGCTTTTTTAGCAAGTGGAGAAAATATTCTGAAATACAGCCAGAAATTAAAATATGTTTCTGGTGGTCAGTGTGTTGGGGGGGGGGGGGGGGCGGCGGCAC
>JAODUD010000041.1:5148113-5164288 GCA_026784285.1 Stomatorhinus walkeri | reverse complement strand
ACAAATAAAAAGTAATATCCTGACTGAGTAGCCTGAGCACAGGTTCATGAGTATTAATTCGGACGGAGCAAAATCCAGAGGCGTGCCACGTCTTCCAGTGTCTTCCCAGTCTCAGTCTGTGGGCGGGGAGCTGGACGCAGGGTCTGACTGCTCCAACGGCCCGTCCGCCTGGGCCACTTGCAGTCCAGCGACATAGCCCCCACCCCAGAGACAGGCAGGGCAAGACAGGCCTGCTGAGACTTGGCAGTGTTGGATCTTAAACGTCAAGGAAGACAAACGCTAAACTTTAATAAAAACCTGAGGTATACATTATGATGTATGCGTTTGGCGTATTATGTCAAATAATATAATAATAATACATATAATAATACAAAACTAAAAGAAAATCTGTGAATCCTTATTTATCAGTAAAAAAAAACAGAAATTTGCAAGTAGTTTTACATACTAAAAATTGACTTTAGGGTGTTTTACAAAACAATCAAGGACAATCAATATAATAAATTATGCAAGTGAATAAAATAAAGTGACGTGCAGATAATGTGCGAAGTCCAACGTAGCTGAAATTCAGGTGGCCAAGTGTGGACTTCCTCAGCCACTCGGGCTCCAATAGGAAAAAAGCAACACAAAAGATAAAAAAAAAAAAAAAGCAAACGATTAGATGAGATGGGAAAAAAAAAAAGTGGCACGCTGCCTTTTTTCTCTCGACCCGCGGAGCTGTCTCCTATTTATGCCTCCCGATGATGAAAGGCGAGAACTTTTGACTCTGTCTTTAAGCGGGCATTTAAATGGGCGCCCGGTGCCGGCGCCGGATGTGTCAGGCCGGGCGAGCGCCAAGGAAGGTTGGCATGTATCTGTACATTCTCAAGATGGCATGTTTACGGCTCCCGCCTGCCGGGTCGTGCCTCTGTCCTAGTAAACGTAGTGGAGTATGAAAAAGGCAATTACATCTCACTGGGTGACCTTTAAACAGCCATGAATACCTCCTATCTATACATAATTATAATCGGTGATGATTTCCGAGTGTTACAGTCTCCTCCAGATACTTCTGTGGGCGTGAGTGTGTGTGAACCCTCTGCCGGCATCTGCACCGCTATCGACGGGCGTTAAACCCCCCAAAACAATCATAATTAAAAAAAGAAAATTGGGATAAAGGTAGGAAGGGGGGGGGGGGGGAAACGCACAGAGACATGCAGCGTGGAGCGAAAGAGACGCGGTGAGCTGGGGGTGTCCGCCTCCCCAGTCATCCTAATAAAAACACAACAAATAAGATGTCGGCCTGTTTGTATTCATTATCAGTTCTTACATGCTCTGGCTCTTGCATTAAACATTAGACAGCCTCTGATGTCTGCTTAACAGTTTAATTCCCTCCTCAGTATTCAGGCTGTCATAATAAAACCAGCCAAGCGAGCAAAGTCAAATAAGAGCGAGAGGAGGCAGCCGGCGTTGCCGGGACGAGGGTCGCCGTCGCCGGGGTGTGCGGTGCTCACGGCGGCCCGCCGGACTGCAGCCTGTCCTCCCCCCCCCGGCCTCCCCCCCACTTCCCAACAGAGCCGCTCTCCAGTTCAATCTTCCTCGCCGGCACCGCGGCCCGGCCTATCTCCGGCGAGCAGGGCGAAGGGGGGGGGCGCACGTGCTGTGCGGCGATAGTGAGGCCCCCTCCGACAGGGGCCCCCGATTTCTGTTCCAGCAAAGCAGCTACAATGGAGGCCACTCTCGTCGACAAATGGGGGGGCAGCCACGGAGCGAGATATCCACTCTGCGGGAAGATTAGCGCCACTAAATCCTGCTCCGTTTTCTTCTCCTTTTCTTAAATGCGCATTCCCTAAACTTATTTACAGGGCGGCGCTCTCGAAGCCTCAAAAAGGAGCAGGAGATTATCTCCGCCAAAGCGTGGCCTTCGTTTTCTTTTTTCCATAATAATTTTTCCCGACTGCGCTCCCAAGATCCAAGTGGATAAAGACAGACCCGCATGGGAGCGAGTGAGCCGCCGCCGGGCCAGAGGAGAGTCCTGTCCACCGCAGGAGTCCGTCGCGGACGCCGCGTAACGTGCGATTCATGTCGAGCAGCCCATGTTCGGTACCTGGTAACTCCCTTTGCCTTTGTGGGGCGGGAAGGAGTATGAGGGGTGCGTGGCGATGCGGGGGGGGGGTATGCAATCCAGAATGTCACAAGCGATAGCAAAATAACTCAGCAAACAGGTCAATAAATGGTTCAATACGAGCGACGCTATCCAAACAAAGAGTTCCAGTCATTAATTTTAAAAAGTTCTGCGAATCTCCTTTGAACAGTAAATATTTAATCGGCGTAATGCATCAGTTGTCCCCTCATATTTTATGTCCCGAACAGGGTTACATGGTGAAACCAACTGAAAACTAATTACCTGGCAACCAGGCTGAACCATCACATGAGACCGGAAAGGTCAAGATAGTTGGACAAACACTGACAAACTCCCACAATGCTGAGTATCAAACATCCAAAAAATGTTCACCCTGCCCCAGGAGGCATCGGACGGACTAAATAACTAAATAAGTGCATAACTATATAGCTGAAACATTTATTTTACATGAAAACAGAGAGTGGGAGAAGAATTAAAATAAAGAAAATAAACACGGTTTTTATAATGAAGACAATGTGAGCCAAAATAATTAAAAACTCTGCTTGGCAGATACCTGATTAGCATAACTAAGAAGGCACAAATAAATGTTTTAAGTTTAATTAAAGTTTTATAACAGGTCATAAGATCATTCGGATACATCAGCACTTGGCAAGTCTTAAAGGTTAGAGCGACGGCACGAAAAGTGTAATATTGTCATAATTTGTGCTTATTATTCCAACTTTTGTTCTTTTCCTTCTGGGAGAGGATGCGGAGAATTATGGGTAGGAGGGTAACGCGGCTGATGAGCGGGCAGGGAGGGTATGGAAAGGTACTGCAGAAATAGCGCGTGGGGAGGGGAGCAAGCTGGAGCCACCATGGATAAGAAAGTCTTGAGAAAGAGTCAGAGTTATTAAACAGCCGCTTGATAGAATGGGAGGGAAGGAATGGAGGAGAAGAATTAAAAAAAAACTTGGAAGTTAAACAGGCTTAAGGCATATTGACAAAGCACAAACATTATGGCGGTGCGTTGAGAAGCTGTCCCGGCTCTGTGCGCTAAAACACCACAGCCGGTTCAAACTGCACACCAGCAGTGCGTTAGAAGCTCCCGGACGTCATCGAGCTCAGATCTCCATAAGACGTTGCTTTTACGCGGGCATGGTTTTCGCTAAGCTGAAGCAGCCAATTGTGCATATTTTCCCTTCAAATTGATATAAATTCCTTCATGTTAGGAGATTTTTATTTGCAGAGGGGAGGAACAGTTCAAGGAAAGATTGCCAGGTTGCCGACGGACATCGTCCGGGTAGGAGTGCTGTCTCGGGCCGGTCGGGCAGCTGAGAAGACGCCCAAGAGGAGACACCCGGAGGACTTGCGGAACATGAGGCAGAGCTGCGGCCTACCTACCGCTGGCACCTGCGGCGTGCGTCTGGGGTTTATCAGGCAGGTTTGCGAGCAGCACACAAAAGAAGGGAGACCAGCGGGGGGGGGGGGACGCTGTTGTCTCTGTCCCTGGAGCCAATCCTGGATGTCATACAAGACCCAGGCATGTTGTGCATCGACCAGCAAGACTCCAAAGATGAATGGTCTGTACAGGGCTCTGAGTGTGAGACCTAAAAATTCGAAAACCCACTATAATGGTGCAGGACAACTTTATTAATCTCTGCAAGGAAATTAAGGGCATATATTCATAAATGATGCATGTGGCAGTTAGCAACTGCAATTAAAACCGGTGCTATTCATACGACCGCTACGTTCAGGTGTCAGTTGTGGGGTCCGTTTGACCCCCGGAAGGACGGCAGCCCGAAACTCTGCAGCGGAGCACAGAAGGTGGGATCTGATCACATGACCACGGCAGGTCATTCTGGGAGTCCCTCACACCCGTGACAGACAGCACCAGGAGCAGAACCGGCAGACTACCCTGCGAGTCCCCTGGCCCAGGAGGACACCTCTCCCCTGGGGCCGAGTCCACTGTGCTCCTGGGGGGGGGGGGGAGTGCTACGCCTCAGTGTCTGTCCCTGTTGCCCCCCTGATTAAAAAACAAAAATCTAGATCCCAGAGATGTTCCAAATACCCCAAAACACACAATCCTCAAAAACATCAGTCAATTAATCATTAATTAAGTCAGACATTAAAAATTAAACAATTAAGTATGGCACATATTTACAACCCAGTTTGTATAAGTACTGGATTTGGTGTCGGAAAGGGGACACTATTCTTCCCTGTTTCTTAACTGCGCCTATTGAAATGGCTCTGCTCCCCGACTCAATCGATCGGGCACATTTTACTCCAGTTCACCTCCCCTACTTCTATAAATATTGTAATAACATGGTTTAAAGACTAGTTACCAGCCTGTGACTGAATCTCAGTGTCGGGCTGCTCACAGTTTGCAGGCTGCTTCAATCAGATTTGCCGCAATGCGATTTAAATTGGGTTTGGTACATATGGGCTGAGTGCATTGACTACAAGGGCGAAATCAATCCACGGACCCATAGAAATAACTCATCTCTCCCCAGGACGTCACTTAGATTATGTGTTATTGTACATCATAAGATTACAGCGGTGGATCTCTGTAATTGTTTGGGGGGACCTTTAGCCTGTCGCTTATGTTGCGCTCAAATGGCGGGAATAATGCGGGAGATGCATTGGATCTTGGATCTTTCTACAGCGCTGACCTTCAGGGCAAGCATGGATCTGTAGTTACCCAGCAGAGCTCACGTCAAAGCAGCGCACAAAGATGCCAAGTTGGGCCAGCGGAACACCAAGTGACGTGGCACTGTCACGCGCCTGAGTCATTTCCGTAGTGAGGGTGGGCTCTTTTGCCTACCCCACCCCTGAACTGTGTGCCGAGGTGGCTGTGCACTGTGGCCCATCTACAGATGAATGTCAGTTTACGATACAGTAAATAGAGATGTTGAAAAAACAGCCATATCACACTTCCCCGTAATACCTTGATTTATAGTGTTGTTGAATTATTATATATATAACCAACATATATTGTATATACTGCATGAGACCATGATGGTACAGGATGGTTAAGTCTTTTAAAATGGGCTCAGATGTTTCCAGAGCTATTAGGAGATGAATGTGGGGATTATGAACAGGATTTCCTGCCATATTATATCGCTTATATCCTGTAAAGCAGACGGCATTGTTCTGCAATGAACAGGTCATGCTAAATCAGAGCTAAGTCTTACTGACGCCCTCGAGAAAATGTCGGAGTTGAATTTCTGGTTATGTGTCTCATCCCACTTCAGATTCGTGTCCCCGGGAGTTTTGTTGAAAAGCTTCAGGCCCCCAAAACAACAAACGAGTGTATTTCTGAAACGAAACTGGGAGACGCCCTCCGACAAATTGCTATAGCGTAATTATCATAACGAGGCTAAATCAGACAGGAAAAAGGCAAGTGCAAAAAAAAAAAAAAACGAGGACTTGCGTAAGGTTTTAGTGAAAGCGTGGGCCGTCTTAACAAGTCTGTATCAAAGCTTTGAAGAGTCTCTTTAAAACGCCTCTGCGCCAACTCAACAGCGTAGCTACATGGAGAGACTCAGGTCTCCAACAGTAAGGCCCCAGAAAGTGGAAAGATAATCCAAGCAATTTCAGATGGGGGGGGGAGACGTTTCTGGTCTAATCGTCGTGGTAATCACCAGGAGTCGACACTTCTGCACAGGTATCGCACTTAGTTTCAGAAATTTTTTCCATCTTCCATTACAGAGATAAGATTTTAATCCCACTTTTTCTGAGGCTCACAGTTTCCTGTAAATTTGAGAGTTTCCTCCATTATGTAAAGGGAACACAACAAGGTCAATATCGCTTAAAAGGCTTAAAAGGCTTAAAACTGCTTAAAACTGCTACGGAGCCTAATTAGGGACTGAGGCAGAGTGGGTCCATATTTCATTTAACTATACACTTTTATTTGCTTTTGTATGTAAGAAGTGAGTCTCTTATTAATTTGCAAAGAGAGCAGAAAAAGCCCATACAGTAAGTGTGGAGAATTTTTAATGAAGAGTTTAAAGAGAGCTCATTTTGCAGGAGCCTGGTTTAGGAGAGTGTGTCGATCAGAAAAGGCCTGTTTTAGCTACACACTCCGATCCTGCGTGAGGATGTGGATCTCACCCGGCCTGCTGTTAAAGAATCACTACACTTCCTGTTTAATTACTGTGCACAATTCATACAAAAAACACACTATCAGACAATAAATTATTTGGCGGCCTTTGTAATAGGTTGTGGAAGTGGACCACTAGAATTCATGTCCCGTTAAATAAGTAAACCATAGACATTTTAGTTAAGAATACAAATGGAGTACTGCACAGTACAAGAATTGTCTATAAGACTAAATGACTGGGTGACTAAAATGAAAATGTCACCTCACAAATATAATATGTCGCCATTGTCGATAGATGACAATGCAAATGAAATGTATCGCGACCTCCATGTTAGATAAAAAACAATATTTAACTTCATTTCATTCTATATACAAGTGTTGTGTTAGCCAGTCAGTCTCTGATCGGGAACAATAAGACGCATAAAAACTGGAAAAATATTGAAGCTTTTAGTGTAAGTAGCGTATCCTTAAAAGGCATATTTAGCTGGATGAATGTTAACTGCAAGGTAAGGATGTTGTTCTCTCCCCCCAGTAACCAGACCAATTATCTGTAAAGTTTTTCCTTCCCTTTTTCCCCCAGTATTTAATGCATCCCCCGTCCCCTTTCACCATCTGCCCTCCCCTCTCTAACATTCTGGAATTTTCATGAGATAGGACGAAAATGGGCATTTCCCTATTACCATCTCACTGTGGAAATCAAGTATGCAAGGAAAGTAGTGTATATACTAATTAGTGCTGAATTCATAATTACTGTGCTCATTGATGGAGATACATTTGAATACATTCATCTCCTCGGGGAACAGGCAGGCTGTCCAGAATAGTTGAGAGGAAAAAAAAAATGCCCTCAGTCTTCTTTCTTCTCGAAATTAGGGATCTATGGCACACAGTCGTGTTATAGGAACGAGATCCAAAGTGCTCGCGATTTCTTTAAATATAATTAATCAACTGAAGCATGTAACCTAATGAATGCATTTGATATCGGCTCCCATTCAAATGTGGGCTTTAGCGCTATCTGCCGCGTCGAAGCTGCGGAAAACCGCAGTAGAAGCCGGGGCCGCAATAGGACCCGGTCGCAATTCCGTACCGTTACCCGTCGCATGTCAACGATACACGTGCCTGTCAAGTCACAAAGGGGGGTGCGGGGGTGGGTGGAAAAAAAAAAATGACAGAAAGCCACCCGTTTTAATTGCTGCAGATTAATAACAATTAGCGTTTTCGAGCTACTGGGAAGGGCCGGGTGCCCGTTGCAAAGGCACGGACACAGCTCAGGGCCAGGCTGCCACTGCTGGGGCTGCGTGCCAATTCCATTAAGGGCCAACTTCCCCTGTATTATGAAATGGCCATGGGGAGACAAGTACCATCCTTTGATTCTATCGGAACATTACGTTAAAAGGGGAAATGGTGGAAATGGGTGCGTCCGGCGAGGACAGATTCAATTTCTTTGAGGAAACACATCAAAAATGTTTCACACATACAAATATGTTACATGACAACTTGCAATACGTTAAAAAATACCTTGTGACTGTTCTGGATAAGTGGTTGGAAGAAGGTTTGATTCATATAAAAAATAACAAATGCTGATAATGGCAAAAAAAAGCTGAAATAAATGACAGTGACAGTAGATGTTAGAGTTGCGTCGTACATATTAATAATTACTATTAATAAGTATGTCCTGGCCAATAAGAGATGAGCAGTGTCGAAAACTGGACGGTTTGACTAGGTAATGAATTCTCCGATATCCTTGACGAACAAATGTCCCAGGTCCCATGGATGTGTTGGCTGTGCAGCCCTTTGGCCAACTGGAGGCTCTGACTTCCTGACGGACCTAACGGGGATTCCGAATCATTCCATGGCTTCTACCGACAGCTTTCTAGCATTCACTGCTGTTCAGCATGAAGTCGTCACCTAGTTTTATGATTAAAATACAAAGACAAAGACTGTAAAACATAACATAACATAACACAATGTAACATAACATAACACAAGGTAACTAACATAAAACATAACATAACATGAGTATTGTAATATGATCAAACGCCAAACATTCTTATAAATAATACGTTTATGCTCAGAATTTTGGAATTAAAATATATTTGGGCTTGGAAATTTTGCTGAGACGCTACATAATTCTGTTAGCAACTCATCAGCAAAAGAGTTGTTGAATAAAATTAATAACCATTAGTGTGGCATCTTGAAAATCTGTCGAACCAAACAAATACAAGAATGGCAATTATGCTGTATTCTGTAAAAGGAAGCTCACACAGTCCGTGGCTGAAGTGGAAAAGCTACAGTATTAACCTAGAAAAGGTTTCTGTGTTCAGTCCTGTGTTAATCCCGCCTAACGGGTCTCCCCATAATCTTTTGAAATGAATAAAACCCAAAATTATGAGAAATACGTGTTACCTGGTTTAAGCTGCAACGATTTGTAGGCTATTCAAGTTATACAATGGCAATTTCATAGCGTTATTATAGGAAATAGGCCTATCTTACACAGAGGCGTGTTTAATACACGTAGCACTTCTTAGAAATAATTAAAACAGACTCTTAGAATGCCAATAAAATTAGGCTAAAGAGCTTAATGGTTTAACAAAGAAATTTGTTGATTTTTTTGTTTTCATATCATTCTTTAAAATGAGTCTCAATCATAAATGCAGACATGGCCCCAAAATGTCTTAAAATCTCCTAATGCTATTTATTAACTTATTTATGCAGCGTTCTAAGTCTATCCTGATGATCTTAATGCAAAATAATATCGAGTGGAGACCGTTTCGATTTTCCAGTACATCTCAACCCCAAGGCATCGTAACTCATTTGACGGACAAGCCGTCCCTCCCCGCCCCATTGGCTGCGCTCTCCCGGCCCCGCCCTTATGCCGACCTTAGGCCAATGAAGTAATTTGGAATTCGAACTTCACCTTAGTGTTAATGATGAAGCGCTGTGAAGTTCGGCCTGTAATGAGGCCCCATGCAGGAGAAAGGACCAGTTGGGAATGCTGCACAGCCATATGCGAGGCCAATGTTGCATGAATTAACATACGGCGGGTCAAGTTAACATATGTACAGTGAAAAATGACTAATGACTTATCACACCAATGTTATTTTTGGACCTGCTTCCGAGCGTGCAACCTTTTCCGAGAGGAACGGCAAACAAAAAAAAAAAAAAAAAAAAAAAAAAAGAAGAGGAAGAAGATGCTTCAACCGTCCCGATTCCCTGCGAGGAGAGGAGGGGAGGTGGTGGGGGGGTGGAAAGTAAAGCCATATGCTTAGCAAAGAGAGGCGGGCAGGCTAGCGAAAGTAGTCTGGGGTTCGAACTGCATGGGGTACTACTACCCTGTCATGAAAGCAAGCCAAGGGGAATGAGGGGCCAGCAATGGTCCCGCTCCCCCACGCCGGGCAGGACAGCGGTACATCCAGACGACAGCTGCTACCCACACAGTCCCAAAATCTGCCACCGGTGCCCTGGGTTTCACTGGATACTAAGACAGGCGGTGGGGGGGCCCAGGCTTTCATTTGGCAGGGTGTAAAAAATGCCCCGGGTTCCGTGATGGAAGAGGCAGGTATTAGCTCAGAGACCTCGGTGGTCCCTACTAGCCATTAGTTTCCTCCACAGCTGCACTAAGATCCGGACTATGAATCTGCCACGGCCGCTCATTCATCAGTTTCACAGTCCGCACCAGCACACACATTCCAATAACAACACGGCAGCACCCAGGAAAAAAATATATATAAATAAAAAATAAATACGAAAAAAAAAATATATATATATAAAAAAACATCTCAGCGTCGGTGCCTGGCTGCCGCCACCAAAGGCTCAAAATACCAGTTATCAGCAGAAGAGAAAAACAGGGGGAAAGAGAGTGAACATAATATTACGGGGAAAAGAGAGCCTGAGAAGTCAGCCATGTGTGCGTTCGTGTGTCGAGGTGATGAAATGCGATATAAATTATTCGGGGCCCCGGCACGCCGGCGTTTCGTGTTGTTGAACGGCTTCTGAGTGATGTGGAAGTTCCTCCCGCCAGCCTGTCAAACAGGAAAGCTCTAAATGTTGGCTGGAGAGTTATGGAATCGCCTGTGGAAACATATTGCGCAGGGTCAGACAGCGGGGTCGTCGGCTAAAACCCATAATGTCAGGGTCCCCGCCTTTGGACTCGCATAATCATTTTCACTTTTGTCCCCCCCCCCCCCCCAAACCCCTGCAGCTACACCCCAGCCCTCTGGTTCCTGCTTCATTCCTCCGGTGTCCCGCATTTTCAGATGACACGGACGCTTGTTGAACACCATCACGTACATAATTTGTTGGAAACTCATTTTTGTGGCGACCGAGATTCTAATATCGCCAGGTCATCGACTGTAAGTGTGGCACAGTTATTTCTTAACCAGCCAGTTCCAAAAGTTATCCTTGCACAGCATAGCGTTAAGATGTAAACATGGTTTAGGTGGAATGAGGAGGTTTCTGGCCAATTTCACAGACTCCAACAACAAAGGTGTCTCCTCTAGTAGGTACAGCCCAGAGATTTATTCCTGCTAATCAGAACACCTCTCGGATCCAACTGCCTGCGTGACCCGAGGGAAAGCAGGGTGCAGAGGAATGAAAATACAAAAAGGAGGAGAGAGAGCAGTCGCTTTGGAAAGTGTAGAGCGGACCCCAGTGGTGATCATCTCACTAAACTGCAGAAGCGGGCATGTACGCTTAAACAGTCCGACGTGTTTACAAACGGCTTTTCCTCCTAAATCCCTGTAAAATCCGATTGCACAGGAGTGACAGCATTGTTACCGCAGCAGATATTCAGAAACCCTCTACTTTCTCCTCCCAGCCCGTTAGAATAAACATCCCTATTACAAGCGTCTTTAATATTTAAGCATGACTTTCATTGATTTGTTTCTTGTTTTCTCCAAACCTTGACAACGTGGTAAAATAAATCATACCGGGGAAAATATAGAGGTAACATCTTTTATGGACTTCTTGTAGTCATCAATCTCCAGCTGTGAGTGAATTATCAGTGCCACAAAAAAGATCTATGTTTTCTGAGTTTCAATAATGTTCGAGCTGCAGGTGTGTGTGTGTGTATAATATATATATATATATATATATATATATATATATATATACACACACACACACACACAGTATACAGTACACAGTATATATATATATGTATGTGTGTGTGTGTCTGTGGATTATGTTTATATTACATTGTGGGGACCAAATTAATTTTGTTTGCTTACTTATGGTTAAGGTTAGGGCTGGATAGGAGTTAAGGTCATCATGTTGGGATTAAGGTTTTCCCCATAGAAATGACTGGAAAGTCCCCCCAAAGACATAATTACAAACCTGTGTGTGTGTGTGTGTAGAGTACTGTGCAACAATAGTCAAAGAAAATGATGCTTATATGATCTTGGTGTGTCAGCTTAGCCATTTCAAAGCCTCTGCTAACATCTCCCCTGCGTTTCTCGTACGGCAAACCGCTACCTCACTGACTTGTTTTAAATGAATTAATTGAGCTGGCGGTGAAATCCGATAAATGCACGACTGGGGTGCCGCTGAGGAGAAGTTTGGGTGCCGAAGTGTTCTGCTTATCCATCAAGGCATCAGTAACTGCTTGGAGTACAGAAGAAATTTCTGCTAGCTTTTCTTACAACCCAGATAAATAGCTAAATCTAAATGTTTGCTTAAACTTTTGCACAGTACTTTGCGTAAATTAAAAAATGTAACGTAACATAATACATATATATGTGTGAATGTTTGTGTGCGTGTGGCCCTAGCCTGCTCCCCCAATCCCATCTTGGGGGGAGAGCTTCCATTCCGAGCACTGGGAGATCTGTACCAACACCAGCCCACAGACTGTCCCCCCGCCCCCTGCACCCCCAGAGGGCAGGGCCAGCCCGGCCCGGAAGGCACATGTCCCCATGTTGGCATAATACACAGCGCAATTAATTTTTCTGCTTGTTGTGTGTTGTACAGCCTGACTTTTGATAATGCAGAATAGAGTATAACACTTCTTTCTTTACTAGTTATAATTTAAATACTTCACCTAAAATTCTTCGGCATTGTGTATTTCTTTATGAAATTCGTTTGTGAATCGAACAAATAATCTAAATAATAAAATAATGCAAATATGTTTCCCAAATAAAATAACTCCATCCATCCATATTGCTTATCCAAAATAATAATGATAATATTCATGATGATGACAGACCTTCCAGTGGACGTCTGTGTTGCTGAGTGGTAATGATTTGTTACCTGAAAAACATATAAAAATAAAACATACTCTGAAAGGAAAGCAAATGAATATGCAGCTCTGATGGTGGTTGCCGGCGAAGGCTGTTGCCGGCGATGGCGCCTGCGTCATTTCAGCTTACACGGGGCCGCGGACCGTGAGTGACCTCACCCCACCAGCTTGTGTTGGAGCTCACGCAGAACATGAGTCACGTTTTCAGGCTTCACGCCGATGGATGTGAGGGCTTTCGGGCCTTTTTATTACTATTTTAAACTCCAGTTACCTCGCTAATTGAATTCCTTCCCAAAAAGGAATAATCTCAGGGTGGAGGAATAACCCACATCATTCCTGTCACAAAAGGTGGCAAAACCAAACTAATTAGGGAGAAAGCGGCATGGATTAGGACGGCAGAGTTCACCGGAAAGCCCCCCCCCCCACCCCCCTTTCCAAATTAACATCTAATGAGGTTTGTGTTTGAATCCTGACGGAGTGGAGTGGCGCGTGGTACGCGGCGGGAACGAGGGCTCTCAAAGTAAATGCAGGGCTTGGGGAGACGGGGCTGTTTCTGGAGAGGGGTCACAGGGGTCTAATAGACTTTCTTCCTGCGAGGACCCTCTCCACTGGAGGACCAGGCAAACTGGTCAGAGCCATCGCCTCGGCCACAGGAAAATAACGGAAAAAATCCTCACGCTGCCGGCACGTCTTCCTGTCATTACTTTGACGTTTGCACCAGTCTGACCCGAATTGCTGGCACTTTCCTTCGCGCCAGACGGGGCCACGTGCTCATGGCGTTCATGTAATTTGCACGTGGCAACGGTGGAACACCTGATAGCTTCACCCAGACAATGATGCAACTATTCGTACAGGGTGCAGGGCGACTGATGTTTAAATAACGACTGTCGATAAAGGAGCTGGAGACCAGAGGGTTATGTTTCAGTAGAGAGACGAACAGAGAAATAGCAGAAACCCAAATTGAGCATAACTGTTTTCCAACTAGTTCATAGATTATCTTTGCCCCCTACTGCATGTCAGTCAGTGTTAATTTTGTTTTGCGTCATAGTTATTGTCACTGACCTTTATTTTCAGACTAAAATGAGACAAAATAAAATGATTTTGCGAGGCCTAGCACTATGACAAAGTATTCAAGTAATGACAATTTCGTCGACGAATAAAAACGAGCCAGAAATGTTTGCCAGAGATGAGAGACAATCAGAACTAATGTAATTGTGTAATTCAACTAAAAATATTCAACTAAAATTTAAAGTGGTCCAGTTATAGAAAATTTCTTGAAGCAAAGGTCCGGAGGATCATAATATCTAGGTATGTACTGTGATATATATTTAATTAGCCTGTTAGTTGCATCATCATTGCATGCAATCAATACCTGACCATCAAATCAAATTAATTCAGTACAATTCAAAAAGTTTTTGACAATATTTATTGTTACGGGACATAGAACTGAACATATATGTATGACCGCTGATATGTGTAATGTTTTCTATTTCAAAATAAGAGATATAAAATGTGAAAATTGTGCAAAGTGCTTGACTTAAGCCATAAAACCCAAATACAGTCGTGTGTTCATCGAATTAAGTATTGGTTTCGATAATCCCACAACAGTAATAAAATTAAAGTCTTGTTTAATATAAATACATACGCAGCTATCACTTTAATCACTATTAGAGTAGGATATGGGCAGTCTTATTATTTTGAAAAGATAAACGTGTCATGTTGTGTTTTTCTCATATTCGTTTTATATTTGTCGGAGTAACAACGCAAATGGAATGACAAGCTGTTTCAGGCGAAAATAGTGCATTTTAATTTTCATTTCAAATAAAACGCAGGGTTTTATTTTTTTGTGTGACATTTTCAATTTGAGATGTCTGCACACATACGTGACAGTTCTTACCATGTAAATAGTCTGCTTTTGTATTTAACCCTGTAAATACACTTTTTATGTAGCTAATTTTAGATTTATAATGGTATAATGTAGATTTGCCGTAAATTTCCTGCGTGAGTTTGAAAGTGTGAGTATCATGCCAGATTCTTGAGATTTGGCAACCCTGAAAACATACATTTTTGTTTCCCCTGATTTATATAACAAATAACATTACTTTGTACAGATGTTAAGAAGCAGAAACGTGAATCATGAACTCACCAATAAACTACGTCTACAAATGTTTATTTTAATATTTCTGTTTTAATATTCTGAGAGCAGGCCTGGTGGCATTATAGCCTATTCACTTTGAAGTGATTTTATCTTTGCACTAATGGCACTACTGATTTTACTGTACTCAGTTTCCAGGTAAATAAACATTTGTTTGTCTTTCAAATAAGAGTGAAATCTGTGTCTTTGTCTACTGCACAGTCAGACCTTAATACCATTCCTTAACATTGGTTTAATTTCATCTTGGTGAACATAATGACTTTCAGAAATCAATGGGAAACTTTAAACAGTACACTTTGCTTGCACTTTTAATTTTAGTCAACTAAATCAAGTGTAGTTTTAGTCAACTGTAATCTTATGATATTTTGTCAACTAAAACTAAAATAATTTAGATGACTAAATTATGACTGAAACTAAATTACATTTTAGTCAAAAGACTACGACTAAAACTAAATGAAAATTTACTGCCAAAATTAACACTGATGTCTGATAATAAATTATTCCACTAAATAGAATATTCTCAGAATAAAAATTCTTTTAAATACTTGTGACTTGCTAGGAAAATGACTTATTCTGTTTTACAACATCCTACATTTCATATATTAAAAGAAAAAAGAATGAAGGATACAAAAGTCTGGTCTGTTAAGTCTCATTAAACACTGAGTTTTATGGTCAATGACTGTTCTTGTATTTGGATATATTTTTCCTTCTTTAGGATAAATAGATGAGTTTCACACATGTAATGCGAGCTACACCAGGCCGAACTATCGTGAAATATGGTGATACCTTTATAAAACAGCTTTTAATAAATCGACAGTGTAGCACATTTTACCAGTACATGAACGTCAGACAATTTATAGGTCATTAACACATTTGTGTCCCTGCGCTGCTTTAAAAGCATTTCCTGCAGGAGCTAATTATTCACTCTACCTGTTTAACATACCTTAGCGCCTTACTCTGAAGCAATTTACAGTTTGCCCTTTCAGAGAGCAGGACATTTTGCCGAAGCCGTTTAAGCTAACTGTGAGCTGCCCCTACTGTACAGCATGGGAGACCCCGTGCGCTCGATGCCTGATGCTTTAGCTGGGGACCTTTCGTTTCCCAGCTCTCGGCATGATAGTACAGTCTTCGCATGACTGAGATCGCCGCCCTAGTGGGCACACGAGGCCAAGCCAGCCAGCTTAGTGGGTAACCATATAATGGGGAGTGCATGTCACAGAAATGGTCACATGGTTCATCACGCCGCGTTTATGGACTTTCCAGGGGTTGCACACAGAAAGATAAAGTACCGTATTTAAAAAGTAAATTTTTTCCCCTTTTTTCCAGGAAGGGGAGGGTCGAAGCTTATGGGGGATTTTAACAAGGTTCTAATAATAATCGCCGATCGGCACGTCGCTCGTCGAGAGTGCCTACGCCGGAGCTGCTTGCCGCCTTGCTAAGAGCAGGCCTTCGGCGCTCACATTGATGTCCGCCGCCGTGGAAACCGGAGGGCCGCGCCAAGGTGGGCCGGCAGCTCACTGGGCCGCCGCCGAATGCTAAACACTCATGTGACGAGGAGCTTAGCATACCCGCCGCCGTAAGTCGTCCTTGTCTTCTG
>JAODUD010000041.1:5122148-5147970 GCA_026784285.1 Stomatorhinus walkeri | reverse complement strand
AAACAACTCATTTTTGTATAACTACAGTACAGTTAACCTATTCTTTCCTAATCCTTTCCACCACCGGTGACACTACCCCATTTGGTCTCTGAGGCATAACCAAAAAGGGTCCACTTGTCCTTTTTCACTGAAGATATTAGCCGCAGTTGCTTCATGTCACCAGCAGGGATGCGCCCTGCTCCCCGCAGTTCTCGATGCAAATGCATATTTTGATCCCGCATTTACCCACGATTCCACAGGCCACGGCACATTAGATGGCAAGGAGGCTGGGTGCTGCTCACGAGAACGCAGAGACAATACCCCAGGCGGCTCGCGTTTCCAAGCCATTAGGGCCCCCGAAGAGCCGCATGCGCTCGCATTTGTCATGCGGCTGCGACGAGTTTGGGACGGGAAGCCTAGCAACCCACACGCACACACCGAGAAATGCGTCAACACAGCCGAAATCTCCATGGGAAGATGGCTGACATGGGTGGCTGGAATTTATACATTTGCTCATCGCTATGAATCAAGACTTTGATTCATTCAGCCTTTACAATAATCAAAGTTCTGTTTGAATTAACTATAATATAAATAAACACATGTATGTTTTTAACTACATAAACGGGTAAGGATTAACAAAAGTGGTGTGCAAGTATGCATTTGCTGTACAAAGGTTAAAAGGCTTTGAAATTTATGGTCGTTACGGCACAAATGTGGACTCATTTTACGTGCATTTGATTTTTTATGACAAGAAATGGCCACATATTTTAAACTTTACCCAGCGAATGTATAGGAGTTGCATCAATCCCTGTACATAGGTGTGTTTTCCTTGTTATTAAATTACCAGAAAATGGCTAAATTAGCACAAATGAAGAGAATTGAAGAGCAAGAGAAAGTTGAGGGAGACATAAAAGTAATTTCCCCACGGGGACAATAAAGGATGGATTATTATTATTATTATTATTATTATTATTATTAATAAATAAAGCAAAACATATTTTACTATTAACGGCTGTCAGATGACAGCATTCGGTTACTTTTCACCTTCATATATGTGGGGTGGCACTTTAATCAGAAGGTTGCCAGTTCATATTCCTTGATATCACCGCTGGTCCCTTAAGTAAGGCCCTTATCTCCTGGTTGCTCCAGGGACTGACTGACCCTGCATTCTCAATTGTATGCTGCTTCGGAAAAAAGCGTCTGCTAAATAATGTAAATGCAAAAAAAAAAAAAAAAAAAAAAAAACAAGATGCAGTCCGATGACATCAACGCAGCGATGTGGGTCCTGGCCTTCGCCACTTCACCGTGGGCCTCGGAGGGTATCCCCAAATATCTGACTGCTGTCTAGATTTCCTAAGAAAATGGCTACGCATTGAGAACAGTAATCTCAGCCTGAACAATCACAGCCGGGTGAGATAGCTTCAAGTGCTCAATTTTAAGTGCTTCAAAGTTCACTTTTGACCTCACTTGCCAGTATGTTGATTGTCTCGTAATCTCAGCATAAATAAGACTCTTAAATCGATAACTTTTTTGAATATTAGGTCTGTCTGTGTAAATACTATTTATACACTTTGGTTACCTACAGTAGCTGGCCAGGCTGCACTGACACAAAAAGCTGTAAGCTAACGTTGCCTCAGTAACGTGAAAGGAGGAATTAAGACAACATCATTAAGACCCAGTCAGCCCTCAGGATGAATTGCCAAGGAGCTGTTGATCGTTTGCGCTCTTCTAACAAGCAGTCAGCTAATTGTAACTCCAATATTAGCAAAATATCATAATGAAGCAGTAGCTCTTGTGCAACATCCATATTTTGCCTAATTTTTTTTCTTTTCACGAGAAGTTAGAACATGACACGGAACGATATTTCAGAAACTGGAATTCGTTAATAAAAAAACAAACAACAAGAGATTGTTTTTTCCCCCCTCAGGCTATAAAAACAAGCTTTTGGGTAGTCCTCTGAAATCGCATGTCCTGCAAATCTAATTGCGGCAAAACAAGTAGTCATAATTAGGTTAGATATACTTCAAACATATTTAAAATAATATAAAAGAGAAAAAAATATATAGATTTCTCACAGAAAAATGGGTAACTGATTTTAGATTATAAACAATAAACAAATTTACTGGTCAATAATTACAAACTGCCTCATAATTTCATCCTTCATTTTGTTTTTTCTAAATTGTCTGTACTGAGGAATATGGCCGAAGTTCCTAAATAGCCAACTTAAGGCAGGTGTTAACTTTCTATCACCATTCTTTTTGTACAGAGTTGTGCAATGTTTGCCCATACAGAACATAGTGCGACGTCATCTAAATTGAGAAAGGGAATGGCCAGATTTTTATAAACGGAAAATAGAGGGAGACTTGCAAGCAGGACCAGTTAAGCAGAGTACTACTTTAGTGCTTTATTTAATCAGACAATGCTCAATTACATCAACATAAACGAGCTCCTCTCCTCGGCGACAGCTCACTGGCTCCCAGCTGGAGGGGATCTCCTACCCAGGGAGGAAGCTTACGCTCCCAGCAGGACGCCAGCCTATATCCGTTAACTAACGTCTCATCGCGAGCCGCCTTGGCGGAGCGGTAGGAGGAGAAGGATGGGATCGTAAAATGCAGACGGGATGAACGGCGAGACGGAAGGCGGAAGTCGTGGCAGACAAAGACGCCCGCGTCTGGCTGCTTCCTGCGGCCGCATCCATCCCCTGGGCGGGGCGGCGGAAAACACATATAGAGGTCACACTTTTCAAGAAGATTCCTGAAGTGATTCATTAGGAGGTCATGCTGCATAACAGATGACGGGTGGCCTTTATTTTGTGAAAATAATTTAGCCTGAAACATGTGCTGGATGAGTCAGGAGACTGTGAATGTAAGACTTCTCAAATTTCATCGCTATACATTACAGAATAATGAATAAAGATCTAAGATTTTAAATAACACACGTTTCGCTGACTTTGAAGGATGGAGACATGCGTGTAAAGACGGTTAAGTGTGTTTGTTGATCTGTGAACAGGTAGAATGTAGCCAGAAAAATAGTCAACAGGGGCAACTTCCTCCATCACAACGGACCATTTCTATTCCTGCCAAGATTAGGGACTACAGGGGAATGGAGACCTGATCAGAGTGTGCAGCAGAGTGGGGAGAAGGGGCATGCAGTGGACTGTGCACTAAGAGAGTATGCACTGTGACAGTGTGCAACAGGCTGTGCAGCAGGAGAAGGAGCAGTGTGACAGCCTGCAGTAGACTGTGCACTAAGAGAAAGTGCAGTATGACAGTGTGCAACAGACTGTGTACTGGGAGAAGGTGCAGTGTGACAGTGTGCAGCAGACTGTGTACTAGGAGAAAGTGCACACTAGGAGAAGGTGTAGTGTGAGAGTGTGCAATAGACTGTGCATTGGGGGAAGGTACCGATTGTCAGTGTGCAGTGGACTGAGTACTAGGAGGTGGTGCACTATGACAGTGTGCAAGAGACTGTGCACTAGAAGAAGGTGCAGTGTGACAGTGTGCAGCAGACTGTGTACTAGGAAAAGGTGCAATGTGAGAGTCTGGAGAAGGTGCAGTGTGACAGTGTGCAGCAGACTGTGTACTAGGAAAAGGTGCAGTGTGAGAGTTTGGAGAAGGTGCAGTGTGACAGTGTGCAGCAGACTGTGTACTAGGAAAAGGTTCAGTGTGAGAGTTTACATTAGATTGTGCCGTAGGAGATGGTGCAGTGTGACAGTGCGCACACTAGGAGAAGGTGAAGTGTGCAATAGACTGTGCATTGGGAGAAGGTGCAGTGTGACAGTGCAGCAGACTAAGTACAAGGAGAAGGTGCAGTGTGATAGCGTGCAGTAGTCTGAGCAGTAGGAAAAGGTATAGTGTCAGTGTTCAGTAGATTGTGGTGGACTGTGACACTGTTCAGTTAAATATTCCTGAGTGCACACTGAGCACAGTCAGATACAAGTGCTGGCTTTACGAGCACGTTGTGCCTGGGACTAGTTTGGAAACGTTAATGTGGGTTTGGGTTTCTGATTAAAAAGGGGCTACAACACGGGCCATTTCTACGCTAAGTCTGCCACGAAACACCATCATGATGACTCTTCTCACCTTACTGTCAGCGTCATTATGGTGGTGACGTTAGAGAGCAGCCTTAAATGACATCCATTCAAGCAGAACTTGCATGTCTAACGACTCACTTTCCATATCCAAAGAACAAGTGCAGCCTTTTCCAGAATGACTTCCAAAGAACAGCACATTACTGTACCTTTCTCTACATGATGACAACACTGAAGCATTTACTGAACAAGTCAGATAAAATTCTGATTCTTTATTTCCTATAAATTTATGTATCTGCTACAAAACAACGTTCAGACGTTTTCCCGTGCCTCGTGGCGATCCGTTGATCTCGACTTCCCAAAGAGTTTCTTTGCGAACAGTTTGTTATGGTAGCAAGACAGCTGAAAGATCCGTGGATGAAGCGAGATAAAATGCCGTTTCTGCAGATGTAAACGAGCCCGCGGCTTCCTGCCCGTGACAAACGATAGAATATTCCGCGTCCGTGAGGCCTTGACAAGGGGAGAACCGCTGTTGCGATCCGTTACTATCCTCTGAATCCAGTGGCACCCCTGTATTTAAATGGATGAAGTGAATAAGTCCTCTATTGGAATCACCCTCTGTATATATTCCTGTACCGACCAATGAAATGCACGTAGTTATCTATTACCCGGCCCCAGCACAGCTATGCGGCATTGACAATAAACATGTCTACCTTGTGTCATGCTCTCAGCGTGATAAATGGAATTAGGCCATTATACTGCTGGTAGCCTAACCCATGTATTCCTTATAAATTCAGTCAGGTGTGAAAAATAAGAAGTGACCAGCGGATGACTGTCTCCACAGGCCCAGAGGCCTTACGGACCTGCAGACGATAAAACCCTTGAGCTGAATAGCAATAAAAAACGACAATGAAACAAATAAAAACCAGGCCTCGCCCAGAGCCTGCGCCCTTCCGGCGCCTTCCTTTCCTGCTGGGCCCTGCGGGCATTACGAGACCCTCTGAAACTGAGGACACAGTTACAGAAAGCATTTTAACTTGTTTATGTAGATCTTTGCCACCAGTATTGTCCGTCTATTTTATATGGAAACCTCGTATAATTAATGCTTAAGCGGCACGCTGTGGTGTAAGACTTTGGAGATGCGAGGTGAAAACTGTAACTCTCACACTATATATCAATCAGAAAGATCAATGTGTCAAATTACAGTTTAATGAAAGCAAACCACGCTGTTCTGTTGCTCACAGTTCGAAGCCGATTGAACATCTCGGGAAAATGGTACGCAAATGTCGTATGTAATTGAAAGTCATATGTAATTGAAGGCCGTATGTAATTGAAATGGAGAAGTTAACAACTCACCTCAAAGCGAAGGATCCATTGGTATCGTTTACTGAAAACACACAAGTCCACCGTGGTGGCAAGCCTCTAATAAACTTGAAATATGCAGCACCAACAGTCATGGGTTCCCGGCCACCATGACAGTCAAGGCTTCAGATTTAATACACTTGCATTACTATTATTATTAATTTGTCTTCCAACTTCCATAACTGCCTCTCCAGTAAGTCACGGTGAGCTTGGAACCTCCTTCCCAGGAAGCACGGGTCACAGTGAAAATAGTTATTATTGTAACAAAAACAATGGTAAAATTTTTGTAAAACAATGGCACTCATCAGTACTGCAGCAGTTTTCCATGAACGTGTTATATGAATGTACAGATGAGCACTGCAAAACTGTCACTGTTCTTAGCGCAACTTGCGTGGCCTGCGTAATTACGACCCGGCTCAGGTGGACGGCTTCGAGGGGTGTCCGTTATCGATAACGGAACATACGCACGCACCCTGCTGGCTGTTACAGATCGTAAGCCTTGTCCCCCTGACGAGAAGGACTCCCGTAAGAGTCGCCGATGACGTGTCGTAGTCATATCAGGTCAACTCACCTACTTCTGTGCTGCTTTACAAACCATAAATCACCAAAGGCTAACAACTCAGTAAAGTTTGGGGTTAGAAAAACTCATTGATTCTTAAGACTTTGTTTGTTTAATGGGAGCACAATTCAGCCATGTGCTGCTTTTTATTCGCGCGAAAGCTGAAAAACCGTGACCCCATATTTTAAAGCCTCAATCAATGTGGGTTTCTGGTCCACTTTTAAAACAACATTATTCTGTAAACATAAATTCTGTGGTGGTTTTCTTCCCACTGGTTCTAAAAAGCACACAAAGCCAGAAGGACGTGATGAAATGCGTCAGTAAAGCGTACTGACAAGTGGAATTTCGGAGACGGAGGGGCTAGATCACGGCCCGCGTCTGAGAAACATTAAGCAGCACGGACTCCTCGGGTTCGCCACAAGAAGCCCGAAACTCCTGTTCACATTTCCATAATGGCGGGAGGATCTGGAGTTACTGGTGGGTCTCTGTCAATAGCTGGAGTTTGTATATATTCAGCAGAAGCAGCCATGCTGAATTTAAATATATATAAAACACATAACGTACGTATCACATACACTCAAACAGAAACGAAAAGCAAAGATGGACAATACGCAGAACATCTATTGCTGCTCCTTCCAAAACCGTTTATGTCGTACCTGGTTGTAGCGATGAACAACACGACTGTAAGATATTAAAGGACTTGCCACCACAGGATACATTTACAGTGTAAACTTTTTTTGCTGTGAAAAATAAGAGGGATTCCAAGGGCCGCATTTCATCTTAAGCAAAAGATACTGTCCTAGGTGCACAAGTTTGGCGTTCCATGATGGGGGCACCAAACTCAGTGCGCAGAACTGAACAGAATAGCTAATGTGCATACATCGGGAACACAGCTGGTGAGCATTCAGATTCTGAAAAATGAGGGATTTAAAGAGATCAGTGCGGATTGATTCTGACAACGTAGGGCCAAGATGTTAACTGTTCTCCACCTCTGCCCCCCCCACCAATCACAAGACAGGAAGGGGGCAGGTCTAACAGATGCATAGAATTCTCACGGAGTTGGTTTGTATGTGTATTTATGTCTGTGATGGGGGGGGAATAACCAGAAACTGGGCAATAGCTGAACAAAGCTTTATTACAGAAGCTCTTTAGGATGTCTCGGATAAGTATACTTGACAGATTCACAAGAAGACATGCCCAAAGTACGGAAATATTCCATGTTTGACCCTCGAGTTCAGCCTCCGTGTCTGGCACACGACAGTGCTGTTTCCCTCATGCAATCTGACTCCGCTTTGTTAGTCTTCTGACCTAAATATCGTTTGTTACCTTGGAAACCAAACACTTCCCGTCGTGTTTTCACTTTGCCGAAGCAACCGCGGCCGCTTTCTAGAGAAATTAAAAGGCGATTTACATCTTAGCCGCAGCAAAGGCGTCGCTGCGAGGTACCCGACACGACTTCGCGCCTCGCCCGGGACTCCCGTCCTGAAAACAATCCCCCAGTTAGCAAGTCACTTCAAAGCCTCCTCCTGCATCCAGGCCCAGGATCTACTGCATGCCGCTCGCGACAAAGCCTCGTCAAATGAAGCTCCTTGTGATTTTACATGCCTGAATGTTTCATAAAGCAGTGAAAAAGACAGAAAAATACATAACAATAAAGGGAGAAAAGCCGTATTTATCATAATGCATATTCAAGCAAGAACTAGAATATAATGCATCTATGTCAAAGTGCTAAAAGTATCATACGTAGACCACGGATTTTTAACTGTATTCACTTCAGATAACACTAAACATGCCTTCATTGGAGGAACATCTAGACGTCTGCTGGCAGATCTCCAGACCACAAATGGTTCACAGACAAGCCCTGGTGGTGAACTTTGCCGGTCCTAATCAATACCGCTTTCCATGTTTTTTTTTGGAGAGGAATAAAATATAAAGATTTCTGCTAGGCGTGAAAGAGACAAAGCGGGGAACTGCTTCCGATGTCCATCTGCTGATGTCGTGCATGTGTCTTTGGATCTGGCCAATCACCATCAGTCTTCAGATGACACATCGTGCTGAAGTGTTGGGTAGGCCTTCGAAGGATTAGCAGGCCGTCTTTTTCTGGCTACAGAGGCAGTGTAGGTGTTAGGGCTCTAAATGCAGGGTAAATCTGGGAAGCAAAGAGCTACATATTTTATCTCCAATGAGAGTGACAGGGCCCAGATTCAGACACGTGTGAGGACCTTCCATTTTGTTTTTACAGTGCATAGTATTAACACATTTATACAGATAAGTGATATGTGATTGAAAGTGTCCCCTCTAGGCTAACTATTCATATACCAATTAGTATCTACAAACACGACTACATCAACCTCTACCGTAAATGGAAGTTAGGATGAATCGCAGAAAAATCGTATCGTCATATTGCACATGTGCATTTCTGAACGTGTGTGCATGTGTTTATAAGTCTATTGTCATCTAGCCCTTCGAAGTGATGAATATGTTCGATCAACCTGTCTTAAAAAACCAGTCAGTCTTCCTGCTACATCCCACCTCCTGTGTTTTCTCATTCTGCACGTTTTTCTATATAGTTCTACTGTAGGCTGAGTTGCTACCCCCCACAGTGCCTGATCACGTGACGTTTTTTGATTACACACATGGCTAACCGTACGTATTTACTTTTCAACCTCCTGCTAGGTTTTTTACTCATAATAGCTAATTAACGTGAAGACCAAACTAAATTTACCTGCAAATTACGCTGAATAGCATGAACATGACACGAGTACAATCCGATACCTGTATTTTTTTTCTTGCCTTGCAAAACATTTCTAGCATTATTTAAAAACACACAATTAAAATGCCAGTAATTATCAGATAAGATCTGTATTGTTCTTTTACAGCTTAGGTTTGTCCGCCGTCATCCTGAAGCTAATTATCGTCACACGCGCGATGTGGGAATGTCTACATGGGAGAGAGGAAGGTCAGTGGTGTAAAACAGAAATTCAGAGTAGCACAAACATAAACTCACACATGCGGGAAACACTTTATTTGAAATAAACTGTCACTGAAACAACTATGAAGTTATTCCTTTTGTTTAGTCACTTTTTTCGCAACTCCTGAAGGATCTCCTTTTTTCCCCCCGTTTCCAAGAGGTAAGAAGTGCCAATAGGACGACGGTTTTCCACATCGAGTTTGCACCACAATCCTCCAGTGCCCAACCCTGCATCCGACTCAATCAATATCTCCAGCCAAGCCTGGGGCTAAGCTGCAAAAAACACCACAACCAATTTACACACAGAAATAACCAACTTTCCGCCAGGTGCTACATAATCACCGAAACAAAAACACCCAGACGAAATCCCATGTATATTCTAAAGAGTAGCGCTGACCCCCATTTACATGAGAAAATCACACCATTACCCCAGCGCGTCTGGGAGAAGGGCATCAAACAGGCGGATGATGTCGTTTCCTGTTTGTTTAAGAGCTCCGACTTCGCCTCCTGCTTCACAGGCGAGTTGGCACACTCGGGAGGCGTCCACGTGTCTGTAGCTGAACCGGTGCCATTTTGGGGCGGAGCCGGCAAGCATCGGCCCCACCTCGGGACCCCCAAGGGTGAAGCCCTGTAGGGGATGGGGGGGTTAACACTGGTGGTCGGCCGTCCTTACTGTCACACGACTCTCAGCTTTTGTTTGCGGACGGCCGGCCGGCGTGTGTCCAAATGAGCCCAGTGTGGAAATGTGTGCAGGAATAAATTAACAGACTCAGCAGGGGCATAAATGCTGAGACCTGCCTCTCCCACCTGCCTGTCACTCATCACAGTTATTAGAGCAAGATCACAGCAATTAAGAATGTGGTTAGGAAAGGTCATTTTTAGTTAACTTCTGAGACATGATAATGTAATGTAAGTACTCACTGACTGACATGAACCATTTATTTATCTTCAGCTCACGGCGAAAAAATCTGCAATTTCTAGTGCTTTAGCTAGTGCTCCTTCCTTGTTCACATATAGTATATTTTTGCAATCTTCACTGATTTACCCTTGACTTTGTCGAATAATGAAGATATATCTTGTGCTTTCATTAAAGAAATCCGTAGTATATTACGTCAAGATATTTAGAGTGTATTTCCTTCCGAGGCAGAGTGTATCAAGCAAAAAAGTCTTATTGTGTATTGGGGCAACTCTTGTCTACAAGTACCTTAAAACCTCTCAGTAGTTGTATAATTGGGTGACGATCCCTAGGGGCCAGTGTGTGTGCTCAGGGTAGAGCTAACATCATCAGAGCTTTAATGTAGATCAACATCAACCCAATGAGCAGATCTTTAAATGATGCCCATCCTAACCCTCACGGAAAGCCTCGACTTGGCACCTCTGTTGTTCTGTTCTTCCGAAAGATGTCAGCAGACATAATGATTTTGCGGCCGCCTGGTCAATCAAAATCAGCCACGGAGGAAATTACAGAAAAGCTCACTGAATTCGAAAAACACAGAAAAGTTAAACAGGAATCATGCCAAGAATTACCATTTTAACATTTAGCCATTTTAACACAGGTCCCTCTGCAATTAACAACATCCTGAAACAAATTAGCTAGCCAGATCATTTACAATTGGGTTTACGTTGCTCTGGGCTAGTACTTATAACTCTATCCACTATATTTTATTAAAAATCCTTTTGTCTTCCATGTTTTGGGCACATATCACATTGATCCCTATTTTAAATTCAAGTTCCCACAAATTTTTTCCCCTCTTTTTTTTAACGTTTATTCAACCCCTTGGTCTTTGTCATAACATGACAGATGTGACAGGGCTAGAAGCACACGTGGAGAATATTCCAGCACATTTCCCCGCTCTTCAACACGTGTCCTGGATTTGCGCATACATATCGGACACATGATATATAACTTTATGTATGTATATATGGATGTGACACCAATTTAGCCATGATGTAGTGGTTCAGCCCTTGAAGTGTCACTTCGGAGCCACAGAAAGGTCTTCCAAACCTTCTTCGTGCACTTATTCATGACGACTCAGCTACCTAAATATTCTGGAGAGATATTGGTAAGAAACATAAATATCCTGTGTGGTTCGCAAAGTAAAATGAATGGCTACATAAAAATGTGTTATGTTGTGTTAAATGTTACATTGAAGCAGATTATTGCAAACCATTTTTTTTTCACAGATTCAACTTGCGATGTTCATTGACTTATATATGATCCAGACATAGCATATTTGTATCTTCCAAAATGATTGTATAGTGTAGCCTGTTTGTATATTTGTGTAGCCTCATGATTACACTGTGGTGCCACAAATCTTAAATGAAACTGTACATAAATAACTATTCTGTACGATTAAAATATATGTGACTAAATCCAGCAATTAGATTTCTAAGCTTTTATTAAAACACAACAGAGCGCTCAAATCTCTAAATATAAAACACATACAGTACACACACACACACACACACACACACACAATTGACAGCAATCAGGCAACTCTTAGCCTGTGGAAAATGCATAAAAGAAACGATACAAAGAGGAAGTAGAAACTTGAGCGACTTCACTATTAGAGCACCGCGGACGCCGCTGCGCTATCGTGCGGCTGATATCATGTCGGAGCTTCAAATTCCCTTTGCACTTTGTTTACTGTATATGCCAATAGTGTGATATTAAACAAAAACAGTGTGTCCCATGCCGGGATGATTGATTACGACGGCGTGGCAAGGTCACCGTGAAGGAACAGGCTGGGCGCGCAGAGGGCTGTCTGACTCATACAGTTAACACTATATCCGCATTGTATGAGTGTCACCAACAATCCAGTGATTTATTGCTCTGAAGGATCTGTTCATTTTTTTTTCTCCTGCCTCACCAAATTGCACATTTTCTCAAAAAAGAAGCAAAAATATTTCGTCTCATAGATTAGCCAGCACAGGCCTGCATCACGGACGTATGCATGTATCATCAAATTGCTAAGATCCTTGGAATGAAATAAATAAATTAAATGCAACGAAAGGATGGAAGGAGGCCAATAGGCTTTTCATCAGATTTCAATAGCAGCTGTGCGACGTGGAGGCGGACTTACGGCTTGTGTGCCATTCCCTTTTGTTGTTAGATCGGCTATTTATCGACCAATAAAAGAAATGGGTTAAAATTTACATATTCATAAATGCATGGTGTTTCAGAAGGCCCCTTTGCTTAAGGCTAGCTACTATTTTGACTGAATTGCACATATATAAATTCATTTGACACTGGCTTGTGTGCACACTTTTGAAAAATAAATACGGCCAAATGTACTGAAAAGCAAAGAGTGAATATAATGTAAATATGTATACACAAGTTTATTAGGTACATGTGCTTTCTAAGACAGACTGCCTGCTACTCTACAAAGGAAATCATACATCTACAGCTGAATATATACAGTATGTACTAGAGACAAAGGCAAGAGATTCACTTACTCTTCAACTAGGCATTACAATGGATAAGACACATGTTATAGGTGACTTTACATGATACGATGGTAGGAACCATGTGTGGTGGTTTCAGCAGCTCAGAAACAGCCACTCTCCAGGGATTCTCACACGCTGCAGTGTCTAAGGCTTACAGAGAATGGCGTCACGAACAAAACACGTCCAGTCAATGGCGTTTCTTTGGCCGAAAACACCTAATTAATGAGAGGGGTCATACGAAAACAGTCAGACTCATTAAAGCTAACGTGGAGGCTGAGACTGTAAAATGAACAGCGCTGCACCACAGTGGTGAACAGAAAGGCTTCTCTGAATGCACAACTTGTCTATCCTCAAAACAGTCCATAGCTGAGAATACCTAATAACATTGTTACTGAGTGTACAGTATATACATATACACTGTATTTATTATTAATGATTTGATTGAATTTGGTCTAAAACAAGTCAGACTAGCTGCCTTAAAACCACTACTTTTACACAGCCTCAAAATGAGCAGCCTTTGATTGTGAATGCATCTGTTAAAATCAATAAAAAATACAATGTTATGCAATTGTGCTATATTTGGTATTTCATGGACTGCATAAGTGATGATATAAACTGACATTGCTACTACAATATACTGATATCAATGGCAACCCTGCAGTACCCATAAACACTGCTTTGTAGTTTAGTAACAATAGCCTTGGTTAAGCAGCAAGTCACCTGAACGATGTTTGATGTAACGTCATCTCCACATGCACACCTGTCACTGATTCGGGGGAGCGGGACGTCGGCAAGTGCCCTGAGTCCTGATCCACCACTTTTGAGGACTCACTTTCTAGTGAGCGGGCGACGGTCTCCCTTGTCAAGTTGCGACGGTCTCCCTCGTCGAGCAACCCGGTGAAATGGGCTGCGGGTTTTAATGATCTGTTGCATAGGCGACGCCCCTCTGAGTGTAGCTGAGCCCAGACACCACTAATAAACCCACGGCAGGCGTGGAGCTGTCACGCATCTCACGCTCCCTCTCCGTGCCCTCCTGCCGGGCTTCCGACCGCCTTTCCTCTGTCGCCCGAACGTCGCGCCATGCTGGTCCGCTCCTCCGGAGGTGTAACCTCATCCGCCGCCGCGTCCCCCGCACTCCTCTGTCTGCCTGAAAATGACTGCCATTACAGCTGACAGTTGACAACAGGCTCGATGTGCAGCGAGTTCCGCCGGCTGTGAAATGTCATCAGTCACCGGTACGTCTTTAAAGGTGTCGCACATTTTACACTCTGTGTTTCATTTAATGATTTATGTCCTTGGTGAAATAACATTTTTTTTTTGTACGTCTAAATCAGGGGATCGGGGGCTGGCAGTCACGCCCTACGAGGGCCTTTGCCATGTTTCAGCTCACGCCTCAGCACTCAAGGGTGACTAATTAAAGTCAGTGTCGGGATAGAAAATAACATTACTTGCTACTTATGACCCCATGCCTCTTGTAGGGTACGACTTGCCCACCCAGGTCTAGCTAGTTTTCCTGAATGGACTGTCAACAGTTTTATGGTAGGAAACCATGCCTTATGATTCATAATGAACCAAGGTTTTACCACCCTCCATGTAAAACATCATCGGACTAAAGGCCCAATAACTTTTGGCCACCTTGTTTTGAGCGACATCTTGGCACGTCACGTGGCGCCGTGACATGGCCGCCTTTCTTGTTGAAGAGTGGTGAAGGAGATCTGAACCCTGCTCCTGCCGATGCTGTGAGCCTGAAAGCCAGGACCAGTGTCCGTCATTTGATGGATACGCTAAGTGTAAGGAGGCTGTGGCAGGTCTCACTGAACATGTGATCCCATTCTGGACCATGATGTCACACCCCCGGAGTCAGGGTGAGTTTGTTTATTGTTCCTGTGCTGGGAAGTCAAGTCATTTGCACAGTCCGCTAGCGGTGTCCCTTATTGGGAGCCCTGGCATGTTTGTTTGCGGGGGACATGGACTTGTGTAATGTTCTGCCCCGTTAGACTCACCTTACATCACTTGCTCTTTCCAAACAAGGCTGTAAGTTACACTGTCCTTATTACTCAGTTTGCTCTTGATGGCTGTGACATCAGCACGGTTATTTTAAAAGCTTATATTTTTCAAGCTCTTGTACTGTAGAAATGGTAACTTGAAGTTTAAGCAGAGTTAAGAGTGCTGGGGCTGACAACTTGGAGCCGTCGGTACATGTGATGCTTATTTTCGGTCTGTTTATTGTTGATCTCAAAATACGGGCCGGTCCGACGTCGTCATTTGTTCATATGCGTGAGTCACAACAAAATGACTTTGTGGCAAACAGCTAGCCTGTCCTTGCCCACTGCCAGCATCCGCACCTGGGCGTGGGCACACAGGGGGGCAGAGGACTCTATTTAAGTCCTTCCGTAGCTTAAGAATTGGAGGAGAGGAGGGGACACACTGTTACGGTGGACTTGGGACGGACGTAGACTGCCCTTCGGTGACCGAAGGTCGCTGATGTACTTGTCGCAGCCTTATTTTCTGCCTGTTTCATTTGCTTTTGTTGTATCATGGATTCATGCATGTTTGAAAAGACATTTCGCATGATAAACCTGATAACATGACACTGTTAATGCCATTCGGAAGAAGGAAGTTGTTTTAAGGTGACATCGCATATAAATATTACCACTGAGCCTGACAGCTGTTGGCACACGGGCACGTCCAAAATATGGATTTATTTTTAAGTACCAGCGGGTATGGATTTATGCACGCTGTTTCAGTGCTCATGATGCTGAAGTGATGAGCTTTTATTCGTCTTAAGATGGAGATTGATGTTTATTAATGTAAAGCTACTTTTCATATATTCAGTTTTAAAGTATGAAAGGTCACATCTTGTCAGGCATAAAAATGCTTTGCTTCATGGAAGCCTTTATTCATGTGTTATGTTTACAGTTTCTGTGAAGTATTAGGTTCACATGATATAAAGGCTACAGAAGAGCTGAATTAGGGTTCAGTAAATTAAAGAAAACGAATAAAGCAAGGGAATGACAGATATTTTCTACCAATTTAAAAAATTCTGTTAGACTGAACGTATGGTTTAATTTATTTTCTCTAATTAAAGAGGAAAACAGTTTTTTTTTTTTTGTGGTGACAACGCAGGCGATGTTGCCCCAATATTCTAAGTGAGATAAAAATTATTCATTGAATGTGAAACCATCAGACCTCCCACTGTTTCCTCACAAATGACTGAACCACCATGGGGTTACAAAATTTAACATGTAAATTGCAGAATAACGTATCATTTCTGCTGTAAATCCCAAATGGTCGGCATTAAAATCAAGTAATTCCACCTGTGAAATTAAAACTGCGAACATTTCCAAAGATGAGATGAATGGAAGCCGATGATTAACTCTTCAATAATCAATCTTATCGTTGGGAATACTTAATCAAAATCTTTGCAATATTAACAAAAAGATCTTCCCTTTCTTGTGAAATGAACTTCCCCGTTGTGTCTGTAAGCTCAGCAATTACTCTACTTTTGTTATACATACAGTACTTTAAATTAGAATTGCAATACATTGGCTAACGATAGTTTGGAGGATATCTTGCCATGGTTCTTATGGGTCCTATCCACATGGTAGGGCACTGTTCACATTAACCGCTTCTGGGAAGAGCCCTGCAGCTTTGAGTCAAACCAGAAGGCTTTGTTCTTCATTTATTCTGCCAAATTCAATTTTCACCCCATTTTGTTTTTTTCATCGATGTCATAAAATTATGTAACCTTTTCAAAAATTATTTCTCATAGGATATAAAGTTTATAGTCTATTATGTACAATGTGTCTACATTACATTATATGAATCTGTTTCTGAATGACAGATGCTTTGAGTGATAGGTTTCAAAGGGTTCTTTTACAAACAATTAACAAGTGACGATTGTACTTACTAAGCAAGTTCGAAGATAAAAGCGAACCGGAGACATGCGGCCACCGTGGGCACCTCAGGGCCCTCGACCGCTTTATATCCCAGATGTTCATCTCCAGACAACCTTCTCTGTGGGGTGCGGCACCGTTAAATTCATGGTCATGCCGTTCGGATTGTGCAAAGCCCCGGTACCTAAAACAGCCAATTAAGAAGGAGGCTCTCCCCACCCATGTTAAGGTGATTGGCATTTCCGTGTGTGTGCCACTGCAGATGCCCTGCTTTCTGCCAGTCACCCCCATTGACTAAAACATGCACACAAAGTAAAAACATCCTCTCCCCCCAGAAGCTTATTATAGCATCCTGACAAGTGACAGGGGGCATACAATAAAGCAGGGGTGGTGAACCTGATCCATGGAGAGGGTGCGGGTCTTTGGGATGGCCTCTCAATCATTGAGATTGAGAGGCCATTCCAAAGACCCGTACCGGCTCCTCATGGATCAGGCTCGCCACCCCTGCAATAAAGCTTCCTAAATAGGCTCAGCCCAAGCACGGCCCTGGAGCAGCAAGACTGCTCCTACCCAAGGAAAAGGTTGAATGAATTACCCTAACATCCTGACCACGGCGGAGAAGCTGAATGTCACCACGGATGAAAAGATCAGCTAAATAAAGAGATAACACACCTTCTGTTGTTTGACAGTGCGATGTCCTCTGGCCTACCTGTGTAATTCTTTGTCTGTATAAAGCTTGTATTTGAGTCCACTGCCTGGCCTTCCCCTTGTAAGGCTGTGTACATTTAACCGGCTGTAACAGTTCGCTCACGGGTGTTTGGAGGGCGCAAGGAAGTCAAGAGAAAGTTCCTGCTGAAAACTCCTAGCCACCTGCTGAGGGCTGACATAGAAAAGGCTTTTAAAATGTGGACATCTCGTAGGATTCTTTCCCTCCGCTTTTTAAAAAACAGTTGATTACAAATTGTAAGAAATACATTATTTATCAAGCAAATAAATAAATATGCATTTTGTCTTTCGCTTATTTGTCAGTGAAATGCGCTTAGTTACTTAGGTGTGGTGAAATGTTAAAAAAAACTCTTTTGAGATATTGAAAATTCCCTTTAAATTACTTTTGTAAGTCACATACAAAAAAAATGCATGACGTATTTGCTGTTTTTGCAGTACACTTCATTTTGTATAAGACACCAAATCACTTCTTGTCAAAAGACAAAAAAAAAATCTCGAGGACTGATTATAATACAATGCAAAAGGGAGCTCAGACAACAGAGCGAAGGGTAATGTTATTGACTGCACACATCTTTGTACATGTGTTCCCCAGGGAGGCTAAATGTAGAGAAATGTTAGACCTTATCAAATTTCCTTGTGTAAATATTTCAGAGCCATTTCATTTTATTCCAGCTGAATGCCCATACAAGTATAAAAGCCCAATGCTAAATTTTAATATCAATAAATATTTAATCAATGATAAATTATAGCCTCGTACTGAAACAGTCTGATGTAATTGTTAATAGACCAGTGGCGTTTGGTGGGGCTGCTATAGCAGAAAGGATCTCGCTGGCTTAGGGATGACACGTTTAAATTATGAATGTCGACTTGTTTCCGTCAAAAATTGACCTAAAATAAGCTATTGAAATGGGCCAGGCGAAGCAGAACCATTTCAGTGATTGCTCATTGCCTCAAACGTACTTCTTAAAGAGAAGATTAAAGTAATGTAAATGTGGCTATATAAAACATTTGCGAGAATTTATTTTTCAATTATACTGACTTTTTATGCAACATTTTTAGCAGGTTAGGATATTATATATCGGCATGTGTGCTATATATTACAACAAACCTGTTTATTAGACAAATTTCATCCTCTGCATTCCTGCTATTAAGAGATTCCCGCCCCTCTCTCATAGCTTTTTTAAATACAATTAGAGTATCATAGCTACCTGTATTTATAACGTCACATACATATTTTTTGCTTGAACCCATGATAATTGCCACTTTTGCTCCCCCCCCCCCCCACATCTTAATCTTAACCTTGTAGGTATGCTGATGTTTTTGGTGTAGAATCATCAGTCCGTCTAACAGAAGCCTACGGGTCTGTAGCGAAAAGCCCCAGGAAGGGAAGGGAAGTGAGGTGAAAAGTTAACAAGATGCCCGGGGCGAGTCTGCTCCGATTCATCATAAACATATTAAATATTGTTCTTTGTTTCTCCTTTTCCCTCTTATTTTTTATTTATTTATCCGGGGCCATATTTTATGGTGAAGCAGCACCCTCACCATACGTGCATACCTCGCCTGGTTAGTCATACTGTATGATGAAATGAGGGGCAATTTAATGGCTAGACCGGCCTTTTGACCTCTGTGTCCACATTCATAAATTTTTCAGTGCATGAAATAGTCAAGGTACACTGCTTAATGAGGTCTGTTTTTTTTTTTTGGGGGGGTCTGTTGGATGCCCCCCCTCTCCTCAGAACAGCCGGTCCGAGTCACAGGCAGGGCAGTTCCAAATTAAAATTAATTTCGGAATCTTGAAAACATTACGTCTGAAAAATGAAAGTGCAGGGACAGAGAACAGGAGGGAGTTTAAAATATGCGAAAGGCTTCCCCAGGTCCTGGGGACGAATGTTTCTGTTTAAGTGGAATGACATAATAAGCTGAACACGAGATGGGCCTTCAGTTTGGTTTCGAGCATGATAAATATCTCCGGCAGACATGGCCGCGCGTAATGAATTATAAGGCGTCCTCTCTTACCTGGCTAACATTTTGCAGGGGTTGTCCTGCACTCCCAGCGACCAATTATGTCATCATCCTGGTATTTACCTGGACATAATGATTCACGGCATCGCCTCCACAGCAGTGGCATAATTTATGGTGCAGAAGAATGTCGACCAAAATAAAATATTCATTATCGGGGAACTTCTGTCCAATAATTAAGACGTGTATGGCGTCTCCTTATAAATTTGAAGCAGCTGTCTTTATTAACCACTTGGGATTAGAAAAGACCCTTATTAAATGACATTACCAAAGGTTGGTCCTGCTTTATAAAGCCATGAAAAGTACTCTTGTGTTTGTGATTATAGGTGCTGTGTAATTTGTCAGAAAATCTGATGTTGTTATTATTTCCATTCTTATTTTATCATTTGTTTTCATTGTGTTTAATCTGATTCAGTACACAGGTACCTCATTTGTGTTTATATGTGTATGTGATTATATATTTATGAGGCAGCATTAAAGTATATTTTTGTCAGGTGTATTTTTATAGCCAGTAAAAAGAACTGTCCATATATGTGATAATGTTAAATTATGTTCATTTCAAATTAATGAATTATGAGATAATAATTAAATGTACTTAACTTTTTTGTTTACGCCAACCACACACACAATTTAGAACAAAATGCATTCTTAAGGTTTATGGATGAATGATGTAAGGTTAATTATATACAAAATGATTGACGTATAGGCTGAAACTCTACTAGAGCACTTCTAGAATGTTCCATGATTGCGTGCTCGCATCTTGCGCTCAGGTGCGGTAGTTAGGGTACTGTCGGTGCTACTGCCCTGGCTGTGAGGAGGGGCTGACAGTTAGAGCTGTAGAGGGATAAAAATGTCCGCTACTGAAGCTGAGTTTTTGGCTTCCAATAAATCATCTGTCGTTTTACCGCGGCCCCACACATAATGAGCAATAAAGCTTCCTCACTGAGGGAATGAAGACTTACACATAAAAATGATACTAAAAAGGAGCAGGTTCCCGCCTCCCCAGCTTCGTAACGGCGGGACGAGCGGCCTCCTTGCTGCAGCCGGCTCACACCGTGGATACTGCTTAGTGCAAACGGTGTGGAATCCAGCAGCGGCATGCGGCCGCCCTTCACAGGGACAGGCCTCTGTTGGAGGGAAAACCGTTCACATCCTTTCAGTTGAGGCCCAAACGCAGGTGGCCGGTCCATAACGCTGTTCTAGAAACTCGTATGTGGGACTTGGTGACGCCTAGAGATGCCGGCGGACTCCACACAGGATTCGGAAATAGCGTGGCCCGACCGCCCCCCACGACATGAACTCTGACCTCGGTGCATAGACAAGAGTGCAGTGAGCATCGATTCCTTGCCTTCGCCCCAGACCCGACAGTGATCTTCACGTCAGTACTTTTCATTGCTTAAGGTCTCCCTTCCCAGGTCTGCAGGTCAATGGGAAAGATGAAAACAAACCTTGCTGCTCCAAATAACGCAAGAGTGATTAAAAAAAAAAAACTCCTTGTGCACCCTTCTGAACAGCACCGGATACTGACGTGTTCTTCTGTTATTTTAATAGCTCCCTGAAATAACACTTTGCCGTAATCTCACTTTGAACCTCGTGCTCCACGCGGTATTAATATGAAGCCGCGAAAGGCCCCGCCATCTATCCTGTGGCACTGTACATTCTCAGGTGCCATTTTTGTATTCACTATTTTTAAAATTTACTGTGCGAAAGCAAAATTAGGCAAAGGTTATTCTCTGTTTACAGACCTCGGGACACCCAGCGTTCCATATTTTCCAGAGTTTGTTGCGCTATAAAATCTGGGGTTGCACAGGCTGTTCCCAGTCCAGGAAATGGTTTCCACCAAAGGCCAGGATAACCCTGGACTTGCCTGTAGTCACATGTAACTTGTAATCAAACGCATATGAATAACACGTGGACCGTCTTATCATAAATCCACCCCGCACCCCCAACCTGAAAAGTGATTTTACAAATGTTGCGCGGTGTTCAGTCCGTCATTCATTTTAATGTGTTTATTTTATGATTTCGTTGATGATATATATACGACCGGCTCTGGTGCTTGGAATTCCTTTCAGTTGCTGTTTGACATGAGGAGTCATATTTTACATCGATGTGATCCAACTTTATACCACATTCATTAGCTTGAATCAGACAGGGGCAGCTGTGTTTATTTTTTATTTTATCTTCACAAAAGGTAATATGCGCGTTCATATTTATTTATCGATTGGCTAATGTATATTTTCTCAGCTTGGTGCACCTTTGTCTCTGCTTCATCGTGATTAATGTTCAAATAACGTGTTGCTGCAAGGGACAAGCAGCTCAGATTCTAGAGGACTCCGGACTCCCCCGGAATCAAACGGCCGCTACCGCCCTGTCGCCCTCCTTCCGACATCCCTTACCATTTGCATTTTTTTATGGTAATTAATGTGGGTTTAAATGAGGACGACGTGAAACCGATTGGGCCTCCTGGCTTTTATTAATTGGGGAGATTAACGGATCCATGGGGCTAAGACGGCTGATCAATGGCCGAAGGTAGCAGGCCCGGTGTTGGTGTTAGTGTTGACATGTGTGGCACAGTTTGGGCACTCTCTCTACTACACATATCCAGTCACTAATATGACATGTAAATACGATAAGTTTATCCTATGAAAATAACTGCACAGGCATCTTCCTAAGTGCCCACCCTAAATGGTAGAAGAGACACATCTGTCGCAAGGAACTATTCGCTCCCTTCTGCTTCACGTAGGGGATGACAAATGATTCACTAATAAATGCTGACCCACATAACGTAATTCCATGACAGGAGAGGCAGTTAGCTGTGGGCTTGCTGGGCAATTCTCACATTTCTGGGTCACGCAGTCCTGAGATGGACCCCCCCCACACACACACACCATTAGAGGAAACACAGGTGAGGCTGAAAGAGCCAGAGAAACAAACCCCGCCGCCGCCCGCCGACTAAAATACTTCGATGGAACAAACAAACCCAGGGTGGAAGCAGAGGAATGATGGAGAGGCATGGAGAGATTTAACCTTAATCTGCAGCGCACTGTCCCTCTAACTGAATCCACAAGGTTATCCCAAGGAATTAGCTGCCTGGGTTTAGCGAGGAGCTCGGCAAGCTTCTGCCAGTTTAAACACGGCAAGGCCAGCAGGCACAAAAACCGACCCGTCTCTAGGGGGCAGTGGCTTCCATTTACGGGGTCAGAAAGCACCAACACCAAAGTCTTGGATTTTTAACTCTTCGAATAAGAGGACAAGAAACTACCTACCGGCCCCCCCCTCCCCCCCGGTACAATGGCAATATACGAAAACTCCAGCTCCAACACTGTGTGGCGAACACCGTACAATTCGACGACCGTGATAATGCAACGGGACTGATTCTGGGGACAACCAACAAAGAATCTTTGCGGTATGTTTTAAAGATGCATTATCTATCAGTAAAAGAGAGAGAGAGAGAGAGAGAGAGAGAGAAACCATCAGCACAGATTGGCATCCGGACCACGGATGCCAGCGACGACCGTACGGCATGCGGACACATCCGTGGGGCTCCCTGCACGCCGCTGGCTGGCAGCTGCCTGGCAACGCGAAGGGCCCCCGCATGAGGGAAAAGGTCCTCCGTTCATCATGAAGGATGGCTCTGTGGTGCAGGGGCCGGGGGAGCCACTTTAAAACGCATACCATATGCAGTCGGGAAAGACCTCATTTATCAGCACTGAAATACTATTTTTTGCACCTTCAGCTCCTCCCTCCACATTCTCTTCCCCCGCCCCCTCCCGCAACCACCCCCCCATCACTACCACCACACCCACACACACACCCACACACACACGCACCTCAGTTCCCAGAAGCAGCCCTGCTTCCTTGCTGCGAGATTTGACAGGTTTCCGAAGCAAAAAAAAAAAAATCCGTTTAATGGTGCCCATCTCCACTTCCTGATGTAGTGTGAAACTCGCGACGGATGAGAAAAACGAACGGCGTCCAGTTAAGTGACGGCTCGCCTGAAAGAAAGGCAGACCGGCCAGAGCCTACAGAAAACAATGTGTGACAAGGCACAGGGACAATGACAGCGACACCCCAAACATCTAAGGATACAAAGCACTTGCCGAATAGACAATGACAACCATCGATTACACGACTGTGTAATGTTGTAATGTTGCATAAGAACATTCAACAGGCAATTTCCCATTTACAGTGGTGTGATTATTCTCCCTGTTGCTGCCAGTGATTATACAGTTCCTCTGAACAATTACATATATTGTGGATTAATTTTAATATAATTTTGACAGTTTAAAACATATAATTTACTAAATAACCAACAGTAATAAATTAATAAATTAAAAATACTCATTGCAGCATTTGTATAACTGCTACCATTATTGTGTTTATGGCTAGTATAAATGTTTGCAATGAGTACAAAAGAAATAATTTTGAAATATATATATAAACATTTTTTAATCATATATATGTAACCACACATGTTAATTTTTAAAAATTCAACCTGACTTTTAAAATTTAAAAAAGAGCGTATCCCAAACCTTTGTTCCCCTCAATTAAAGAAAATAAGTTTTGAATAAAACAAACCGGTAATTCACTTGAGTGAATAACAGAAACCTTATTGTATTTACTACTTGACGTTTTCTCGTGTGTCTGATAGAAACTACATTACATGGTCCTCGAACAAAGAACTGGCCCTTTGTTTTCCAAAAAAAAATGCAGGCATGGTCATGGAGATATAGACAGAGTCTGTGCGTGTTGGGGGTGGGGGGGGATAAATGTTAAAATTGATGGTTAGCTACAAAGCGATTCGGGCTTCCTAAGAAAGTATACCTGAATTATCATACCACAACATTTATAATGGTGCCGCTCAAATGTGTGTGAACTTCACAAGTTAAGTGAAAACTGCTGGATCTAAAGGACAGATGGTGAAATGTTTTTTGTCTCCAGTGTTTATGTGCATTGATTCAGGAAATCTGTGCCATTGTTGGGGGGGAGGGGGGGGTATTCACCTGTGATACATCTGATCAGGCTGAGGCAGAGGTGAAGCAGGCTGGCATGGCAAACACTAGACGTCCACGCATGATTATTCTGTGATTTATATGAGTCTGTCAGATGTATCGTATGTGATGCTCTTAGATCTCAGACTGAAGTGGGACATGTTTCCCTGAGTGCGGGGGTGACAATTATAACACTGGCTTTCAAGAAACTCATAATAAAAGGAACCTTTGTGTGTGTGTATTTATGGGTTTGTGTATGTGTGTGTATATAGTTATGGGTGCGTGTGTGTGTGCTTGCATGTGTGTGTGTGTGCATGAGTGTGTGTGTGCATGAGTGTGTGTGTGCAGGAGTGTGTAAATTTATGGGTGTGTGTGTACATAGTTATGGCTGCATGTGTGTGCGTGTGTGTGTATATTTATGGGTGTGTGTGTGCGTGCATGAGTGTGTAAATTTATGGGTGTGTGTGTACATAGTTATGGCTGCACGCGTGTGCATGTGTGTGTATATTTATGGGTGTGTGTGTGCGTGCATGAGTGCGCATGAGTGTATATGGGTGTGTGAGTATATTTAGGGGTGTATGTATATACAGTAGTTATGGGTGCGTATGTGTGTGTGTCTGAGTGAGTGTATATTTATGGGTGTGTGTGTATATTTATGGATGAGTGTATGTGTGTGTGTGCGCACGTGTTAATATTTACGGGTGTGTATGTTTATGGATGTGTGTGTGCACGTGTGTGTATGTGCGCGTGTGTATTTTGCAGATTTGCTCTTCAGGTTTGACTAACCTCTCAGTGACCTTGTACTGGTTAAGCGGCTATAAGACTGATGGATGAATGGCTGGATGGATTGACTAACCTACCAAAGGCAGTAAAAAAGGCAGGGAAACACAGCAGCAGACGAGAAAGCTTTTTATATGCCTCAATGTGACTCTGAGGATGGCTTATGATTAAATCATAAAAGATCTCACACAGCCTAGCAGGGCTGTATGCCATACTGTCTTAAAGAAGAGTAACACAAAACTCGCGCGCACACACAAAACAGGTCACCACTCAAATCTGTATGTAAGCATTGTGTTTTATAGAAGATGTAATTTATATAACTCAATATATACAGATAATATACTGCATATAATATGCAGTTACCTTGTACAGGAAATAAATTATCTAGATAATGCACTTTTGCTAATAAACCAGGTTCAGCAGGCCTGTTTCCAATCTCCCATGTCAGTGGCTACAGAGTCTGTGGACATGATCCAAAATGGCTTCTTGGTAAGATGTGCACAAACATTAGACTCACAGTTATAACGTTAACTTACAGGGGATGACACATTTACTAGTCCATGCATCAAAGTCCAACTGCCATCTCACCTCATCAGCCAGTCTCCTTTGCTTTTCGGTTTTATTTCCCAGCCCACAGTAACAGCCACTCAACTGTACTGAGCTTTGATTGGCAGGCCCCTGGTCCAATGGAAAAAAAGCACAAGATGACTTTTTTTTTTTTTTTTTTTACGATTCCGCCTCGGACCTAATTAATGAGAATGCTCTGGACGCAAAGTAGGTTACGTGGAAGGCAGACATATCAGCCTCTGCTTCCCTGAAAAATTTCCACACTTACCAAAAATTATTAGTTTTGGCTGGAATTCATCTAGTAAACTACGCGGATCAAATTTACATTCAAAGTATAATGTAACGCAGTTCTGATTAAAACAATCGTAAGTCCTATTTATCGACAGTCGTGGATGGAAAGGACCTGTGTTCTCCGTATGATGTCAAGAGGTCGCATGGGAATATGTGTGCGGGAGAGGGAGTACCATGGACTTTCAGGAAAAACAGAAAAAAAGG
>JAODUD010000041.1:5099702-5110904 GCA_026784285.1 Stomatorhinus walkeri | reverse complement strand
GAAGTCCTCCCCTGGAGACGAGGGGGGGGGGGGTCGTGCTGCGGATAGCTTTGGGAGCCAAGTTCTGAGTGGCCAGGTGTCCACCCCGCAAAGCGTCCAGCGCATCTGGCACTAGCTGACACGCCAGCCCCATTCGCAGCGCTGGCGCCGGGCCTGGACGCTCGCCGCGGCCCGCGGAGGAGGCGTGTCAAGGGCGGGCACGCTACAAGCTCACTCACAGGGCAGGCACGGCCCCCACCGGGAGCCCCCTCACCGCCGAGGGTGGAGGGCAGCGTGCCCCTGCCGTACCCGCCCAAGGCTTGACCCCTCTCCGTGGGACTGGCATACAATAGAACCCGCTGGTGCCAAAAGCGAGAGCAGCATGTGGTACGGGCCCCTCTCCGCTCTAACCCGCGCCGCAACGCGTGGGGGGGACCGTACGCGTGGGCGATCTCCTCTCTTCCTCACTATGCTGATGTGCGGTGTGTGAATTCACCGGAGTTTCAGGGGCTAAGCCACCCACCTTCAGAGTCCCTTACTGTCACTATTCCCCGTCGCTGGCAGGTTTAACGCCGCTCCAGAGTTATTGTGCTAATCAAGCGATTAACGGCACCTTGCCAGAGTGCAAACATGGGCCCTTTCAAAAGGCTGTCTTGCACTGAGCTACCAATTTCTCCCACATTTGCACGTTTGCCCTCAGCTGTCCATACGTGCTTAATGTATACCCTGCGCTAACTAAAGATAATTTTTTAGTAGCTTGCACACTCTGAATTGCCCTCTCCGCTGTTCCCTGAAGGTGCGAAACAACGGTTGCTTTCTTGTTCTTTACACAGCGCTGAGCCTTCGAGAAAAAAGCATGTGTACTGTATATATTAGTTTATACATTTATGTACATTGCGCTGTTTGTTAGCATTTGCAGGGGCTTCACCGGGTCCATTCGGCCAAGTCCATGAGTAATTAATGCACAGAATCGATCTCCGTGGAATGAGAAGAGAAGGGAGGGCATTTAGAGGGGGGTGGCAAATGCAGCGTACAGCAGAGGGGCATCACCTGACCTCCCAGGACCCCATTAGGGAGCCGAGAGCCAGTGCTGAAGAAATGGTCCCAAAAGCTGTGCCGGCTTTATTAACGAGCCACCAGGAGGCGCCGTTCCAAAATGGCAGAGGGAAACAGAGGCCTGGGAGAGGAAAAAAAAACACACCTATTATTTACTCTGGTGATATATTGCTTTGCTGGCATAGCCAAAACAATCTAATAAGCAGTATTAGATAAAAGTTTCTGAATATGAATGTATTGGATTTGTTGTGGTGAAAATGAACTGGCTGTGGGCTTCCTGTCATATCTGATTAGGCTGGCTTCCCTGTAATAAATATGGATAAAAAAGAATATATGTAAAAACATTTGTATGAATCTGGGTGATATGGAGTGACTGTGTGATGTTGTTCAGGGCTGGGTATGGATCACACGCCTTTGTGGCTAGGGACGTGGACAGCACCGCACAGGAAGCTGGTCTCTCCACCCTACTTCACAGTGGTGCTACTGAATTTACAATGGTCTGTAAGGCACTATATAATGCGGGGGGTGGGGTGGGGCATCTCCCGGATGCTGGCAGGCTAAATAAATTGATTCATTGCCAAGTTCTCTTCATATTAAGCATCTGGAGCGAATCTGCAGCCACCACATTCGGCGTGGAGAGAAAGGAAGCGAGAAAGGATGGTTTAATTGAAGGGACTGACGTTTGAAGCCTGTCAGAATCCACCCCACCAAATACCCCCCCAGCCGGAGAATGATAAATGGTGGAGAAATAGAATGGCCTCCTGCAAGCCATGAATTATATAAGCCACCAGTGTTCAGGACAACCGTCGAAAGCTCGCCGTATCGGTGTCTCCCTGACCACAGAATCACATGACTGGGGGGAAAAAGAACGTCTTACGAGATTGTTACACGCTCCCCTAATACAGGCAGTAATACCGGCGATAAACAGCGCCGTCGAAAGGCATCAGACGCACGAGATGGCAGCAGCGTTCGTGGTGAGCCATCCCATAATCCGAAACCAGGTGCTCTGCACGCGCTGCACCCACAATGTGAGGAATAATTTCCATAAAAAGGAATTAGCTACATACAATAAAATAGTGTTATCAGCCTCAATATAATAACTCTTTTCAGCAATTATACGGCAAGCCGAACATAGATCTAGGGGAAAAAAAATCATACAAAGAAAATAATTGGACACCATAAAACTACATTCAAAAAAATCAATAGAATATAAAAGCAATCAGATAAGGCCTCTTTAAAAATCGATCCATGCTTGTACGAAGTCATAATGCGTTTTCCTGTGAGAGAAAAAGGGGCAGATAAAGATGCGAATCCTACATAATGTCTTACAAGTGTGACTGTGCAGGCTCCGCGGCCGAGAGGAACAGGGCCGCCGGCCGGTCCAGTTTGTTTATTTACTCAGGCCGGTCCAGTTTGATTATTTACTCACTTCGCATATTTAATTGCACCAGTGACAGATCACACTTGCGGTTCTTTGTACTACAAAGCTTTCTCCAAGCATTTAAATGTGGCATCTTAAATGTCAACTGCAAGGATATTTATACATGTATGTATCTATGATATTGTAAATTGATATACGGTATACGGGAGTACAGTTTCAGATGGGGTTAGTCTTGCTTTCTGTCCCTCACCTTTTCATGGTGACTTCAACTGACTTTAAATGTTTTATAATTATATAACATAAAGACATAAAACAGACCTAGACATACAGATCTTTTGGAAAAAATAAAAAATGAGCTACCATTCAGTAAAAGGCCTACCTTCTCACTCAGAGTGTAATGCTTTCACCAACATATCTCACCACTGTTAGCACGTTCCAGCAACTAGTTGACTTTAACATAACAAAACGCAAGTTAGCGAAACTCACGGTAACTACCGAACATGCTAACTGTCCTATGGGATTGCTAACAAACAAAATAAATGGCTTACTTGCCATTGTTTCTGTTTTTCAACACATCTGTCACACAGAATTTCTCACTTTCAGAATTTGTTGGCCTGTCCAGCACTAATTTCGCAAGCATTCTGTTCCCGCAGTGACAGATGAACACAACCACGTGCATTTTCCTTGTCCATACCGAATTATTCCGTATAAGCAAATGGAGAGTGGGAAATATATTTGTCTTGTGACCTTTGACCCCTGACCCGGTCACCTGGGCAATATGGGCCTGGCGTCTGGCTCACTTTATCGCGTATTCCATCTCACGGCCACTCAGCCATTCCAAGGCCGTCCTGATGGAAGCAAAAGCCAGACACCACCTTAAATTTCATAACTGTCGGACGTGCGGCTTAAAAAATAACAGAGCGGTGGTGTAGAAGTGCCCCCCCCCCCATGGATGCCATTCATTAAGGAGTATATTGGGATTTTCCGAGGACCCTGGCTAACTTGGTAATGTGATAAATGGGTTAGTCATGCATCTGCAGTTATCACTCTGATAATCAAACAACCATGTTATTGTGTTACAAGGCATGGCAAAGACCTTCAAACAAAACCGCCCCTTCATACACATACACACATACAGACACACACACACAGCTGTAAACACACATAGCTATACATAACACAGATATACACAGACACGCAGACCTAAACATACACACACAGACCCACACAGCTATAAACACACACATACACAGAGACACACACAGCTATAAACACACAGAGACACACAGCTATAAACACACACATACACACAGACACACACAGCTATAAACACACACATACACACAGAGACAGACAGCTATAAACACTCAAATATACAGACACACACAGATATACATACATACACACAGACACAGAGACACACAGTTATACACACACATACATATAGACACACACAACTATACACACATACATTAATACACACAGCATTACACAAAGATATACACAGACACACAGACACGCACAGTTATACACACATACAGATATACACAGCACACACAGCTATACAAACACAGACACGCACAGTATACACACATACAGATATACACAGCACACATAGACGAAGAGACCCACACAGCTATAAAAACACAAAGACACACACACACAGATACCCCTGCACGTACACACACACACACACACACACGGTGAGGTCTCCACCGTGGGCCTTTTGTCATTGCTGCTCCTGATTAAAAGAAATAAACAAACAAATAAATACAAGACAAAACACGCTGGAATTGATTCCTATAAATTTTGATATCGCTGGGGAAGCAGTGCGCTGCCTGATTCAGCTGTTGTAGTGTTTGTGTGCGTCCTAAAAGGCATAAACGGCAAAAAATAGCATTTAATTAACACGAGGTCGCCGCTCATATGTCACTTTAAAGAGTTTTGCTCTGGTCGGTTAAGTCTCATGCACCGTGGCCTGGCTTAGAAATTGGTTTCGTTTTCAGTCGAAATAAAAACGTCTTACATAATATATGCTGAAATAGTTTGCCAGATTTTCTCCACTTCAAACTTATTTTCGGGTTATAAATATGTGATTCGCCATTTTAATGCATTTTTACAAAAATACTATACAGAAATATAGTATTACAGAAATACTATATTTATTTATTTGTATTTCGTTTGCTTTCCTTCCCACAGCCCATGGACGACGGGGGATGTAAGCTAAATCAGATGTAGGTTACAACTGCTTATACATAGGCTACTGTATACATACATACTTTCCCCTTCGACATGATAGCTGTGTTATGTGGGGAAGCAGTACCTAAATTGGGTTGGAAAAAAACACAGAAAAACATGCCACAACTGGTGTAACCGTGCTTAGAAAACAAATAAGGTCTGCTCAACACGCATAAACGCGTCTGTAAACACCGTGCACCGAAATCATCATCTGTTATGTTCTTACTCCTTTCCCCTTATCTGTCTGCCTGTGATGTCAATTAAGGGTCCGCTACTCATAAAATAAGGAGCTTCTAACCCGGCGGCGTGTTCCACTCACATGGCAGAGTCCCCTGGGACTGCGCTGTCATTCTGTTATCTATTGCCCCACTCTCTATTGAAGAAAATAAGCACAGGTGAAATTCATGTGCGCAACCCCCCCCCCCCCTCCGCTCATACCGCGCAGTTTATTTATGACGAGACGGCTTATTTATATGTTTATCGCGTATTAAGGCGTCTGGACCCCGCCAGCAAATGACCCGACATTAGATCGGAAGCGGCACGAACCCGAACGTATCAAAAAGCCATCAACCTGTACGGGACAATAAACGTATTGCCGCAGATCGTTAGAGCTAATAAACTGCGCGGTAGTCATTAGAGGGAATACAGCGCGCATTATAACGGCATTATGTTCTGCGCAATACAGTATATTAATTTCCATACCCTAATGTGCGTTTTATTGCTACCAATAAGCAATCTTAATAAGCAAAATGGTAAGTGCTTTCCTTGTAAAATGTCTCCAATTAGAGCGTCATCTCAAATGGACTCATAACCAAGTTAAGCGTTATGTTAACTGTTGCACTGACTGCAACTTCCCAGAAAGATTAATGCATGTGCATAAGTATGCTGGATTTAAAGCGTATAGTGTTTAACTTAAAAATAGAGTATAAAGCAATATGAACTATTCACGTAGACATAGGCCTACTCTGAACTTACTAAGCACAAGAAACAACTTACTGCTAAAATAAAAAGCCTTCTGTAGAAAGTGTAGGCTAAGAATAATGCAATAATTACGAAACGGGGGAGGATCACTGGGTATGATGAACTGTAACCTTCTTCTGCATGGGATTCTGACTCCAAACAGGGGCAAATGACACGAATGCGTGCCCTTTTGGAAAAAAAAAACTTTTTCCTCTGCATATTCAGTGGTTATGTTATTAGCGGCGTTTCTGTGATTTCTGAAATTCATAATTAGCGATCTTCACAAGTGCATACACATTAATGTAACGTCAGGCCGCTTCCGGCTTCCTGAAGCGAAGTACAAATTTTCAAAGGACTACTAATTATTTTAAATATATGAGAGAGAGAATAAAAGATACGTTACAAACAATTAACGGGTGTCACTCCTGCGACTTATAAATATGTTTCGGAATGATACCGGCCCTGATCGTACCCCTTTCAGAGGGCTTGGTCCGCTCTGTGTTGTTATTAAAACACTGTGACAGGTTATTTTTAATTGAAGTTACAATTGGAGGGCGGGGGCAAAACTAACACTCCGTTCAAGCCTGCCGCTAATTAGACGGTATGCGGGTTTGTCTGAAGCGTTCATTACGAAAAAAAATCCAGAAAAGGGATAGTTCATCTTTAATCTAAGGCAAATGTCCTCTGGGTATGATGTTAAAAGTGCTACCAACCAAACTGACTCGGAAACACTGCATACTAATTAATCTTATTTTCAGGAGGGGATCACTAGGCAGGCCCTCTCTGTGCGTGCGTGTGTGTGTATATATATATGATTTACAAACAGTGTTCGCCTTCATGGAGGTGCGCCTAATTGCCGCACGGCTTCACATCATTACAGGGAAATGCCATTGGTTGCAGACCTTAATTAAGGGCAGTTGCAAGTTCATTATGCGATTCGTAGAGTGGAGAGCTCTAGGCTCCGTTCAGACACCCCTCTCTGCAGTTTAATTTAATATAAAGGACCCTTTGATTTCTATTTATCTTTCAGACCTTCTCCCGTGAATGCCTCATACAAGACTCGAGTAAAACATTTCCACTCACCTTAAATTACCCGCTATATGTGGGACGCCGGTTCAAAAAGAACATTTCTTAGGTCTGTAATCGATAAGCGAGGTTTTAAAAGTCTGTTGCAAATCGTGCTGTTTATTATTTTTAACATGAGGGCAGTGCACACGTTTAATGGATGCTTTAATCGGACGCCGCCGTGTTAATAACTGTAATGGTTTCTACATTAAGTCACCTGTCCGCTGCAGTTCCTCCTAACCCACCAACAGAAATCGCAGCTCATCGCCCCCCCGCCTTTCATGGGGACAGCCGGCTGGTGCTGCGTCATTTGTCTCAGTTACTAACCGAACATTAATTTGATAATCCCTTTATGCAGAATTGTGCACGTCAGGTGTTAAATGTGCATGTAATTAGACTGTGATTAGGTAAAATAATATCAACAAATGTCATTTTTTCCAATGTGTGCATGCACGCTGATATGATTATGCACATGTAATTTTATATATATACACAATTTGTATAATTGCATATATGTATATATAATTATGTATACATAAATTATCATTGTTCAGTTTTTATAATAGTGTAGCTATCCATAGGCTTTAATTTCCTAAACAAAGGATTTTTTTTTTTTTTTTATGAACACCTGGGTCTACAACCTTATTATGAACCCTTATTATCTTCTATGCAAAAATGTAATTTGGGGCCTGGAGCTCGCATACGCCCGTCCCTAAAATACAGCCGGGTCTCAATTGGCCAGCTCAGCTCCGCGGGGTCTGAGAACATTCCGGAGAGCCGTGATGCGTGTTTAACACACAGGGGGTGTCCGCCGTCTGCGTCACCGTCCATAAATGCTAATGAGTTGGGTCAGCTGCAGCAATAAACCCCAAAACATACACGAGATACATTCAATAATTAGCTTAATAGCCGTCTCCCCCAGCACTGTAATTACCCAGGTAAGTATGCACTCTCGAGCTGCTCGTACGCAGTAAGTTAAACAAAACTTGCCCCCCCAGCCCCACCCCGCCCTTCGGTTTTGACCGTGATTATGCGGAAACAGAAGATTAAAGCAAACACACCAGACTCCCTCGCCTGGCGTATAGGTGATGAGTCGGCTGAAGGCAGCGTGTTTGCCTAGAAGGCCCCAGCGGGCCCCGCCGTGCCCAGGGGCCCCCTGCTTATAGCCTCTGTCACTCCCGGCCCTGTCTACACTCATTGTGAGCCTATCGAGCTCCCCGTAATTAAATTGTTCCCGAATATGCATAATTCAAATCACCGACGCCAGCGAGTTAATTAGTAGAATGGAGGTGTTAGCCAGTCTTGTTCCAGGTCAGGAGGACCAAGCTCCGGAGACAGACAGACCAAACAGGACACAACTAGTGTTCAGTTCAACCAGTAAATGGGAGTTTGCGTGTGAAGGTACAACTGACGTGTAACGCTGCTCCATCGAGTGACCCACGATGACACGATGTGGTCACATTTTTTTGACAAATCTTTTATATTATTCTTGGTGCACCTGCAGATGGATCGAGCATCTACAGTGCACCACACTTGTTTGTTTTGCGAATGGCAGCCGTGCAGCACGGGGTCATGTGACTGGCACATCGCTGGTTTCCGTTTGAGAGGGAGATTATGTCACCATAAAGCAGGTGGATTGGTGATGTAATCAAAAGGTTATGGGTCCAAGGAGGGGATTAGCTCTTATACTGTTGAGCACAAACTGAAATTTGAAAACAACAATAATAACAGACTAGTGTGTGAGGGACTGTGCCCTGTGATGGGATAGTGCCCCATCCTGGGTTGCTCCCTGCCTTGTGACTGTAGCCTCCCAGATGGGCTCTGGACCCCAGAATGGATGGATGGACGGATGGATGAATGGATGGACAACAATAATTATAATAATAATAAATACATTGCAAATTAATAATATGGTTTTTAGATTAAAACCTCTGAATATTATTAGTGTTTCTGTTTTTATTGTGGGACGGGGAAAGCAGGATTTTTTTGCTTAGCAGGATAACTTGTCAGATTCAAGGTAGGTAAGTTTAAATGTACTTTAAATTTGTTCACTTACACTGAGCCCATCTTAAATCTGACAGGTAAGCAAGAAATCCTGTTTCGTGATACAGGCCCAGGTGCGTGATCAGATGGTTGCCAGTTCGAAACCCAGGATTGGCAGAGTGGCTTCATTCCAGTTGCTCTAGGGAGTGTCTGAGCCAGTATACTCAAAATAAAAACAAATAAAATGATTTGCTAAATAATGTAATAATAACAATGAGAATAACACAAGCATTCTACATGGATGAATATATGACCCCAGCCCGCCCCCAGCCCTACATGCTGTCTAAGCAGTGCTGCTATGCTCACCTTAACCACCGGGGACTGAGTTCCGTGGGTCGCCCAGGGCGAGGCGGCTGCAGGGGCCTGCAGCGGACCCGGGGGTCTTTGGCTTGAGGCACTGAGCCAGAAGCAGCGGCCTTCCCCCTGGGTGCCAGCAAACGCCTTCTGTTTGTTAAAGCCCCACTGAAGGTGGGTGATGGAACCGTCTGCGTTCGTCACCTTTTCTCTTCGCTCTCGGGGGCTGTAGTTACCAAGATGATGTCGCCTGGGATAACTGGAAGAAAAAACCTGGCCAGGGTCCCATGAAGAGGACCTGGACATGGTTACTGTCTTACTGTACTCTATAGGTTAAGATTAATGGTATTCCTAAGTATTAGATGGGAAAGAGTTAAATTATGTAACACAATCTCTCTGCTGGTTGCCCACACCGTCTTACTTTTCTCTCACCAGAAGCTGAAGAGGCTAGTTCATTTTAAGCAGGGGTCCCACAGTGCCTTTCCTGTTGAAATGCTTAGTAAAGACCCCCCTACCCCAAAGACTTCGAGTCCTGAGCCTTAGACTGGCCCAATCGCTGGGAAACCAGTTCAGAGAGGTGGCTGGGAATCATGCTGGATCCAGCACTTGCAATGGCAGATAAATAGACGAGCGCTTTCACCTTTTGGAATGTTCCAGAACCATCAGACCTACTGCTACATGGTTGGATAATTCAGGTCCTGAGAGTAAAAGTACACTCCGGGATTTTGTGTCAACTAACCAATTGAGTCTCTGTGACTGTGATTCAACTGGTTGGTTGAAACTAAATCTGCACTTTTAGTCTCTGGTCCTGAATTCCCCACCTCTGTGCGTGGCTTATTGAGGACCAATTTAGGGATATACTATCAAATCAGTGAAGTATCTGAGATCTCAATGTGGATTATAGATATGTCCAGCTTATACCTATAACAGGAATTGCACATTTAATATATTAACCTAAAACTCAACAGTCATTAACAATGAATGGTGACTAATAATACCAAGTTTGCATAAAATATAAGGTAATGGCAATAATAATCTTAAGTATAACGATTAGCGAGTACAACACAATTTTTTCGGACATCTTCAGCAACTGAACAATAAGTAACTGTAACAGTTCACCCAGCTTCGAAAACATGACCTTTGACGTGCAGGTAGTTACACGTATGTAACGCGAAACGTGGACTGCGGCAGATCTAGTGTTGCCAGCAGTTCTACCTTGTAAGGTACACCACCCCCCCCCCCCCAGTTGCAGAGCTGAAAAGTTATTTTCAATTATTATTGTTTTGCTGTTGTCATATTTTATTTGATCTCAGCGCTCTTTAAAGTCCATTAAGCCCTAATTGCATTCCTTGGTGCTGACTAACAATTTCAGCAAGGCGTCGCAGTTCATGTGATGCCAGCGAAAATAAATAACTAGCAGCGATTCAGCCGCATTATAAATCATTTTACGTTGTCGCTGCTTACTGTAGCAATTAGTGCGCTGGCTATAGAGCATGTTCCTAGCAGCTCATGATAATGGGCATGAATTTAGCTCGCTATATTAACTTGTTAGCATTGCCAGCTGTGTATGGCAGGCTGCACGTATGTCCTCTGTTGTTTGCAAATGATGATGGTAATTAGTGATGCATTACAAAAGAAAACAAGTTGGCCCGTCCTGCTTTTCATTATTATTATTATTACTATTATTATTATTATTATGTATTATTATTTTATTTCTTAGCATGGCTGGACTGGAGAGGCATGTATCTGGTCACAGAAGTATCAGGCGCCCTTGTCCCGCCCCACTACCCGATCCCTAGGTTTAGTTTGCGTAGAGCTTAATTCCCATGCCGGAAAACGCAAACAAAGTGCGACAAAGCAATGGAGTATAGTTCCGGGGGTGCTGCCAACTACAAAATAACCCTTCATGAGCCAGGTTTTACCGTGGTGCGCGTCAGGTACCGTCGCATTAGACTGTGTGGCCAACGCACCATTCGTGCGTTATTTTTGCATAGGAGGACCTCTGCCGGCCCGGTGACTGTGCAAATCCCCGGCTTTTAATTGATACGCGGGAACCCAGGAGGCCGCTGGTTGAATGGGCTTTTAAGAACCTGCCTTCACATACCGTCGCTGCAAATTCACCTCGGAGTGTAAAGTTTTGCCGTTTCAATCAGCAGGCTTTTTGTGAAGACGTGTGGGGAGTGGGG
>JAODUD010000041.1:5063117-5073679 GCA_026784285.1 Stomatorhinus walkeri | reverse complement strand
CCCCCCCCCCCCCCCCCAAGACGTTCCAGCAGGGCTCAGCCAGTCCATTGATTGTTGACTGACAAAGGTCTTGGAGACTGGAACCACGAGCGGATTGGTTGAGGAGTCAAGTCAAAAGGCTGGTGTAGGACGCGGTCGCGTTGAGCAGAGAAAACAAGCGTCAGGACGCAGATTTACGAACAAACAAACCCAACATGTGGAACATGGAGGCCTTGAGTTTGCGAAGGTAGCTTCCAGGAAGAGCAGTACTACCATCCTCCGCTGTGTGTAATTATCTGAAACGGGCTGATATTTTGTATGTAGGGGACACCGCGCTTGATCCTCCACGGACGTCAGTGTGGGAGGCGGCGGCAGACTGACGCTCTGCAGGGGAGAGAGTGCGCTTCAAAATCTGCGTTAGCATTGACGCACGGGAGAGGACAGTTCAAACACCTCCGCGGCGACCGTAAAGGGAAGAGCTTAGCATGTCACATTTCTGTACACCTCCCCAGTGTTTATAGGTCTGAAATTTCACATTTTATAAATACACAGTGAGAAATGGGAGGGGGCACAAGTTACTCTAAGAACTATTGAGGCTTTTATCTTTGGAACCTGAAACAGAATTCTGAAAGGTGCTTAACACTTAAAATGAAAATGGCTGAATCAAAACTGAATCGAATTGAAACTTTATTTGCCATTTGCACAGGTACAAAAGAACAAGTACACTGGAATTCTCGTACAGTTCCCTTGGTCAAGACACACAGAACGATGCATTCAGGCGCTTATTATAAAATTAAATACTTGAATAGGTGAAAATATAAACAAAGTGTATGAGTGATAGATTGATAAATAAGCTGTTTTAAAATAAATGTGTATTTAAATGTGTAAATGTGGAGCCTGTCACATTTGCCCAAACCACAGCGAAGAGGAGGATGGAATGAGGTGTACAGAAGGGACGGCTCTCGCGTATCCGTCCGGAGTCACAGCAGTGGGCGGCGATGCCGTTCCCTCGTAGAAATGTCAGCGATAAACAGCTGAAATGTCATGTCGGTTCAAAAGGGGGAGGTGTGTGTTTTTTTTTGGGGGGGGGAGGGTTGGTAGTTCATTAAAGAAAGGCCCATATTGTTATGTCGGGGGTGCCGGTGCACCTGGCCGCTGGGGCGGGTTGACAGTCGGTCCAGATGGCGCTGAAATCCTGGCGGACTTCGAGAAGATGTTAGTCAGCGTGGCCTTTCCCTCCCAGCCCAGAATCGGCCAGGTCTCCACGGCAGCGGGAGGTGCCGCCGAGGTCGACGGTTCCATGCGGGCGTATGCGAGAACCCGAGGTGCCCAGCTAAGCGCTGATTTATAAACGCCAGGAAAAAAATCACACCACGGTGTCCGGTACGTGTCTTAATTACACGGGTGATACGGCTTCGTCAGCTAAACAATGCCCCATTGTTCAACCTCGCGGCTTCGACCGCGCCACACCGGGTGTCGGCGATGAAGGCCTGTCGCCACGGCGGCCGACCATCTGTTGGAATCAGGGACAATGAAAAATTAGCTAAAGCTCGTGTTCTCCTTTTTAGCTAATGCTCCAGTCCTTACCCATTAGTACCTCAGGAAAAAAATTAGCACAGGTGAAAATAGAGGACGAAATAGTGCAGAAACAAATGGTTATGTTCTTCCTTACCGGCGCAAGCTCTCCTACATTTTTACTGGCGTGTAACTACAAAACCAGAGCACATTAATGTTACCGTCGTTCAGAGAGGCTCTCTGCTACACGCTGTGCTGGCGAAATTGGAGAGCGTGTCTCTTGAAGAGCGCGCTTCTAATAACATGCTAAAATAAGGGGCTGACGCCTCACCTTTCCGGGTGAGGCCCTGCAATATGACTTGATACGTGAGGCCCTGCAATATGACTTGATACGTGAGGCCCGGACCCACGGATGATGATGTCATTTCGGCATTTGGACGCGTTTATCGCCTCTCCCCGAAGTGCATTTTGGAGTGCCACGGTGTAAATGTACTTTAAATGAGACTCTAAATGGTCTGAAATGCCGGAACATTCTCACGGGGAATCTGCACACGTATAGATCTGGCATCACCTGCTCTACATAACGAGGTGGGCTGTTGGGGCAACACACAGTAATTTATTGCCACTTCCTCTTTAACGCGGTGGACAATTTTGCCCGTCCACCTGATCGGGAGTGATGGAGGAGCCCGCGGCCCACAGTGATGTCGCCGCTGATTGTTGGCGCAGTCCACCATTTACCAAGGAATGAAACTTATACAGTGCGTAAGAGAAAATGGCTCGATAGTGTGATATCAGGAAGAGGGACAGTGTCAGGATGGAAATGAAGGAAGAGATACCTATTTCGCTTTCGGCAGCAGGTAGAGTAAACGGTAGGGGCGCTGACCTCTATCCCAAAGGTTGCTGTTTAGATTTTGATAAAGTATGATGTCTGACCTTCGTGTGAGATACTCAATTGCTTAAAAACCAGCTGCATAGACTAGTAGAGCTTCATCCATCCATCCATCCATCCATCCATCTTCCTCATCAGTGTTGCCAGGGGGCCTGGAAAGTACTACAGGCAGCATAGGACAAAGGGTCAGGGGCCACCCTTGACGTGATGCTGGTCCGTCACGAGCCAAAAGAGCATCCAACGAAAGGTGAGAATTTATTTTGGAGAAAAGAGAGTCATTGCGGCAAATACTGCATCCACGTCAGAAGCTCTCCATGTTATGATCCGGTGATGATGTGCATCAGATGATACAATATTAGGCTGAAGGGGGAAGCGTTTGCTCTCCTGGGCCGGGGAAGGTCAGGAGAAGTTACATCAGGTCCAGAACGGTCTCAGCACTTGCTAGCAGCTTTAGGGCCTGGACGAAGCAGACCGGAGTACCTGTCACTTTTCCCCGCTTCAAATTCTGGCACGGGTCCGGCGGGTATTTTATACCGGAGTCGGAGAGGAAGAGAGGGATTCATTCAAAGTTGCGGCGCGAGCCGGGGGTCACGGAATGAATATTGGAAAGCGAGGCGAGCGTGTTATTTCGTGGGCCCGGTGTCAGAGCAGTCATTTTGTAATACGACGCATTCTTCTGGCAGATATGACGGGTGACGGAGGCATCATCGCCACTTTTATCTGATGCAATATGTTGTGATGGGTCTTTCATAAAAATTAAATGACAGCAACTTGTGTACACAAGCAAATTTATAGCTTTCATAGTCAGCTCCATTGTCCCAGGGTGACGGCAAATCACTCGGCCCTTTTATTAAGTTCATTGTTCTTTCTGCGCTTGGTAAGAGGCTTATTATTGTGGAAATTTCTTCATTTAATGGGAAACTGCAAATAATAACAAAAGCATCAACAGCAGCTCTTCTTGCGGCCGCTGCGGCTGTCGCCGTTATTAACAGTGTTATTAATCTGCGTGTGTGTTTATATAAGGCCTGGTGCCCTGCCCCTCTGCTTCTTTACACACCGCGATGTCACGTAATCACACAGATGACTTAGGACCATATGGAAGCAGCCCACACCTGTGACCGTTATGTCCACAGGTGGTAGAGACGTCGGCTACTCTGACACCTTATTGTGATAAACAAACAAACACTCTATATATATTCATTCTAATTAATACTATTTTTTTTGTGTCTGTATCTCCCAACATGACAAGCAGAGATGATTAATGTGGGTGTGTCCATGTAGGGCCACGAACCCAGGATCTTGAGAAATATAGAGTTCGAACAGCCTGGTCATTGCAGGCTTTACATAAATTTTTATCACAGATTGATATTGCTCTCATATGGATAACACCTGTGGGGGTGTGGCTATGAATTAACAACTAGCACTGATTGGGTAATATCCTGACAACCCATGAAGTATTTATCAGTTAATTATGAGAATGTGACTGGTTTGTCTTTATGAACAGCTTGTGCTACTGAAACTCACACTGCTGAAGACCCAGTGGTGAAGCATTTATGTTGAATCCATGTTGCGGCATTAATAGGAAGCCATTCGAGTTTTGACCTGATCCTCGTTACAGACATTTTTTGCATATTTTATTTGCTTGCCGTGAGCCTGGACACGTGAGCTGATATGTGAAAGTAGATGTGTCTGTGGGTGACGCATAAATTAAATTGTGGGGACCAAATGTCCCCAAACTATAATTAAAACCTGATACTTTTTCCCTTGCCGGGACGTCCCCACAAGGGAGAATTCAATTTTATAAAAATCTGTGAATGCGATCAAAAATGTAACAATACCAAAAGTCTTGCATTTCGTTTGGTTACTTAAGGTTAAGTTTAGGGCTGGGTGGGGGTTCAGGTCGTCATTGTTGGAACTTGACCTTGGGAATTGTTGAGACCCCACAAAGATATGAATGCAAATGTATGTGTGTGTGTGTGTATACGTACATTTTTAAAGAGATGGTTCAAAACAGATACGATGCAAGTGACATATGGTTCTGATGCCAGTGTAAGTCCCCCCCCCACCCTGGCATGATACATTACACCCCCCACCCCCTAACCTGGCAGGATACATTACATCCATTACTTCATCACATATTAAAACACTTGTGCATGGGGTCCATAATGCATACGTGCCACGTTCTGCTCTCATTTGTCTTTATGTATAAAATTGCTCCTTGCAAATTAGTATGTTATTATGATCTGGATGGAACAGGCAACAATTAAGACGAGGCCATCGAGTAAAGCCCCTTTAATGCACTCACACGCGTGCACATATATCAAACATGTTTAATTGCAACGAGCGCCTAGTAAGTGAAATCAGGGGCGTTCCCTACGGCAGACTGGCCCCGCTTGATTAAATATTGGCCTTCCAGATTTGCGTCATTAAACAATTTTAATATGGGATTTGTCTGATTAAATATTCATAGTACAACCCCTTCCCACCACTTCCAGCTCTGCGCGGTTTGCGAAAGACCCCGCATGGCTGTCTCGCCAGCTGCCTTCATCTGCGCGGCAAACTTGAGTCTCGGACCAGAAACTCGAAAGGACGGGCAGCTGCAAAGTCACCCCATATTTTTTTTCTTGTTTTATAAATGCACAATTGTAACCGTGGTTACAGTCCCTGGCGCAGTCCAGCAGATCCCTCAGTCCATATCATAATACGATGGGTCTGTATCTAGTTGAACTTCTTTAACCTGTATAAATAGGGCCTCTATAAGAGGCCGGTGCAAGCAAGAAATAATAATGGAAACACCCTGGGACTCAGAGCCGTGACAGGGCAGGGGGTGTCAACTCACCCCCCCCCGGTCCACACCGAAAATCAAGTGACCTCTCCAGCGCAGACTCCAATCATTGACAGTGTTGTCCCTGAATTATTAACATCGCACTTTCTCCACGGGTCATTCCCGCATGCGGCTGGTTTATTTGCACGGTCCTTGCCTTTCGCGGTTCCGCCATCGTTTATAGCATACTTGGGAGCCGTTTTAATCTGAGTGCCGACAGCTCGTCTGTTATCGTTGCCCGTAGAAACTCCTGTCAATCAGCGAGAGCTGTGGCCTTAAAGTAGCTGGTTTGAACTTGCCTAGCTGTCTTCTGGCCAAAGTCGGTGTGTCGCATCTTAAACCACAACTGGGACTGTGTGTAGTTTAAGATGGGTTTCCATCAGAGTCTTCCTGAGCCTTTTCATTTGTTTGAGACACAAGTAATTATTTATGGCTCCAAATTACTATCATAAAACATCTCCAGGTAGCAACAAACACTTAAGTGTGAATGTTAACTACGCTACAAAGTGCGGTCTCTCTGATCCGGAATTACTGGGACCAGACTGGCATCAGAGAAGCTCCCAAAAAACACACAATTAAAGAAGCCATTTTAAGATCTTACCTAAGTACGTGCGTTCAAATAGAGCACTTGCTCTTGTTATGAAGCATCTTCATGTGGTTGACTGTTATGTTTCTTGATACCATTAAGCATTGTTTCCCATGTGATCTTCCTGTGTTAATTGCAGCCTGCTGGCGTCTCCCCTTTCCCCTCCATTTTTTGCCTGCCGGTCGGGACGTTGCTCTTCCTCGCGGTTACATTTCAGGAAGAGACATTATCCCGAGTTTGCTGATTGTCTCAGCACCGAATCGGAGAACCTTTGCTGTTTTATTGTTCCTAGCTAAAAATCAACCTGTGTTTCCGGGCTTCAAATCTGATCCGGCAGTTGTTAACACGTGCAGATTCACAATCAAGAGTGTCTTTGTTAAAAGATGATGAGTGTGTGTGTGTGTGTGTGTATATATATATATATATATAGAGAGAGAGAGAGAGAATTCTTTTCTGTTAAACATCTACAGATACAAACAGCTGAACTGCAGAATCTCACTAAAGTTGTTAAAGTGTTACAAACACTCTTGTTAACCTTCTGTAGGCTTACTATCCAATTAAAGTTTTAACGAAATGCATTTATATTTCATGTACAATACGTACAGACAAAATGCAGTTGGACTAGAGTTTCACACTATTAAAATACGACAATGGTTAAAGTGTTTTAAAGCACCGAGCTCTGAGGATGTGTCCTCTGGGCTTTGACATTACAGATCTCAGACCATCCTGGGCCTGCCACAGTGTAATTAACAGTCTGATTGATTGACTGCTGGAGCGATGGATTGATTGATACTTTAAGTATCTCCACCCTCAGATATAGTGCCATTATCAGACAGGGTGCTTGCTAACGATATTCTACAATGCCGACTGCATAAAAAGAATAATAATAAATAAATAAATGAATAAATAAATAAGGAATGCTACTTGGGGGAACTTTTAAAAAATCCCTATCTATTTACACCAACGGAGCACCGCGGTAATGAAAAGGCCCCCACTAAATTCAAACAATTGTGGTCGCCGTGGCAATAAAATTCATGCAAATGCACGCCAAACCGGGGCTAGCCGGCACCAGAGCGGCGGCTGACCTTTAACTTCATGATGAAAAACAAATGTCAAGTGCCTAAGAAGCCGTGGTGCTCTGAGCCTTTGCCGGGAATCCCGCGTGCCGCCGCTAATTCTGCCCGCTGGCGCCGCCTCTGAAAACTGGGAGTTTGTGCTCATGACGGGGGCCCATGTTTATCTGGAAAACAAACGTGGGAGTCGGCTTGATTCCGATGGTGGCTCGAGTGTCGGAGGAGTTGACTCCACTCACATGTCGACGTTATATTTAAAGAACGGAGCGTGACGGATGACTTGACCGCGCATATGGTACCATGTGTCAATAATGAAAAATGTCTGCATAGCTATGATTGTTAATCCATCGTGTGGTCCGGATGTATGACTGCAAAGCTGTTGAAATTAAATCGCTCATAACTACGTTAACAGATCCTTCCGCCGACGGGGTCAATTATGTCGCATCCCGTATGGTGTCCGTTTCAAACGGGGAAGCGTCATTGTTCGATGTGCTTATCGATAAGCGGACGAAACGGATACGTGGCGTGTTTTAAATGCCTTGCCGCTTCCACCTGCCCCACGCCCACGGGTACAATTATGGATTAAGCGGCCACAGAAGGAAAACTGATACTGACGGATTCTGAACTGCGCAAACGACGTAGGCAGCCAAAGAAAATGATGCTTGCAGCTATTTATCTGATTTATCTTGTAAGAAAAAACAACGTTAGAACACATGCCAATTAACAGTGATACAATAAAAACTCCAAAAAGTTACTGACATCCTGTTGGATGGCTAGATGAACACCACTTCAGGTCCCAAACCTCTCCTCAGGGCCACCTCAGCCATTCCAATGTATTTGTTATATTTCACCCCCAACTAAGTTTTGATACTTACCATTGAAATAACTAACTCAGGGATTTATTAGCCAAACAAGGTATTCTAGTGGTCAAGTAAAAAAAGACATGTTATATTGTGTATTGCATGGTACTGGGGTGACTTTAGAAGACGTTTTGAAATGGCTGAGTTGACACTGACAGATACCAGTAACATGAACCAGCAGTGACTGTCTTCCTTTTGCACAATACTGTATGTGATTTTTGAAGCAGAAGAGGCAGGTCTTACAGATAAGTGTATTTCATGTATTTTGTATTGAGGAATAATGCATTTTTTTGTTTTATCTAAATGCCTTTTTCGGAGCCATATAGGGTTAAAATGGCCACCCTTAGACGCTAAAGTCTTTTCATTTTCCCGCCATGTCTGGCACCGGATGTTCACGTTTTGCCTCCTATTTCGGCTTTTCAGTTTGGTTTCCCACTCCGACGTTTAACTCCGTATAACTTTAACCGCCATTTCATCCATCCAGGATGTCGCTCTTGGCTTCATCAGACCTTCTGGCGACATGGGAATACCGTGAGCACTTTGGGGACAGCAAGCCGTGAAGGGCGCTACATGCGAGATGCACGTGTGGGAAAGTCTACGTCTACTTTTGTGCTTCTGATTCGAACACACATCCCAGCGCAACAATATCAGATGCTCACCAGTCTGTGGGATTATTGATCTTCCAGGTCAAGGAAAAAAAACTGGAATTTCTGTTGCATGCCTTGCTTAATATTGGTATTTTTTTGGCGGGTGGGGGGGTTGAACTGGTGTATAAGTGCCACACCATGAGCAGAACTATCTGAACGAGCTGCAAAGATCACTTTTACAACTGGATCAGCCGTCAGACTGTCGTTACAGAAACAGGTATGCGTTGCATCGCCACTCTTCCCTAATGTGAATCACCGTCTGAACTCAATGTTGGCTAATGACTTCAAATGAGCCGGCGATACCATCTCAGGTACTCACACTCTGTTCTCGATCGTGTCGCCATCAATCGAAAGCCCGGCTCGAAGTCGAAGCCATAAGCTGCCCGGTGCTGACTGACAGCCCAGTAAATCAATCATTTTATCCATTCCCAGAAGCAGTACTTGTAACTAAGACCTTAATGCTTACAACAGGAGCTCAGGCTGAAGTATTGACTCAGTTTAACATGAGGCTGAATGTGAGACCCTTGCAGAAGCGAAGCACGAGGCATCTGAGAAGAGACGGCTTTTAATAACGCTGCAGTGAAACGGATAAACTGGCAGCGAATCATAAAACTGAAATACAGTTACTCCGCTCAGATAATATTTCAGATGGGATTTTAATGATTTGCGGGGAAAGGATCACACATATGTGAGACTGCTGCTGGAGTGACAGGCTGCTCTCTCAGCTGAAGTTTATCCTATCAGCTGGAAACAATTTCCAAGTTTTATTTATTTTTTTTATGAATTGTCAGCCCGCATATGTTACTTTTCATATAACATCCTTGTGAGAAAAACCGTCTTCACCTCAAATTTATTGTGTCAGAAAATGAAAGTAATGTATTATTAACAGGTGCAATTGTATTTTTAAAGTTCTTTGTGGTGATAGCAACAGAGTAATTCCAGTGTTCTAATCAGATGCTAATACTTCATTGAATACTCAATTGTTGTATGTTCCATTCAATATTCTATTGCTTGATTCATGTACGTATGTCGGTGAGATATGTTTGTTCTGGCTTGTCTTCTTTCAGATGCAGAGAGCCCATCCTGCCAATGCAAGCATACGCTTTGAATGACGACAATCACAAGCAGAGTTCTGAAGTGGAATTAGGACAACATAAAATAAATCGTATATGTATGTGGGCTTGCTGATATCACGCCGGAATGTGCAAGGTTTGCCCATTAGGAGGATATTTGTTTACCATGCTAGCTAAGTACAGACAATGTCTAGCACTTTTTTTTACTTGATTTCAGTCTTTGACTGAATGAACTATAAAAACCAATCAAAAAGAAATGAGGGAACGAATCCGACTTTGACGTCAGATATCTAAATGGAGCACTCAGTGTTAATGTTTCATTTTGTGTTCTACACGCAGCAGAATGTGAAACAGCTCAATTTCTGTAGCGTGTCAGTCAGAGAGCTGCGTTGTTACAGGGAACAAGAACACGTGTTGCTGTGAGGATATCGAAAGTGGGGGCGGAGACAGACTGGCTGATTAACTCCGCCCCCCAGATGGAGCACAATTATATGGGGGGGGGGGGGGTGCTTGTTTTCCCCAACCCCAAACACATCAAAGCTACAGCCACAGTGTGGAACAAATTATACCAATCGGTGTTGTTGCACCGGTGAGAAGAGGGCGGTTGGCGGTAGCCGAAATACTGGGATATATTCCAATACCCTTCAACATCCAAGGAAAGGGAAAGAATATGTACGCATTTCCCTGCTGCGTAACGGTTGTCCCGGACCCCGAGCCCCCACTTAAAAAAGACGGCCGCTCTTGGCCGCACGTCTCCTATTTGCACAGTGTCGTTTTCATCCGGCTGAAGATCAAAGCGCAACTCTAGCGGCAGCAAGAGACATAATTGCATCTCCACCTTCTGACAGTGGCTCCCCACAGACGACTGCTCACCCGGTGAACGTGGCGGTTCATGTTTGCAGAGAAGACCTCTTAACGGCTGCCTGGGAAATGTAGATTTACCTCCACACGCCCACTTGCCCTTCCATTCCTTTGTGCGCCTGATTTGGAACCAAATTATCGTGACCCTGTTTCTGTTTCATTGTGACCCGCCCGCCCAGTAGAGGCAGAAAGCGACGTCGGCGGGGGGGGGGGGGGGGGGGGGGGGGGGGGGGGGGGGGGGGGGGGGGGGGGGGG
>JAODUD010000041.1:5009347-5022294 GCA_026784285.1 Stomatorhinus walkeri | reverse complement strand
ACCCCCCCCCCCCCGCCCCAGTCACTGAAATATGCATTTTTTTCCTGTCTCATTAATTCAGCCCACATGCAGTCTATTTCAGACCATTAACAAACCTCTAGGTGTGAGAGAGTGACCCGTGAACACGCACTACCGTTGGTAGTTTGGTGCACAGTCACATCTATTTATTTATTTATTTGTTTGTTCCTCTGTTTGTAAGTTTTACTGTTTATTACATGGCCCTGGACCCTGTCCATTTGCAGGTGAAGACATCAGTTATTACCATTTGTATTCTTTAGTCATGTATTTATTTTTCATTTTATGTCACAATTTTTTCATGTACCAACTTTCAGCGTACTTCAGATAAATAAATCCCACAGGAACGAGCTGCTGTCTCTGTGCGGTAGCCAACACAATTAAGTAATTGTGTTTATTTAAATATTTGCCCACCTAGCCCCCCGGAGAATGGTAACGTCCCTGTCTTTCGTCAGCATGTTTCCAGTGTTGTTGTCAGCTGCCTTTTCTCGGCCCACGGGCCACACGGGTTGCAGTGACGCTGCCCACAGCCCCGGGTCGAGCCACAGTGGGCTTTGATGGGGCATGTTAAACATGGCTTAACTGATGTTCCGGTAATGCCCATAAAAATGAACAGGGATGGTGCGCCTCAGTGGGATAGGACTCTGAAGCTGAAAAAGGTTGTTGGTTCTAACCTCATGCTTGGCAGAGGGCTATCACCGTTGGGTCCTTACCCGGCATTGTCTGACCCTACTTTCTATTAAAAAAATAACTACGCCACTAAAATCTGGCAAATAAAGAAAAAGCATGTGAAATGTAACATCATACTGTTACAGAAACTACTAGTCTTTCTATTATTTTTATGAGTTATTATTGTGATAAAACTGCAACAAATCTGTCACAGCTCTAATACTTGTGACAGAGGCCTTATCGCACAGAACAGCATCTGTAATATATATTTAACATATATAATGAACAGAGCCCCCAGCCCCGGTGTCCACACAGAACTTGAGCTGTTTTTTTTCCCTTCTTGTTCCATTTTAGCTACTCTCATTTACTTTAGCTCCTCCACTGTCCAACATTCACGGCTGTGGAGCAGAACGGATCCGCCGTGGATGAGGAGTCAAATGTGTATTATTTATATGGGACAGAACAAATCAATTTACAAGAAAGTCACTTAAGTGGGGGCATTACTTATTTACGAACCTGTATGCAAGTTAATGGAAAGTGCTGGGGTGATTCAGCTACTGAACGACGCCCAAGTCAAAATAATACACATTTAGGAAGGAAAAATAGCTGTCACGTTCCGTGGGCAGGTTTTGCCATTTCCGTCGTTACACTTGGAGACTGTGTTTTTACTTCTGTTCAGTGACTATTCGGGGTCGAGGACTGTTGATTTTTTTACGATACGCTGCTTAATAAGAGTGAGGAAACAGAGACAGAATGTATGACCCAGTTGTGTGCCAGGTACTTGTTTCCTGTCGTTTAAGTTGCCGTGTGGTTTAGCCGTAACTATCGCTGTGGAAATGAGGACAGCAGATGTGTATTCGCGTTATGTCAGGTACCTGCGTTAAATTGAACGCGGCGCAGGCACTCGGAACGTTTAAACAATTTCCAAAATGTTTTGAACATGTGGTTTTGTCAAAGTTTTGAGTCCACGTCAAATTTGACACATTGTCTGGTTTATGTCGTTCACACCCACATACTGTCAATCTTTCTTTGCAACCAGGTGATACATATATACTTTGTGTTAGTTCAGCTTTTAGGTTTTTTGTCTACAATATTAATACTTTTCAGGTTTGGACCAGGTCATGTGAATGATCCATCCAGTTGGGCTCAGGTCTAATAAATTTGACCATCCCCAGTTTGACACTCATGTGGTGCGGACGGTTATATTTATGCACAATGCGGTGATGAAGGTCACTCACACAGACCCCAATCTCCAGAGGGCCCCTTGTTCCAGTAGCTCTCTACCGCTGCTGCCATCTTTCATTCAGCCTTGTCCATCCATCCATCCATCCATCCATTTTCTGAAACGGCTTATCCTGTTCAGGGCTGCGGGGAGAACAACCCCGGATGGGGCACCAACCCATCACAGGGCACACTCACACACCATTCACTCACACACCAGTCACTCACACATCATTCACTCACACACCAGTCACTCACACATCATTCACTCACACACCAGTCACTCACACACCATTCACTCACACACCAGTCACTCACACACCAGTCACTCACACATCATTCACTCACACACCATTCACTCACACACCAGTCACTCACACATCATTCACTCACACACCATTCACTCACACATCATTCACTCACACATGTACACCTCTGGGCAATTTAGTAACTCCAGTTAGCCTCAGCATGTTTTGGGACTGTGGGGGGAATACACAGACCCCTGACGGAGACTCAAACCCAGATTCCAGATGTGTGATGCAACAGTGCAAACCACTGCACCACCACGCCGCCCTTCAACCGTGACAGGTGGCTTTTTCCAAACCAACTTCATAACAGCTTCCTTGTAACTACATTTCAGATTCAAGACATATCCACAAAGAGTATAATTGTATGTATGTCTTCAATGAAGGTTAAATTGTTACAACAATTAATAATACTCCAATTAGCCTTATTAAGGTGAGCAGAACAACATGTTTTTTTATCTCAGATTAATCGTCAAGGCTAAATGAAACACAGTGTTAGAAAACGTGGTGACTTGCATCATTACCTTTTCAATCGTGTTTACTCTGATGAACCATTTTGGATTTCTCACCTCTCTCATCAAGGGGGGGTCCTTGTCTGCACTACTCTAAAGACAGGAAGTGATCTGATATGGTTGGCTGGCACAAAAAATCTACAGTGGTTTGCATACCAGGTATGTCTGACTTCAACGTGCGACATCCCAGATATCCCATTTCCGGACGTCGCTCTCACTGATACACCCATGAATCTTGTGGTCTGAAAGGGGAGGCTTCACAGTACGTTTCTGTCACACCGAAGTCTTCAGCCTCAGCTTGAAATTGACTGCCTTTGGGTCACCTTTAGTGTAGCTGCACTGCTCATGTTATCTTATCTGAAAGTGTGATCTTTTCGGCAATCATAACATTGGATCTATACAAACTGATACCGTTTCTTCTAACCCACTGGTTTGATAAAAAAAAAAACTCCTTGTTTTCTTTTTTTTTTTTACACCTGGACTATATGACAAAAAAAAAATCTCACAAGATTTTAGTCTATTAATCAATCTCATGCAGCAATGGCTGTTTTCAGAGTGCAAATCTGGGTCTTTGTATCTTAGCTGTACAAGTCATCCAAATAATCTGCTTCGCCCAGCTTACAGTGTGACATGCCAGGAATCCTCAGATTCAAAAGTGCTGATCCGGGGAAATTTAAAACTCTTTGAGTGAGTGTGAGGAATCAGGCAGCTTACCGATTTTTAGCAGCAGCCAAGGTAAGTCGTGGGAAAAGGGAGTACAGAACAGCTATTTTTGGCTATTTTCAGCACGTGAGTCGTCGATGGCAAGCCTCCTACGTATTTAATACCAAATCGAGACATGCTAAGGCGGATGCTGGTAGCTGGGCGAGCTGCAGTCAGACTTTGGAATGATTCAGCAACACCCATCTGCTGCACTTCCAGTTCCCGTCTTCATCAGAGTTGCGGTGAAGGGTGCCAATTTAAGAAGAGTCGGCTGTTGTACCCTTAAATATCTTACTTCCCTATGGAGAAAAGGGTCTTTGAAATAAGGTATTTTTTATTCAGCAGGTCATCGCTTGGATAGAACTCTTTAGTCCTAAAATGAAATGATAATCCAATCGAGCCACCCAGCAATATGGAGAGCATAAGAATGCAAACAAAATCTGACCTCAGGTAATGTTTGGTCTGGCTGTTTATCTCAAAACTAGACAAAAGAATAAATAAATAAATAAACAATGAAATTATGAAGCCAAATATAATACATTTAAATCGAGTTGTCCATTCTTGCCTTAAATAATAAATTCCATCTACCCTGCTTACCCAACCTATCTAGTACGGGGTCAGGGTCAGCATGGGGTCAATGCCAGGAATCACGGAGCATCAGACAGGTCCAAAGGATAGGAATTTTGATCATAAGCCTTAAGTAAACATCGTTCCAGGAGCCACTATCATCCATCACGGACAAGTAAAGCCACAAATCACAGTGTACTCTTGGGCTCTGCGTATGCGTGCAGGTGCAAACTGGACTGAGGCGATGATGTGAATGGGTTTTAGTGTTAATTCATGATAAAAAAAACTGAGTATTGGACGTCCTGATCAGCATAGAAGAATTTATCCGTGTAGCAGCTAGTGCCGTGTTTTATTATTATTATTATTATATAACAGGTGTTTATGCTTAGATACAGAAGTATCGTCTGTCACCGAGCCAGGAAAGCAAGAAAAAAAGCTTAATAAAAGCATTGTTACAAAATGCAGCATCGAAGGAGAGACACAGTTTTATTTTCCCGCGGCAGGAACGGTAACACAACAGATGGGGGGCATGTCGTACACGCGGCGTAATCGCGTTGGCATCACACGCGCGTGCACAGAACGCTACGTGGGAGTGAGCTACGTCACCGGCGGAGATGGAGCCCAGGACGGCATTCAAGAGCCAGACAAACGGGCTGCCGCTGACCTACTGGCCTGAAAGGTGAGCGGTGAAATAACCATACGGTGCCCAACGTCTGCAAATGACAAGGAATAACAATGTTAGAATAGCGTTATCTCAGATTAAATCCCTACTGAAAGTTACTGAAACTCAGTCACATCCTCAAAAGCAACCTAGACCAAATCCTGATAGAGTATTAATGATGTGTCTGTGAAGCCAGTGAGGTTATCACAGGTGCATAATATTTTTATCCCTTTTAATATTGAGTTTCATATCAATAATTAACAGTAATACTGATAAAATGCACGTATGCCATCAAATTTTTAATGTATCAGAATGTATTACATAATATGGATTGGTCAATATTGGTTCATTTCTTACTTAAGTGTATATTAATTAAAGTAGCTGACATGTGAAGTACAACAGGAAAGGCATTTACCTAACTGAAAATGGGGTTCCGATGTTCGTAATTGTTCCGTTAATATTTAATAAAAACCATTCATTTCAATCAGATTAACTAATAGTACTGAACAAAAAATACATCCTTTGGCTAGCAGGCGAGAAGACTACAATCTTTAAACGAATGTAAATCTTTTCGGCCTTCAGTTTGCCGTTGTCTTCATTAGCCCCCAATCCTGCCGCGATCCAAATCCTCTGAGAAGAAGGTTAAGAAGCATTGGCTAGATAAAGCACCTCCGTAGCGGGGTGTCCTGTCCAGGGGAAGATCTCAGCGGTTCCTCAGTAGCGGCCTGACAGCTGGCGAGCCGGGGAGGGCCGGGCGAATGCTGGCCGCGCACCTCTGGAACCCGAGACAGGGGAGGCTTAGTGGACCGGACAGCGATATCACGCCCGGCCTTGGCGCCGCTTCACCATTTGACATTCATTAGTGGCATTCCGGACAGCAAACTTGTCGCTACATGTTTGGAATGGCGTCGCCGCTTACTCATGGGCCATAATTTCACCGTTACATAACAGAGGGTTTCAAACGGCCATTTGCTGTTTGCAGCAAAACTGCATTCCCGAAACCACAAATTATGGTCAACAATGTCATCAAATCTTTTTCATGTCATTTGCTTATAGAACCAGATTAGTTGGTGCTTACGTGTTCCCTGCTGTAAAATATAAAATAAATATATAATACATACATTTTATTGTACAAAAGATAAAATATCCCGGAGTATGACTGTTCCTCATTTATTTGTTTTTAAATGTTATCAAATTATTGTAACATATTTAACAGTTTAAATATTTGTCTCGCAATCAGACCCACAATTTATTAATGGCTAAGAAATTTGAAATTAATTTGTGTGTAGTGTAGTGATGTAGCTGTGCAATCAGTGGCAATGAAATATTACTTAATCCTGACCAGGTTAGGAAAAAAAAGCTTACTGAAGAAGGTCACGTTTAAATTTATTGTACGTGTCTTGCATATATAAGATCAATTTTCTCATCATACAGCTTCCAGCAGCCTTACACTGAACTATAAAGTGATAGTATTATTATTGTTATTATCATCATTATTATTATTGCTGTTGTTGTTATTGTTGTTATAAACACTGGCCTTAATATCCATGCTAACGCATCAGGGAAAACTGTAGTTACGTGTAATGTAATAGTATTTTTTTTAACAGTTTATTAGACATTTATGCTGAGATTTACAGCATTAATAACTCAATTTCCCCGCATGTATGCCCCTGACAAAAAAGGAAAAAAAAACTCCCTTTTACAACTGCCCTTTGGGCTGAACCAGGAACGCTCGCTTTCAACAAAGGCAGTCTTTGGCACTTATTAATTTATTTCTAGCTATGTAAATTATTAGTCGCGGAAACCATAAGAAGCTGTATTGTATGCAAACAATGCTACATACCGAAAACTTTCTATTAATCAACAGTCAAGTACTGTAAGGTGAGCCTCATCCATAATGAATTGTGCTGGAAATCTCATGGGCCTCACCGATAGAATAAAACGAGAGAGAACACAAGCGGCATGCGCATTTTAAATAAAATTTATTCTGATAGCTCTGCATATTGTAATTGTTTTTTAATCATTTGGGAGTAAATTATTCATTTACAGTTTGAGAAGATCTTTTTTTTACTCTCAGTTTGGATTTCTCTTTTTCAAATTTAACTGTCAACGAAGAAAGTATTTCACAAAGAAAACTCAAGTTGCTCGTGTTTACAGAGTTTATTAGGAACACTTGGAAGTTTGGTGATATTTTGCATTTATTTGAATTAAAATCTAACCTAAAAAGCCAAGAACTGGGTATGTATCTGAGAAACTTCACTGATTGTATTTCCTTTGTTCAGCTAATCGGCAACAGAGTGATTAATGTCTGCTAGGATTACAGCCGGATTGTGCAGAGTTCATATTTTTCTAGTGTTTTCTTGAAGTGCTTCGGTTAAACATACAGAAAGTGAGTGGATGAAAGGGGTGATTTTTTTTGTTTGTTTGCTTTCTAAACATAGTGTGTATACACACACACACACACACATGTTTTAAAATAACTGCGACTTCCAGTTAATTCATTGCTGGATAAAGGCAACTATTGTTTTCTTAATATATATTTACCATCCAGTATAAATCAGGATATTGTGTATCACACTAATAACATAGTAACACAGCCAGGTATACTCTATTACTAACAAAATGCCTAGTATGTTTATTGTAATTGTCACGTTCCGGCTGTGAGTTGGTGGCGCCGGGCAGGCAAGCAGAGCTGGTAGTCAGTATTACGGGTCAAAAACGGGGTTTATTCGGAAGGACGCAGGACAAGACACCACTTCCATCTAACGCTGACACTACGTAACACTGCACAACAATGCACAACAATGACTGATCTTGGGGAGACTCACATAGACGCTGACTAAATACTAAAGACAGGCAGGAATAAATCGACAACAGGTGGCCACGATCAGGAATAGACACGAAGTAATGAGGGGGGTGTGGCACACACGAGGCTCGGACGGGCAGATCATGACAGAACCCCCCCCCCCAAAGGCACGCATTCCGGGCACGCCTCAGGGAAGGAGGCAGACGAGGCGAGGGAAAACAGGACCTGGAAGACAAAAGCAAGAGACAAGTTAACAGGGAACTGGGAACAAGACAGAGACACAAAACAGGCACAAAGGCAACAGCCACGACATGACCTGACAGGACGGGGAACGCGGACAGGCAGGGGGGGAACACCGACAGGCAAGACAAAAGGGCCAGGAGTGAACACAGGAGCCAAAAGGGGACGAGGAGCGGAGGCAGGAGGGACGAAGGGACCATGAGCAGACACAGGAGGCCAGACAGGAAAGGGCAGGGGAGCCAGAGGGAGCCACGGAGGGCAATAGACTGTGGCCGGAGGGGCCGTGGGTGAAGGAGAGGAGGGAGGAGGAGGGGACCACGAGGAGGACAAGGAGATAAGACGAGGGACAAATGGAGGAGTCGCGGAGGGAGCTGGAGAGGGCACCAGGGGAGACAAGGAGGGAGCTGGAGGGGAAGCCGACGAAGGGAAGGAGGGAGGAGAAGCCGCGGCAGGCGACAGCGCAGGCCTAGCGGACAAAGGTACAGCTGACCGACGCGTCGCAGGAGGGGGAACCACAGGCGACCGACGACTCAGAGCCCCTGTACCCGCAGGCGACCCCCGAGCCCCAGCCAGGACAAGCGAGGGCGAGCCAGGGGGCAGGGCAAGCAGAACCCGGACCCCATGTCAGTGCCCCCTCCCCTTGTGGGACACAGACTTGCGGGGCAGTCGTCACCGTGGTTCTGGCCGGAGTTCGGGTGTATCAATTAGGGATATCCACGGTCCCACTCAAGCTCTTCCTCCAAGGAGGAGGAATGTTATGTTGTCCGGGACCTCCTCAGGGATTGGGGCCAGGGCTGGGCAGGTCACAGGGACAGGAACAGGAGTCACAGGGGCTAGAGTCTCAGGAGCTAGGGGCACAGGGATAGCAGTCATTGGAGGGGCTGCAGGCGGAGCGGGGAAGGCAGGCTGGGCAGCCGGAGGAGCGGCGGCTGCAGGCCGTGCCACGGGCAGAGCGGGGGCTGCAGGCTGTGCCGCGGGAGGAGCGGCTGCTGCAGGCGGTGCAGGAACCTCGGGAACGGAGGCGGGCGGCGCTGCAGGAGCCTCGGGCGGAGCCGAGGCAGGAGGCGCTGCAGGAGCCTCGGGCGGAGCTGAGGCGGGAGGCGCTGCAGGCAGGTCCAGTAGTTCATCCACAACGGCTTCCCGGATCGACGCCATGGAAGCATGCACTGTCCTTTTAAAAGTCGCGGGGATCCGGGGAATTGCGTCCCACACGGCCCTAATTCCTCCGGTGTCTAAGCGTGCATCCCGGCAGAAGTACATAGTGAAGTATGGTATACTGTACTTTAACATGCTTCACTGCAGTTCAACCTTCATTGTCCTGGTTTCATCCTGATGATAAATGTCATAAGTCACCATGTATGAACACAGCTAACTGATACCATTGTTTAGACAAACCATCCTGTTTCCAGATTATGTCTGTGTATGTGTGTGTATTGCCTTTATATTACATTGTGGAGACCAATTATCCCCAACAATGTGACAAAAACATGTTATTTTGACATTGTTGTCTGTGAATGCATTCAAAAAACAAAAAATGCCAAAAGTCTCATATTTAGTTATGGTTACTTATGGTTAAGGTTAGGGCTGGGTAGGGGTTAAGGTCATCATGTTGGGATTAGAGTTTTCCTATATAAATGAATAGACAGACCCCACAAAGATATAATGACAAAATCAATTTATGTTACTGCAGTCAAAATACTAATAAATCTTGTATTTTATGGGCTGGATATGGGTTAAAGATGTCATTGTTAGGATTAGGACTATGGTTAGGCATGGTTGGGCGGTCCCCACAAAGATATGAATATTGTCGTGGTTTAGGATAGTTCGGACTGATGTGCAAAGTATAAGGTTTGTTATCAAATACAGAATCTTCCAGCAGGGAAGAGATATTGCAGCTGTTTAACTACACTGCTTTTATGTAACGTGTAACACGGAATTACTTTGAAATCAAGGACAGCGGGACGCGTATCAGCCTCATGCTGCTGGTCTTCGACGGCAGTTTGATTTCATTATCTCATAGTCCACACCTCACACTTTCACCCATTTATACCGCAGGATGGATCTTTTTCTATGTCGATTTGGGAAATGGCCCACAATACCCCTGCTGCGTGTTTGACCCTAACCCTTCAGACTGAGTCCTGGTTATTGAACACCCATCTCTTTCCCTGTGACTGACTAGCAGAATTACCATTGCTTCCAGTTAAACACTTTCCATAGAGTTTATAGAGGAAATGACATCCGCGTAAGCAACAAGATATTCTATGGAGTAAAATGAGTTTTTTTTTTAATTCATACGCTGTACTCAGTGTAACAGTGTGATATTCAATAGTAAAGATTTTAAAATGAACTGACATTATCCTGACCACGCCAATAGTTAAATGACTCGCTGTAGTATTTTTCTGTCATTAAGCATGTAAATAAATAAAACTGTGATATTTAAGTAAACCCTTTAAATCAAGTGGCTGACTAACAAAGGACATGACTTTCAAATAGCTCTAACTGTGGTAAATGCCTGATAACTTGTGATGAATGTTACCACGCACGTTTTGGGGAGTGCTAAATTAGCTAAATGCCAAACCGATCGTTAGTTACTGTACATTTTCCTGTACGAAGCTATCATGGACATTCTGTTGCGTGCACCTTAAACAAATAATCATCCCCTGGCTTTTCAAGCGTTACTTACTTACACCATTTATCTTCTGATTTGCATCGGAAGATTTGTGCTATTTATATATCGTAATGTCAAAACCCACTTCAAGTATTCCCCGCTTTTTATCGATGTGTTTGCATTATGGAAACAGTGTCCTGTACTGTGAAATCCCTTATCCAAGTTTCCAATACACAATTTCCCATGATTCCTTGGGGCTACCTTGGAGATGTGCAAAGTCCCCGCCCGCAGGCTGTGATCCACACATTCTTAAATGAAACTGGAATATTGTAACGTTTAAATCTTTCCAGGCGATATATATTTTTACAGCTTGCCAAATATATATCAAATTGTTTCCTCAATGAATAGAGTGACTTCTACTAAATGCGCACCGTATAACAGAGATTTTAACTGCAGCAAGGCAGTTTTACGATATAAAATCGGTCTTGTTTGTGCGCGTGACGCTAACGTGCAGAAGAATGGAAGGAGCGGTGGCAGGGCTTGATGAAAACATACAGGCCCAGAAACTCTGACAACCGGGCCTTTTTCCTCCTGTCGAGTGAGAAGGCATGGACCACAGAGATACTCGCTGTTAGCATCTTACAGCCACAGTTTTCAGTCACATCACTCCTCCGCTTCACTCGCTGCGCCTATTGGACGCATTATACAGGGCCTGGAATGCGAGGGAGCGCATAATAGAGAGCCGTTATGGCTGTTACCAGTTTGCGGCTGCTCCGTACGGCCCTGTTAGTTTTGGCCCGACCTTCCATATTTCTTGGCAAGGCAGTAGAAAGCGATGCAGTTCAACTCTTGACATTTGTTCGCCGAACGTTTTAAGAGTGGGCACATCTGACTGGCTGTAAAGTTTCAATGATCCTTTTGTTAGACCAAACCATCCTACTGCCAGCACTGGGGGGGGGGGGATCTTAAGAATGCATTACTAAAATTCTGAGAGCAGGCTGGTGACAGTTGCCCTCCGTGTGACCGGCCTTTACAGACATGTTATGGAAGGGATCCGAGTGATGATTTCACCAAATGCTGAACAGCCACATAAAAATCATAATTTTACCCTTTCTGGAAGCGTCTCCAAAGGCTGCTCATACACTTGTTAAAGCAAAATGATCTGGTTCACAGGATCTCACCTTCGGCTCCCCGTTGCCTCTACATCTACCCCTCGGTCTCCCTCTCTCTGCCGGCAGGATCGCGGCCTCATTGTTTGACCGTGAATGAAGACCTAGGCACTAATGCCAGCAACGTGCTAAAGATTTCACTTCTCGAGCAACAAAACAGCAAAACAAGGTATCTTAAGCGATAGGATTCGAAAGGTCTGAAAGGTCTCACCCTTATGTACATCCGAATAATTTCCAAGGATCTGTTTCGAATTTGCGGGCGTACGTGACGCAAACGGATCGTCTGTCCGCATCAGCCACTCACCGGAAACTCTGCACATACTCAACTATCGTTACAGCCCTCAATTTTCATCAAAGAGACAGATGGCACCGTCACACCGGAATGCCAACCACCCCCCCCCCCCCCATAATTAACCATCTCTTTTTCCCTCGCTTTCCTCCTAGCGATAATAAAAGTTATTTCGAAAACCAGGAACCTTTTCTTCCCCCCTAAATTATTGCAGCCCCTCATACAGCCGGACATGGAATTTCTGTGATGAGTTGACAAGCTATCATATTTCCATCTTCCGGGGGCCTCTTGCTGTCAACGGGAAATTCAAATTGGAGTGATTGGCAGGTACATATTTTACAATTTCATGTGAGAATGCCGATGACGGGCTGCAGTCTGGCTCTCTGCTAAATGCTTGGAAGGTCTTTTTACGAGCCCATGGCCTCTGTGCGTGGGAACCAAAGTGGGGGTCACGCATAATAATTACAGAACTGCCTTTGACACTTAACAGATTTCATTTCGTTCGACTTCAGTAAACAGTCATTCCCAGTCTTGCTTTTTTTTCTTTTTTTTCCCTGCGAGTGTGAGAGAGTAATATGCGACGTAATGGACTGTGTCTCTCACAGCAGGCGACGTGACACATAAGTGTCCACCATATAGGCTGTATACGGTCTATATGTATCATATATTTACGTGCTAAGCAATTACCGCTAAAATTGCTGGAAGGAGAGATTTGTAGAAGATTCGGTCTCACGTGCATAGCTTTTGTTTTTGTTTGTTTGTTAGTCAACAGATTTGTCGCGATTGTTCATTCGTTTGTAAGTCAGCAGAATTTCAAAGATTTGACCGTCGAGGTGAATTGTGACATCGCACGGACCAGTGGGATATGGGATCAAAGCAGACCGGAAGCAAGGGATGCGCCGAGGGATTTAAAAGGGAGAGGTAAAAAAGGTGAAAATTAAAAATACGGGATGCATTAAAGTATCCCTTTTCCGCCAAGATGCATATCGGAAGTCGCAGATCTTTGTTACTGCATCGGTGTCATTAGACCTCGAATTGCTTCTTTGAAAATAATGACTGTGGAGGATCCAAATCGTTTTAAAGAAAATAACATAATGGTTTAAGCTACCAAGGTTGAATGCCAATTATATTTTAATATTCAGCTGAGCATATTTTGTGGATGTGGGGGGGGGGGGGGGGGGGG
>JAODUD010000041.1:4969041-4986878 GCA_026784285.1 Stomatorhinus walkeri | reverse complement strand
CATTTCCCCCCCCCCCCCCCGCGTTCCGTTTGGTCTTGCACGGCTCATAATGGAAATCAAACAAGGATGCTGACTGACGGCCAAATCAACAGAGCAGAGTGGTTAGCGCGTCGATTAGCCCCCTCCCTGCATGTTTTGGACGTCGCGCGCCCGCATTGTGGCCCTCAGCAGATTGCGCGAACAGGCTGACAGTCGCTCGCTAGCTCAGCAGCGCTGACTGAGAACTGCCATCTTCCTGCAGATGTACAGCTGCCACTCCTGCTACTTCAATTAGCTCTATAGCACACAGATGTTGCTTAAATGTTGCCGCTAATGATACGACAATAAGCGTACGATTCATGCCATATTCCGAGGCACGGAGAATTTCTCACAGAAGCGGTGGCACTGGGTCCTAGGAAATGCTTGGCAGGTTCTGGAAACTTGGAAGGCTTCCCCTGGTATTTAATGTAAGGGGTCAGAAATTAATTTGACTTTTATTGGTGCTTTATAATTGTTGGAAGACCCTACCATCTGTGGTGGTACGGAATTAGGCAGATATGGAGAGCAATAGGCAGTTTTAATAGCCTGATGTGACTGTTAATCTGTAGCTGAACTGGTAGAGATGTCTTTGCGGAGGAACATGCTGGCAAAAAAATACACCCCGCCCACCTTGCGTTATACTGGTCCCCATTTTGTTGCCATGTGAATACAATGCTAAACACTGAACCAACAATAGCAAAAGCCCAGGTATTGACCGCATGCTCAGGACAATCGCTTTCTTGACACTACAGTGATACAATCGGTGTTTTTAGAAGAACGAAGCTGAAACATCAGCAAGGAGAGCGGCTGGAGGGCTGATATGTATCTGGAAGGCGTGAGGTTCCCAGCCCAAGGCCTGTCACCGATACTCAGCTCTGAGATTTCACTCTTGTTGCGAGCATGCACGCGGTAAAGGTGTGCTCCCGTCTCATTTTAGCTAAGAACTCCAGATTTGCCGATAGCAAAATATGACACACAGAAGCAGGACCAAGGTGAGAGAGAACATTGCACTGAAATGCCTCTTTCTGTTAATCCCCAACAAATATAACGGAACAATAATCGCAAAACATCAATAAAATCCGATAAAACGGCCGAATAATAAGCCCTAAGTGGATCACTTATTAATCCAAACATTTTTTACTTCTGCATGAATATTGTAATAAAGATCTGCATTTTATTTCTGAATTGTTTGGATTTCATGCATTTTTTTCCCTGTCAAACAGCCCCCTGTCTTTGGAGCACGCTTCATAGCCCCCCCACAAAGGTTCTTCTTGGCATTTATTCAGCTCATTTCGCCTCTTGGATGGACACCAAGCCCATCTAAGACACATAGTCATTAGTGGTGCTTGGGTCCTTATATACAGTTTATCAGCCACTGCACGCGTTGCTTCAGTGTCATTTCACTGATGTATAACTACAAGATTGTTGATTTTTCTACTCGCAGTGTTCAGTCCTGGGGAGACGAGTGCAGCACGGCGAGGGCGTGAGATGGATTTAAAAATAAATAAATAAACATCAAAATCTTTATGAATAAACAGACAGCTGTTAACATAAACTATTATCAGAGCATGTGATTACAATATGAGGAGGAGACACGTACAATAAAGATGAAGTGCATGCATTTTGTCAGCTATGTGCAAGACTCTGAACACAAAAAAGCGATAAGAAATTCATCAAGATGTTTAAATATTTCAGAGGATTAAAAAAGAAACTAAACATTGTCTTAAAATGTTCTTTTAGCATGAATATGTTTGATTTGTTTTATGAATATTTAATGATTTAAAATTTCTAATTTACAATGTGATAACAAAGGCTGAAGACAATCATCAATATTCATAAGGTATCAGAAATGTCACAGATATTGTCAGTATTTAATAAGCATATGCAAGGTGTGAAGGTGTTTAAAAAGTTGACTTAATTGTCTGAGTTCTACATCTGTCTTCTCAGGAGTGAGCAGAGATTTCCTTGCTGGGTTGCATGTCATCTTTGTTCTTAGGATTACTGCACGTGGTCTGTGTCAGTGTGGTCTGTATGACCTCTGAGCTGTCTGACTTGGATGGCATTTCTGCTACAGACTCTTTGCGAGCTGAACCGGGCGAGATGCTGAGCGGGGCGAGATGCTGAGCGGAGCGAGATGCTGAGCGGAATGAGATGCTAAACCGGGCAAGACGCTGAGCGGAGCGAGATGCTGAACCGGGCGAGACGCTGAGCAGGGCGAGATGCTGAAATGGGGGAGATGCTGAACCGGGCGAGATGCTGAACCGGGCGAGATGCTGAAACGGGGGAGATGCTGAACCGGGCATGATGCTGAACCGGAGTGAGATGCTGAACCGGGCGAGATGCTGAACCGGGAGAGATGCTGAGTGGAGCGAGATGCTGAACCGGGGCGAGATGCTGAGCGGGGCGAGATGCTGAACTGGGCGAGATGCTGAGCGGAGCGAGATGCTGAACCGGGGCGAGACGCTGAACTGGGCGAGATGCTGAGCGGAGCGAGATGCTGAACCGGGGCGAGACGCTGAACTGGGCGAGATGCTGAGCGGAGCGCTCTCTTACTTTCCTCCCCTTAGCTTCTACACCTCATATGTGATTTTGTGCGCTGTGGAAATTTGAACGCGGTGGGATTTTCCAGTCTTATTTCATTAAGAGATTCACCTTTTATTTGAAGGATTAACTGCAGTAGTAAGGTACCTGTCTCCTTGCCTGTTACGGCATAAGCTGCTTCTGAGGCTTTAGTATATTTGCAGTACCGAGCAACCCCACTGATGTCTTTATTATATAGCTGAGGTGGAGATGATAGAGGCATTCGCTGCCAGTGGATTGTCTCGCAAACGTCTGTTTAGTCTTCTTTATAGGAGTGGGGACAATGCATTTCGACCGACCTCCACACAATGAATCTCGCCAGAGGACGATTCATATATCACAGCCCGGCACGGTGCCCAGGAGCGCCTCTCCAGCCGTCACGCACACTTTTGTTTTAAGCGTGTCCTGCTGGAAAGCCGGAGACAGTGACTGGCCCACGGCAGACACTGCTTACTGTCTAACTCCGAGAAAGTTCCACGAGTGTCTATGTGAAGTGTACCCCTAACGATGTAAGGGGTCCAACTTTCAAAACATATCTTGTGAGGCTATTTTAAACCTCTCCACAAATCAAATTCCATTTTCTTGTTCCCTGTTCTTTCGGGAAAGGAGGAAACTACTGTCTATGTTGAAAAATGAACACAATGAAATCTACATAAGTCGCATGTCACAAAAGCACTTTTCAAACCTTAAGCCTACGTTTATTAACTAAAGAACCAACCCGTGTGACAGGAATCACTGCTGCAGATGGTTGTAATTAAACTTGGTTTGTCATAAATAGATGGCTGTGTTATTAACCAGCGCATCTATGTTGCAATGTTGGCTCATTCATTAAAAATTGTAGCTCGGCCTCAAAGCCCCACACAGCAGGCTTTGGGTACAGAGTGACTATTTTAGAGTGCTTCTCCATTGCAATGGGCAGTTTCTGTTTGGTCTTTAAACATATTGCTGTTACATTTAAATGGCACAACATCGAAGAAGATGGTACGGTGTGGTTTAGTATAAAAACCACCCTGTTGGGTACTAGTAAATATGTGGGAACTAGTAAATATAATATACATCCAAAATGCAAATCCACTGTATTGCTAGTTACCATATAACTTGTCATAATTTGCTTTGATTTTACAGTATGCTGGAAAAAATCATCTAAGGATGACTTTAATGTACTTTACACGACTTCACATTATTCATCTGAAGGCACGTGATATTCTACAGACTTTTTTTTTTTTACAGAATCAGCACAAATGTACACTTTGTACGAAGGCAAGCAGATGTTCCATCTGTCTTATGCCTCAAAGTCACCCACAAATACGTACAGGGGCATCTCTCCACCTCTCAGAGTTCAGGCCCCCTCTCTCAAAATGCATGAGTCCGACTTGAGCCGGGAGGTCCGACTACATGCTGGTCATTTGGTTTACACGATGCCCATAAAGTCCCCCCATAGTCAGCGGCAGTGAGATTTGGGACAGGAGGAGTGCGATGTTCCCACCAAAGTGCCGGGTACGACTCCTCTGCAGGGCTTTCGCTCTAAGCCATCATTTAGGGCACGCGGCTACATCGAGACTTAAAGGTTAATCTCCACATCGAGATTCATTGTCACTTTAGTATTTATATTCAGCTTTACTGTCTGTAGATTTTGTCTTTTTTCCGAGTCTTTAAGCTTCTCTAGTTATCTGCACCGTGGCTTATTATCTCTGTTCGATTCAGTGAATCAGAGCCTGAAATGTACTTGCCGACTCACCCCCGCAGCCCCAACGTCCTTCTCCATCACCATCCAGTGTCTGCGGGTAGACTGCCGGAGTTATTTATTTGGCGGGGCTCTGAGATACCAGTAAGCCTCTTTTCTGTGTCGCTGGGAGCTCAGCACAGCACACTTCAGGTGCGGCAGAGCAGTCGGCCCACCCGCGTGTCAGATTAGGGGTGGGAGAAGCTGCTAAAACTCTTCAGTGCTTTTCACACCTGTTTCAGCCAGAGGGGATATTTCAGATCCAAGTTTGCCGCCTTATTCTATTTCGAAAAGGTGCGAAAGCTCTTTCTTCACTCAAGAGCACACAAGAAAAAACGAGTCTGTCCGAACGAGGGGGTTTAAGTCTGGTCACCAGCAAGCTGTGGGCTGAAATCTGCTGCTGAGGTCAACTTCTTCTGCATCGGGTGTGGCATTCGCTGACATCTGTTGTCGTGGTAACATGCATGCCACATCCGTGAGCATGAACATGTTCCATGCGGAAAAGCCAAGTGCTCCGAATTGGTTCGCGACAGTTTTTGCTCACGTAGGTGAAGCTCCGTTGTGTTTGAAGTCTTGCAGCAAACGGCAGGACCTCCGCAAGGACCCGTCGAAGGTCCCAAGGATTTTTTTTGTTTAATCTGTATTCTTTTATTTTCCTCCTTATTAATATTCGCCGCCTTATTGTTTCCCCCTGCATTACATTTCACGTTACCAGCTGCAACCATCGAGCGCATTTCTGTCAAAGTCTGTGTTTGGCAATTAATCAATTCCAATAAATTATAAACCTAATTGGTTTGCATAATGGTTGTAAAATTGATTTGACTAATGAAATATATCATCGTACCAATTATCTATGGATGGAAATGCAACTATGGTCTGCTGCAGATCAATCACCTGCGTGCCTAAAGAATGTGACAAGATGCTTGTCTGTTTTTTTTTCTTCCCAGAAATCTCTGTTTGGCGGAGCACACAGCGGATAGGCTAATTATATCGGGGAAACCTGGGTGTTCAAGGTAAGCTTGTTTTCTTCCTACACACAGGGAGGCAGGAATTAATCCAGGTGGCCCCCACCTGCTTTCCAAACCAGTCCTACCTGCATTTGCCCTCAAAGCATGCATGTTTATCTAGCAAACAGAGGTAGCAACCTAACCACATCGGGGAGCGGGGGGGTATTATTCCTCTTGACTCCCGTATGACACTCAGATGTAAAGCTGCTTCTAGAAGAATCTTTTGTTGCCCACGCCTTCTACCTTTTTACAGTGTGTGTGTGTGTGTGTTGGCGTGTTATTTTGATGTTGGGGGACCATGTTTTCTGTTCCCAGAAAGATAACATCATTTTTATAAAAATCTATTACTGCGATCAAAAAACTAAGAAACTAAAGTCATGTTTTTGTTTGGTGACCATATGGTTAAGGTTAGAGCTGGGTAGGGTAGGCGTTAAGGTTGTTATTACTGGGATTAGGGTTTTGCCTATAGACGGTCCCCACAAAGATACAAATGCGTGTGTGTCTGCCCTCCTCAGACACACACATGGAAATCAGCTGCCCATGTCCTTTCTGCAGCTCTGGCACGTCAGGGGTCCCAATTAAACTGTAAGATAACGAAACATTTATTTGTGTACATATAGCTGAAATATAAATAGTGTAATATCAAGCCAAGGATGGCCCAGGGAGCACCTCTAGTGGAAAACATTCCTCAGAAATATCTCTGTTGGTCTGTCAGGCTCTAAAACAGACATGAACTGTACAGACACTGAGATGGTCTGTCTGAGAAGAGGCAGGAGAAGCTAACTGGAGATGCAGCGTTAGAGCCTCCCATTAGACCACCTGCTCCAGGACAGTCAGTGCACATGTGACGTGTGTCCTTTAACCTTTACAGACCAAGATGACGTACGTGTGTGGCAGTTTGTATGGGGGCAGTTTGTTTGACCATCAGTTTCTTCAGACAGGATAGACTGCGGCCCTGACCTGTCATTAGTGTAAGGTCCAAGCCCTCCGGGACCAACTGGATCGCCCTGCATTCATTCATGCACAATTCACCTCTGTATGGGTGTTTGGGAGGGGGGGGGGGCTGTTTTTAGTTTGATATATATGTCAGTTTTCACCATGAGACCCATTCTGTGAAATTCTGATATCTGACCATAATATTGTGTGATCGCGGTATTTATTTAAATTTTAATTATTAAAATTCAATTGAAGCCTAATGAAATTTTGGAGGGCGTGTCACTGCTGACTCCCAGGTCCAGACCCCCCTGCACCCATCAATCCTCTACACACTTATCCTGGTCTGCGTCAAAGGGTGAGTCATGTCTCCTCATTATCAAACTTTCTGCTACACATTTGGATGGATGGATGGATGGATGGATGGCCTAATTCGAAGTTCTAAGTGCGCAGCCACGAGATATTTCAGGGTTTTTTTGAACAGGAATTCCGCCGTGATCCGGAGCTCATAAAATGATTTTTTAAATATCCCATCGCTTAACATCTGTCACCAGTTTTTTTTTTTTTTCGCAGCAAATGGTCAAATTTTGTACATCCTGTGTGAGAAATATGACTTAAAGAGGTAAATCAGGGATGTGGGGGCCGTCCCCCTCCCCCTGAAAAAGCGCTCTCTTGATGCATGTTCTCCTTAGGGAACCAGCATGGATGGTCAAGATCTACAGCCTGTTTGCCTGATATCGAGAGGCCCGGCTCCGGCGATGCATGCAGACTCCTGGAGCCGCAGCTTCGAAGTTGAAGCTAAAAGATAGAAGTTTGGGTCAATATCTTTCTTCCGTAGTTTGGGGGGGAAGAAATCGTAATGAATACGTGAGCCTGGCTGCCGCCACAGAAGTAATTGTCCTCGCAGTAATGACAACAGATGCACACCACCCACATTTAGCCAGTTTAATTGCATGCCCCCTTTGACCTTTGACCTTATCGCAACGTAGCGGTAACCCTGCTGAATGACCCTCTGCCGGGCTTCTGGTCATGAGGCGTTATTGACTCAGAATTTATAAATATTTAATGCTCACATTAAAAAATATGGTATGAGGTGGCCATTAAGGTTCAACAATAAAGAACCTTTCTCGTGATTGTGAGCCGCGGCACATTAAAGGGGATCCCTTTGAAATTTTGAGGCCGGTGTAAGAAGGGGGCCATCTTTGCATTTCTTTTGCGAAGAGCAAACATAGAGTGCATAATTTTAGGGGCTGCTTAAAATGGGGTGAGTCCCCCCCCCCCCTTAAATAAGTCTGTTTGAATATATTTAAGACACTGGGAGGTTTAATTTCTGCTTAGCTAGCTATTATTCATGACGCTAGACTGCAGACATTGGTGTAATAGCTTTGGCGCTGATAGTATTAAATTTAAGGGTCTTTTTCATCCTGTTCAGTAGCACGACTATATCGGGGGAGACAGGAGCGTATAATATTCTCCGCGGCACACTTTCGATTCCAGTGCACGCCTGGCCTGTGTCAATATTCCAATATGGTCCAGTCGGTGCATCAGGACAGAAGAATACCTTCATTATTCCGTTGTTCTTGTTGTCGGACGTCGTAAATTTGGCCAAATTTTCCCAGTTATTGGTTCGCAGTTTCGTCCAGAGGCAGACAGCTTTAGAACGAAACACAGGTGCTGTAAAACTAATGTGGTGGAACATTTGTACACGATACATCACAGGTTGACGGAGCCCGGGTGTGGCCCGGGAATGGAGGGGGGGTTCACGTTAGCGTTAGCTTAAAGACACGGCACTGAGAGGAAACCAGCGGACGGCGCGTCGCATGGCGACCCTGCTGCGCGCAGACCCGCGGGCACCGCAAGGCGGACGCCGGACCTAACGGGGAGTGACCAAAAATCAATCGGTAATCTGATTTGTGGCTCTTTATGTGCTCTGATGAGGTTTACAGTTTCATTTGGAGAGAAAAACAAACTGCCCTTAAAAGGTGACAGGGCATGGGGGGGGGCAGAGGAACACAAAGCTGCCCAAACTCTTTTGTGCTGTTTAGCCTTTGTGATGATTGGGGCGGGGGGGGCCCTGAAAGCAGGTGCATGGTTATCGCCCCAGGCGATCGCCCAGAAAAGGTAAATAAACGCAAGGGCTCACATTCTCCTGCTGCTTCCCCGGAGCATCGATAGCTGGGCTATCAGCGTCCATCCGTTATCTTCCAGCTATGCCGTGTCCACCCCCCTACTCCCACCCCCCATCAAAGCTGCCTTTTTTGCATCCTCTTAATTGTGCGCTTTCCATGGCAAAAGGGGGCAGTCGTCGAGTCAGTTGTCCTGATGAGAAATTGACGTTTTCTGCCGACCTCCCCCCCCCCCCCCAGTTCACGCGGACGTTCCAGCGGGCAGATAAGACGTATAGTTGTTTTAAAAGAGGAGGGGCCATTCTTCTCGTGCCTTTATATTGCTCTCGTTGACCCGGTTGATGAGTATGGATTCAGCGAGGTCCCTTTTCCTGCATTTGAACTATGAGGTTCCAAATGATACCACCCCCTTATAGACAAAAGATAACCTTGCCCTTAAATACATTGATTCTTTATTAACTAGGCAGTTTAATGCAATGAAATGAGGCATTAGATCGGAGGCCATTTTGAGTGCTTTGAATAATCTTGAAAAAGCCAGACACTGACTTTAAAAGGTCAGTTATAAAATACAATATATATCTACAGTGTATATAGGTGTGTGTGTATAATCTTTTAAGGGAAACCTAATGGATTTGTGATGGTTTTCCCAGAAAAAAATATGGATTGTGTATCCAAATAAGCAATGGCGTTGGAGAGAGTTTGAAACTGGGACGTCTCAACCTAATAATTTAAATGCTATGTTTACTGGTTGGATGAAAAAAAGCCAAATGAACTATTGGAGGACCGCCCCCTAAGTATAATAGTAGCCAATAGTGTATCTAAAACCTAAATTGAACAAACTTTACGCAATTTCTCACTTGCAAACACAACTATTGGCATGGATATACAGAAGAGCAGTGTGACTCCACTTAGAGCAAGTTGGAGTTCATCATGGACAGCCCTGGTCTGTGTGCTGGTTCAGCTTTTTAAACTGCGTAAGCTGTGAGCCGTGACTCTGCAAGGGAGGCTGAGCACATACCGGTGCCAAACGGAACACCGATTAGCGTGCTGCTGCTAACCTGAACTTCTCAAAACTAGCCGACCCAAACAATAATCATGACAATGATATTTTAAACCCAGAAATGAACAATGTCTATGTGCCATCACTGCACAGCATTAGGGTGCCGTTTTCCTCTGTGGATCACTGTTTAATACTGCGTGAGAGAAAAGAAATTAAACATTGTTTGAGCTGTAAAGTCCTTATAAAGATAAGTGGGCACAGGAGTGTAAGCCCTAAATATCACTGCTGAGGTGGAGCAGGTGAGGTTTCTGACAGAGACACAGTGGGTATGGCTCAGACTGTGAGGGATTTTTTTCCAGTTATTTGTTTACTTCATCAATTACGTCTGGAATGTCATTTCAAAGGTGGTTCAAAAACCTGGCTTCATACCATGTGGTCATGAACTCTGTCACGGAGCCCAAATCTCCCCCTGTTTCTGCAGTTGACGCCGGGCGTGGGGGCCTGCCTGTGTTTCAGCATGCACAGGTGATTTGGTGTCGGGTGTGTCACTAATGTAAATGTGGAACAGCTGGACGAGTCTTTCAGTCAAGGAAACATACCAGTCAAAGAACAAGAAGAGCTGAACTAATTAGATGAGCACAGGAGCCATCAGTCATAAAGTAGTTGGTAAAACCTGAATTATTTCAGAGTGCCCCCCCTGGCATGCATTACGTGGTCACCCGACTGGTACTTGGTACACTGGAAGCTTAGCCTAGCTGCACGTACGCCAAGTCGACTCTTCCACATCCCTAAGTTTATAATCTGCTGTTCGCATCGGTTGCACATCACTTTGGACAAAAGCGTCTGCTAACTAAAATAAACGTGAAGGTAAATCTTAGCTATACGTGAGCTCGTGATCCTGACTGGGTCATTACCCAAACATCTCTGTATGCTACGGGGATTACAAAAACCCTCTGATTTAGTTTTCACACAAATCACGCATGATATTTTCTGACACCTGCCTTTTTCATGAGGTGTGTCCTTTATCATAGTTTTGCGTTGATCAGTTGATATCCTGCGTATGAAAATTGCATTAGGTAAGCCGTGACAGGAGACGAGACTCTCGCTTTGTAAACAAGTTGCCTCCCCTCTGCCATCAGCAGGAGACGTGTCTGTTCAAATTTGCACTGGAAGTCTATGTAGAGTGAAATTTACGCACGGTGCGTATGTCCCTGATCTTACTGTCAATACCTGCCACATGCATTCCCGTGTCACGGCGCTTTGAAGACAATATTTGTACACGGGGACGCTCACTTTAAAAGGCAGTCTCTCCTCACCCCCTTTTCCCGTCTCTAATCCTCAGCTTCCCGCGAATTCCGACTGCTGAAAAGTTAAAAGAGGGGTCGAGGTGATGCCAAAGTGCTTAGCGGGAATAACATGGAGCTGCCAAGTGCCAAGTGTGATCCGCACTCCAGGACATAAAACGGGCCAAACTGAAAACAAAACAGGTGTCGGTTCACGGTACGGCTAATGTGGGCCGAATCGTATCAAAGTGAATTTCAAATTCGCTGAGATGCCTCTTTGAAAATCTTTCAGTTACGATAGGAGGGGGCTGGATGCCATTTTTCTGAGCCCCCCATCTCCAGAGTAGGCTGAAATATTGGTTTTATGGTTCAGTCCATGTCTGCCTTAATGGTGAGATGTCATACAATTGTCACTTATTGGTTAAAAATGTTGTTTTATTCTACATCTACAGCTTTAGTCCATGTTACACACAAACAAACCGGTGGGTCCTTTAGAATACCATGGAAACGCAGCAGGCCAAAACCAGTGGAGGCTCCGTTCAGAATGGAACAGCACATGTTCTTTAGGGATCACTGACTTGACAAGTAGGCTGTCTCCCTGGAGGGGTGAAATCCTTCCAGGAATTCACAAAAGTGGAAGATGAAAGCTTAATGTCACCAGCTAACCCACAAATCACCCCCCACTGAGTGTGCGAACTTGGGCCACTCCAAGACTGCCACAGGTCACGCAGGTCAGTGCTGTCCAAATGACCATTGACAGGCTCTTGCCGTTCCGCAAGCGACACAGAAATTCTGGAAAGACCAGGGATTGACATTAATTCTCTCCGAATCCAGTGGTCAAAAATTCAGGTATGAATTACTCATAGCAGTGACTTGGAGTCGCCGCGACAGTACGATGTATACTGTGGAAAAAGTCGGACTTGTGACCAGAAGGCTGTGTACGTTCTGCTTGTGAGAGTCTTTTGGCATTCGGTTGAGGTTCTGTCGTTCCCTCCTCCTCCTCTCCTTCTGGCAAACTGCTGACTCGGCACTTGCTGTTAGATAATTAATGACTGTGTAAGTGAACATGTCCGAATGCCCAGAGATGGACTGGCATCCCATCTAGAGGGCATCCTGCCCTGCCCTATAAGCTATGCGCTTCCCAGGACTAGATCCTACCTGGAAAGTGATGTCACTATCATATAATATGGGATGTTAGTCTATCTGTCTGTCCATCTTTGCCTGCTTAAAATCTGCCAATAGGTTTGTTGTCAGTCGTTGTTAAACACTTCCCTATATTGGGGAAGGTTATACAAAACTTACTGAGTCAATGAAGTGGACCCTTAAAATGAATGGAATGACACTTGCATTTCGATTTCATCTTCATCATTTTAACTATCAAGCCGTCTAGAGTAGAGGCACATTTTCTTGTAAAATCAGTTAAGGGGAGATTTTTAGGATGGCAGAGTGGCCTCACCACTTGAGAGTTTGGGGTTGAAATCCCGCCTCCATTCCCTGCCTGTGTCATTTGGGTTTCTTCCCGTAGTCCAAAAAGCCAACTGGTATCACTGTGTTGTCCATCAGTTGTGTGCATGTGTCCTGCGATGGACAGACCTCTTGTTTATGGTGGACCCCACTCTCGTACCAGATAGACCATGTTAAAGACTCCAGAAGAGCAGTCAGATGAACGGATGAGATTTATTTTTGACAATGTTGCTCCATGCTGTATCTCTTCACTCATCTATGTAGTCGTTGTTGGTAGTTAGCTGGCTATTAATTCATGGATGACACCTCCGATTTAGCCTACCTGCGTTCATCTCTGGGTTTTCTTAGAACTCCTAAATTCCTGTCACATTTTTTGTATCCTACAACCTTAAACTGTACGACCTTTTAACAAACCAGTTGGTTGGACAAGCGAGTTGGAAGCTTATCACGACACAAATTTAACAACATCAAGCACACCAGCTGCTTCGCATTCATTTTTTTCCCTTCCTCTATGTTATCTATCGTGTTTCCATAGAAGTACGTGTCGGAGGTTTGTAACTTCACAGTGTTACCACGCATTTGAATGCAGAAGTCCTCTGCTTCAGGTGATTTCGTAAACGCGCCGGATCCAGAGTATCTGATAAAATGTCAGGCAGAGTGGCGGCGAGTCATGCTCACGGCTCACGCAGGAGAACTCTGCAAACCTCCACCGGCGCGTTGTCGGATTCTCTCTGACCCACCGTGGCTCAGTGGAGAGGTCAACTTCCCAGAAACGGAATGGATCGACCTGCAAAGGTAAACATACTCCCTGCTTCCACAACCTCCAAATGGTGACTAAACTGGTAAACAGCCAGATCTGATCTCAGTGTGGGTGGTGAAGTTCAGTTTGTCCATAATGTTCTGCATTGGTTTCGTTTTGCAAATACATGAAATAATGTCAACCAGCCTGTGTGGATTTTACCAGTGTTTAGATATTTATTTTTTGCCATAACACTGGAGTATTTCAGTATGGTTGGTTATGAAAGCAGCATGGTACTTTTAAAGTTTAATTATGTTTGCATACATTTTTAACTGAATGATTATATATAGACACAACAAAATAATAATTATATTCATAATTACTATTGTTATTCCCTCGACTCTAACCAGAATAAGCACTTAAAAGGTGGATAGATTATAATTAATAGTAATATTCTTAATTTCATAGATGTAAGTGTGTTTGGTTTAAATAACGTTTACTTTGTTCCAGACATGGGCAATTCATCACCGACTGTACAGACAATGTTGCTGGAGAATGGAACAATCGACATTGCATCACCTCATTAGGCAGAGGGCTGATGTGTCACAACGATGAGTCGGGTGTCCGGACGTCAAGTGGGGTGTAAATTGGGAAGGGGGGGGGGAAGATCTGTCTCTCAGATGTCGAGGATGGGGCTGTGTTATGAAGCGGTGTTAGAAGCTGGCCTGAGTCATGGCAACCTTCTCACTAGATGAAATTAAGACATACTTGGGTAGTCCATACCTCACATCTTACTTGCAATACTACCTAATGTTGAAGCTTGGTATCTATATTTTTCCCGTGTTTCTACCCTTCATATACTTGAGTCGAAAATGGCACTGCATGATCCCTTTATTGAAAAAGAAGAGAACACACACAGGTTCATCTGTGAGAAATTCTCCATTCTGCTGGTTTTCATGCACAGGGTACTAAATGTCAATCGGGTACATTTCATGCTAGCACTCTTATATCCTTAACGTTTCATCAAAAGATCAGCGCAAAAACAAGCGAAACAGAATATCCTCATCTAGGTTTATGTAACAAGCCAATGGAATCCGTCACTCTGTCTTGGCCTTGTCTCATTTCTGGGGACCTTGGAACTCACTCCTGGGCCGCCCCGAAAATGTGAGGAGATTGTCCCATTTGCTCTCCTGGCCAGTGGGGTGACCGTGTGACATGGCGGAGGGTAAACAGCTGGGTGTGTACTGGTGGGCGGCTACACGCTTCCACCAGCGGGGCTTGTGGTGTTAAACCGGCGGTATTTATACTCGAACCGCAACTTCAGCAAAAGGCTGGCCCCCCTCAGAGGCCATGTAAGTGTACATATGAGCTCTGTAATTTGCTTTAAATGAAAGCGTGTGCTTGTTCAGTCAATTAATATAATAATAGTGCCAGTAGTAATAATGATGGAAATAAATAATAATAATAATAATAATATTGCTTGAAAATGATGCAACTGGGACCATTGTGTGTTGTAATGGAAACAGTCCATATTACATGCAGTTGTTTTATCTCAGGAATGGTTATTGGTTCTGCGGGAGTTAATAACGAAGAGTGAATGGATAGCATAGCAGCGGCATGCTAACATGGCGACACCATCAAGTGCCGGGGTACACTTAACGATATTATTATAATTACTGTTGTCTTGATCATTGTAAGATGCTTTTTTTCAGCAGGCTGTTCACCACAAATGATCGAGTAACAAAACAAAAAAAATAAATAAAACCAAATCAAAAATACTGGGAGAGTTCATTCACAGACAAGTATTACTTTAATTATTGTGTAAAATGAACATCTTTATACAGTAAAATATTTGGAAAAAAATGTACACATGAAACAGAATGCTTGTACTTTTCCTAACAGTTGACTCTACCTCTTTTTTTCCCCCTTTTTTTCTAGTTATATCTTCAGATTGAAGGCAGTGGAGCACGGAGTTCAGTAGCTAATTGGTATACAACACAAACGGGGTTGCATTAACGATGAGATTCACAATGTTCCTTCGGTGCCCTTGAGTCAGTCTACTCATCTTCCTGGGCTTTTTACATGTAGTGAAGCCTTGTTGAGCTTCCACAAACCAATCCATTGCACATTTATTTATATAATGCTTTGCTTGCTGTTCCTACTCTGGGGCATTTCAGGAAATATTCAAATTTGTGTGCAGGTTACCAAGATGAAAATTCCCCTTCCGATTTGAACCTTAAATGCTGCAGTCTGCAGAACATCACAATATATTTTACAAAGTGTTCAGTGCAAAAGTAATGATGAAAAGATGAAAACAATAAATATTATAAATACAAATCATCTTGCCTCAATCTGTTAATTTGGCACTGTCAGGAAAATCAATATCCAAGACAAAAAAAGAAACAGTATGACACAGAACAGGTTGAACTTAATCTAAATGTGATGCTACAGTACTTTTCGGAATTGTTACAAAATGTCATGTACAATATATAACATTTAAATCCTGGAATTTGACCTATGATACAATATAAAAGCTAATCTTTAAACACTTCTTAGACTTTCATATTGGTTTGCTGAACATAGCTAAATAATGAAACGAAAACAACAAAATAGTCGAAAAGGGTGAGGGGTCACAATAGTTATTTTTTATTTTAGTAAAAAAATGTTTGTGCTTTTTACACCATTGAACATATTTCTGGAGAAATGATTGGCATTTGTGACGTACGGTTGTCACCGAAACGGCAGAAAGGTTACTCTGGAAGTAAAGTCCACTGTTAAGGCGCCGTAGGACGTGTGTGTCGTTTCCTGTTTCATTTCTTGATGGACATATTTCAATCAACAGTGGTGAGCTTTCGCGATTCCATTTTGAAGTTTTCCTTCCTTTTTTTAAAACCTCTGTAAACATGGATCAGCTATGCGGCGTAGTCACAGGTGGCAGGTGTAAATCGTGTATGACTTTTTACGTTCTACCCAGAAAAAGCAAAATAAAAAAAAAATGAAAGAAAACTAAACAGATGTAAAAAAGGATTACAACCACAGACTGGATCATCCCTCAGGGGCTCCTGAACATGCACATTTTCTACTAGTATTATTACAGCCATGTGTCACAAACAATTTATTTGACTATACAACAAACAGTTTTTATTTCAAAAAAAGTATCTGTTTACATAACTTAGAAATTAATATAAAAATAAACAATGAATTTGACTTTTCCTCGAAATTAAAAAAAAAAAAAAAAAAAAAAAAGAATGGACGAAAAGTCTCGACGAAGTAACAAAATTTCTGAAATACACAAAATGTATAGGCATCGCAATCTATTAATACAAAAAAGAGAATGGCAGGAGACAGTTGTTGGTATAACGTTCTGTGCTGCATCACAATATCAGGCAATGACAAACAATACATACAAGATCAAATCAAACGATGGAAAGCAATATACAAAATTCTGAAGATAAATACAATATTTATAATCGATATGTTACAAAAAATTCCCTAAGTGACCGCAAGTGTTGTGTGAAACAAAGTGTTGCGATGTTTACGATTATTTTACTCCTTGCCATCTTTTTTCTTTTTTTTTTTTTTGTTTCCGAAGGAATAAAACTCTGTACTAAATATTTAAGTGGATCTGGGAAAATTCAAGACGAGTGTATAAATATTTAGCTACAACTTTGGCAAAATCACAAAAGTCTACAATTGTATAACCACATACAAAACACATTAGGGAACAAGGAGCTAGAGGGTAACTTTCTGGTACAAGAAACATAGACTTCACAGTAGCCTAAGAATGCAATAGTATACAGTGCCTAGCAAAAGTTGAAAATCATTGCAGATCACACTTGCTTAATAGGAAGCTTTTAGCAGTGGAAGTCATTTTTTTAACCAACAGACAGTAGCGTTTTATCTCTGTCAGTGTGCTTGTTGAAGGCAAGAGAAAAATTTTTGCAATATCAAAGTTACAATTCCTAACTACAATAAGTTACAAAGTTCATTTTAAGATGACGTAAGCATGATAAAATCTCCCCTATTTCCACCAACCCCTAAAACCAGGTATTTTTTTTTCCATTTACTTCATGTTCACGTTTGTTTTCTAAATCATATATTTTTTGTAATATTATTTCCAGTTCAATGGCTCACGCTTTCTTGGCCCCCTTCTTACCACAAATTAAAAAAAGGAAAAAAAAAAAAAAAAAAAGTAATTCACATTATAGAGATGCACAACTGTCGTGCATCAGTGTAAGAGAAACTTAATCTGAGGCATTATCTTTTTTAATCAGTGTTTTCGTTAATGGTATATCCACGGAGTTCCTCCCGACAAACATCATGAGCTAGACGCAGCTGAGATGTAATCAGAAACGTTTATACAAAATAGGCATTTTTTTCCTCCTTTTCTTCAAGACTGAGAAATGCGAAAATATGACAAGAAATTCAGTCAATAAAATGGAATTGTTCATGAAGAAGTCGCTCGCATGTCAATTCATATTCGTCTGAATAAAATCTGTGAAACGAAAGTCTTTTTTTCCCCCCGATAACAGAATTAGCTGTAGATTTTGTTTGTGGTGGTCAACACGATTCAACCCGAGTCTTCCACTTGTACGAATGTTCCGGAAAGCCCATTTTGCGACGAGGATGGAGAGGAGATGCAGAAGGAGCAATTTACATGGGAGGGACGACCAGGCCGGACATAGCTGGAAAAACAGCAGGAAAAAAAAACAAAAGCGTTACGTTAGCATAGTTGGCCTCGGAGCTTAGCCTGTGTTACAGTGACAAACAAGCAGTTCAGAAGGTGCACTTTTTAATGCAAGAAAGCCAAACCTGGGATGGCTAAGGAGGTCAAATCTACAGCATTTGCTGGGATTCGTAGTAAAGGTTTACTCTTCATTGTGCCTCAATGATTTGGGAAGACTCCCTTTGTTGAGGCGTAAAGTGTGAGTGCATGTAAGATGGCGGATGGGTAAATCGCGAGG
>JAODUD010000041.1:4957493-4968941 GCA_026784285.1 Stomatorhinus walkeri | reverse complement strand
GATGGGTAAATCGCGAGGGGGGGGGGGTGGGCAGGGTGTGGCGGGGTAAGTGAAATGTGCTTTTCTAACAAGACACGCTAGAAAGGCTTTACTTTTTAAAGGAGCCGGCAGGCATCCTGACATTTTCCCGCAGAAAGCATCCTGAACTCCCACACATGTGAGATTCCTCTTAGCGTCCAGTTAATGGCAAACGCCAGCCCAGACTCCCCTGGGGACATCCATGCTGACAACCGAGAAACACCATGGTCACCCCTGGTAACATCAGACACGGCTGCCCCCCACCCTCCGCCGGCCAAACACCAGACACTTCTCGGGTTTCCAAAATTGAACCCACCCCCACCCCCACATTCTTATCAAGACTTATTATGGAATCCCTAATTGTATTTCGGCATGCCATCCGCGGGGTGCGTCCTTAACGGTCATACCGAGACGCTAGAACACCGTCCTTAGGCTGTCTGCTCTGGAGATACGTCATAAAATAGAGGGGCAACACCCAAAGACTTAAGATTGATTTACTTCGTTATTTCAGTCATTTTAACAATTAGGTATCTAGTGAGCTGCTGGAATATAAATGATTTTCGCCCCTTTCAGTTTATTTGTGGTGTTCCGGTTCGGGCGCTTTTAAGTTTGCAGAAGGCTGTGATGGTGGGGCATTCCTCATTAATTTCTGCAAACCATATATTAATAAGTGTGCACATGTAAAAGCGTGAACTTTAATTTCCCACTTCATTAATCCTAACGCTATTAATTTTGGATGGACACACTACAGCTAAAAACACATTTTCCAACCAAACAAGTCAAGAGGGGTAAAAAAAAAACACTCAAAATAATTGCTTACAGTAATCTTTTGACTGTGCCTGCTCCTTTTCCTGGTTACTCTGAGTGCGGAGAGCTTTTGACAAGCATTAACACCACCTTACAGGCCTATAAATGTGCATAAAGGATTAAACCACCACCACCACTTTGTCCCATTATCAGAACCCAAATTGGTTTGGTTTCTTTAGCAGAAATGAAGTTTAAATCGATATCGCAGCTTCAGCTATACAGCAGTAAGGTCCTCAAAAAAAAGTGATCTTTAATCCAGGACTCATTAAAAATATCATCAAAATATCATCCCAGAGTTCTTCACTGAAACCCAAGGGGTACACCACCCTAGACCCCAGATGAGTTCAGATGAGTTCACTTGAGGTCGTAGGGGGAGGGGTAGAATAGCTATTAATATAATGGTATTATTCAGCTTACATTGCACCTGAAGGCACAACCCACAATGTATAAGGGAAACGTCAATGATTCATGAGCTGTTTCCCTTCGGCCGTCTGGACTACGTGTGTCTCAGTCTTTCTTTATTATCAATCAGTTTTCTCCATCTGCTTATCGAGTACCGGATCAAAATGACCTGAGAGTCTATCTCAGGTATGACCAGGCAGGGGAAACTCTGGGCAAAATGGCCGTGTGGCACAAGTCATGCGTAAACTGCATGTCTTGGGATCTCTGGAAGAAACCAGTACGCAGAGGAAACCAGCGCACACAGACTCCGAACTCCTCATGCTAATCAGACCCCAATTCCAGAAACGTCAGTCTACCGTGCCGCCATATTTTATTTGCTATATTTTAGGTAATACAGTACTACATCAATAACAGGGAGTTGGGGTGTCTCTAGAGGCTCTTAACGTCCCTTAATTGTTTATAGTTATATAAGTGAACCAATCGCTGAGCTTGTACATGCACATGCACAGACGCATGCACGCATGAGGCCGTCATCCGTTCAGTGACGCTTCACTGCCGTAGGCAGCTATAGAGCTGTACTATGGTAACGTAAGGTGAGTTCTCCCCAGTCGTTTTGGGTCGGGGGGGGGCATTGTTTTTCTTTCTCTTTTTATTTGAGCAGCCGGAGACGCCCATGTGGCCCCGCCTCAGGATCACGGGCGAGGTAGGCGGGGTGAGGTTTAGGAGGGAGGGGGCGGGACAGCTCACCTTGAAGTCCGTTGCCATTTGCACTGGTGCAAGAGGGCGGTGGAGAGGCTTGGGGCCTGACAACGGGGGCAAAGGCGCTCTTTTGTTTCACTGCAGAGATGACATTGGCAGGTGAGAAAGAGAATATGCCGTGTGCACTGCTACAGTTTGACGAGAGGCTGACCGAGGAGGTTGCCATCGTAGGGCTCGACGGCACTACTGCAATAAAGCAAAAACAGCAAAAAGCGCTCAGAGAGGATCCCACGGCACAGAGGAGATTCCGCGACGCTCCCAATCACATGGCCTTGCCTTGCTCTACATTAACGCAAGGGCTCAACGGAAAGCATGACTCGGAATGGGAAGCAGGGATATCATCATTTTTTGAGGGGCTTAAAAAAACCATAATCAGATTTGGGTTAGAAGTTGGGGGATGTACAGTATCCTGCCTTTGGTCACTCTCTGGATAACAGGTCTTATACTGGACTCTGATTGAGAGACAACTTTGAACATAATTTGTGATCTGACTCGGCTTTTGGTAAGACTTTCCAGATGGTTTTTTCGGTTTTTTTTAAAGACTTTTTTTTTTTTAGTTGTTGTTTTGATCGTCAAATTTTCCAACAAGGGTTTTCAGCCTCCAGAGTCACCACTCCTTTTATCCAGTAGCACGCATTCCCAAAAGTCAAACCGACCGAGGCATCGACGGAAGATGACAAGCGTCCCGTCGGGAGGACCGGAGAAGCCCGAGTGAAGTGGGGGGGGGCATTACCTTGATACTTACTGCCGTAGGGGGAGTTGGCGGTGGAGCCGTTGAGGAAGCCGGGGGAGCCAGGCACCCCGAGATTGGGCATCCCTGAGTTCCCATACCCGTTCATGCTGTTGCTCACTGTGTTGTAGTTGGACTGCTGCGGGGTGCTGCTGGGCACGTAGCCCCGGGGGGACACGCTGCTGGTGTTGCGGCTGTAGCCCACTGCGGAAATAGGGGGGGGGGTCAAACTCACTTTAAACATAAGTAAAGGGATTGTACTCCGCTGCATGAAGTTAAAAATCGTAAGTTCAGAACAGGGGTAGTACACAGAGAGAGAGCTAAGCATGCCAGCGTGCCGTTTTCGTTGTTGCTGTTTCTTTTCAGTTCCTACGTTTGGCTGCGTAGCTATGCCAGACCGTCTGTTTGCTTGGCTTCCCCCCCGATCTCATCCAGCGGGCAGCTGGCGCATGCGAGTCAAGCGAATGAATTAGCGCTCGGTTCAGCTTAGTTTACGCTTTTTGTCAAAAGTGGCTTGAGATTATGTTGTTTTTTTTTTTTAAAAAAAAAAAACAATTTTTAAAACTGGATAATTTTGTTGAAAATTTTGTTGATTTCAGACAATCTCTCCTAAGGTTGCAACCGTAGGGAGATACTGGGGTTTGATATGGCAGCCGTTGAAGTTGTAAGGCTAGCCTTGTCACTCTGAGTCTGTATTCTTCATTTGTTTCAGTTACCTGAATGTCTGACATAACATGCACTACTGTGTATGTGTTCCCCTGACTATTACAGCAACAAAAAAGATGCCAAGCCGTTATTGGCTCCTGCGATAGGTGAACACCAGGATTGGTCACTCAGAGCCAGGTAAACCAGGGGGAGGCCCTGTCAGGGCCAGGAAGCCTCCTGGGATATCAATTAGCCGGCAAGGTAAGATTCGGCCGCAGCCCGTGGAGCGAGGGAGCGGCCGGGCACCGCCAAAGGGCAAGGCAGACCGTCAGGGGTGCACAGCTTATCCCTCTCACTGGTACGTACCCTGGTCATTACCCTGAGATGTCTCTGATACGTTGACGGCGAGCTGGCCACTGAAGGAGTTCACTCCCATCATGCCTCCGTGGGACGCAGTGTTGGCCAGGGACGGGATCTGGTTGTGGTTGCGAGGTACGCTGTAGAGGGCCTCAGCGATGTCGGCAGCCCTCTTCAGGATGATCTCCTGGTGGTGAAATGTGGTAGGACGCTGTCACGGACATGCTCCTGAGACCTTTCAGTCTAGGTCCATACATTTTTACAAGTCACTCCTTCTTGAAAGTGTTTCAGACTTGAGCAAACATTTAATGAATATATATAAACATGACGCCTTATTCTTAGGTTTGTATACTCCGTGTTTCTGAAACCTGAAATTATAATTCAGTAATTCTAAAGGAGAAATTCTACTAGAGAAAATATTCATGCATTCGGTTACATAAAGATGGAGGCTATGCAAAGCTTTGAGCAGCTCATTAATTGTGTGTTATCTGCGTGTTAGCGGTGCCTAAACAGCTATAAATGCATGTATAGGAACGCAACTCCGTTTACCAGAGAGCCAGTGCATTTGCATGTACGAGAGTCCCCTATTTGACTTGCACCGCTCAGCGGATTTATTTAGGAATTTGCATTAGTTACGGACCCTTTTGGACCTTGTTCAAGGTCACTCTCTCATTCCAACGGCTACGTACGCACGCGTGTCTGTGTGTGAGAGGGCGTGCGGGGTGTGTGCGTGTTTTGAGTGATTAACTCCTCTCGCAGGAGCGCAGCGGGTGGAAACGAGTCTGGGAGGAAGGAGAATGCCGTTCTCGGGGACTGGTGACACCGCACAATAGCCTGGAGGCAGCTTCGAGATACAGGAGCCAAAGTGCCGTAGAAAAATAAGGATGATAATGCTTAGAGAAAAGTGCTGATTTAATTACTGCGCGTGGACACTGAAAGGTTTTGGGGGGGACGGGGCTGTGTGTGGGGGGAAGGTGGGGGGTGTAGGCCGGGCTTCACCTGGTTGTTGTGCGGCATGCCGTACAGAGCTTCCACAAGGTCAGCGGCCCGCTTCAGGAGAACCTCCTACAAAGGAACCCGGAAAGGAGGTGAATCAGGCAGCAAAAGGAGCAATGAGAATGCTTTGGAAACAAATCCCCACACCTCCTCCATTGAGGCATTTTTGCCATAACAAGTTATTGCTACAGCAACCATTATCAATAAAGGCAGGGAAAGGCGCATTAGCGCCCACAGATGTGCCAGCGGACTCCAGTCGACTCAGGGCCCTGGCGCTAAATGGGGAGAGTAAGTGCTTGGCTTTTAATGGCATCTCCTTGCGGGTTTTAAACAAACAAACACGCCAGGAGACACAGGGCGGCAGAGGCACGGCGTTTGGCTGCTAATTCCAACCACTTTAGCACCGAAGAACAATGAGTCATTTTCCATATCTTAATTAAACTGGCGGAGTCCTTAAAGACAACATCTCACCCCTAATTCATGGCCCAAATTTGCAGGAGAGTTCAATGCTTATTCCTCTTTCTTCCGAACAATAAAGTGAATTAGCTTGGGTTAATCTAGTTCTTTCATAATGACATTAAGGAATTTTTCAATTAACCTCTTTCACTCGCTGTTGTAAAGGACTTCATAAATGACTTCCCATCCAGCAAATGCTGTGTGCTTGTGCCAGGGGACACAGATGCACTGAATCTGGTCTTATCCATACATGCATACTCGTGCCCTCCTACCGCCCCCCCCCCCCCAACCTTCCAGTTTTGACCACAACAAGTTTAGCTTCCTTCAAGAATCAGAACTGGCCCAAGCACCAACGCTCATAGGCTAAGCTGACATCTTTCTGGCTTGATTCACATTTCCATTTTATTCCTCGATCTAAAATGAAAGTGACTCTCGAGGAACCAGTTGATGTATATCTGAGGGTACGAAATCAAGATCAAATTGAGGATCCCTCCAGTAGTGTCACTACAAACAGCTGGACTTAGGGGGGCTGTGCCAATTGTGGGGAAAGCAGCCCATTGTAATCACATGATCCAAGCCATTTTCTGTACCATTCCCACCTCCCTTTCATTTCCACGGTACCCCTTGAACGTTCCGTTCTGAACAGCAGGTTAGGGTGCCACTTCAACACGCCCCCACAATTGTGGTCTGTTGCTGACTTGGGTGGTAGCCTTGCAAACAATGACTTCTTAGGGAACCCCCCCACCAACCCCAATTCCCCCAGCCAGTGCCCCGATTCCCTCCACACCCTGCACATGGCTTGACGCCTCTTTCAATCCGTACGGCATCCTGTGTCGGACCCTTTATTTATCAAGATTAATCACTGAAGGCACCACTTCTCGAGTGTGCCATACGTTCGCAGGAACAGGGTTTAATCCGCAAAGTTGCCGGATGGATGGCTCTTCAAATGGGCATTTACCTCTGAAATTGGTGTCTATGCTTGACGTTACATGCATCTAGTTTGCATACAAATAAAGAATTATACTTGTCATGAAGCAGGTACAATCTTTGAAAGACCCAGCTGTCTTAATACTGTCTCATCAGCCTGAGTACCCCTCTCTGAGTAAGATAAAGTGCTTTTCTGGGGTGTTAATAATTACTCATAATCTCCTCTATCATATCGCAACACTTTTTACATGCCTTTCAATTTTAAGCAACGATTAAAGCAATTAAGGCCGTCACATTTACAAGACGTTTTTCATTTCCAGAAAATATTCCTTGCACTCCTTGTCCATATGGCACACCGCAGAAGGCGACATAAGGATAGTTTAAGAAAATTATGTCGCCTCTCATCCTTGATCTGTCATTTGCCGCGTGGCGTCTTAACTAATGAACCCGCCTCTGGAAGCTGCACTCAAGTGGCAGTCCGGCCGTGTTGGAGAGGCGGCAAGGAACCCCAGCCAATCGGAGGAGGGCAGCCCGGTATGCGTTCGTTTTCGTGCCGGCGACGGTGTTCGCTCAAGGTGCGATTGGCTTGGGGCAGGTGGTGAGGTGTTTCCATGTACATCTTCAGGTTGCGACAATAAACGCGATTGGCTATTTTTCATGGGGTCTCGTTGGTTAAACGGAAAACAATGGTGAAACAAGTCGTGCCTGCGAAGTTCTATCATTGCATTACGAGAAGGCGGGTGGGGAAAAAAATAGTTGCTAACGCCCGTGGACGGCGGAACGTTTTAAACGTGCCTGATTACTCACGCGCTCCATCATCTAGAATAGTATATATCTTCACCGTTAAAGAAGGTAACCAAGGTGATCTGGCTTCAGGTGCTAATGTCATTATGAAACTGTAAAGCAATTACTCTGTTAGTTCTTGCCTGGGGGCGTGAATACATTGAGGATTGAGGAACCAATAGATCTACCTACTTCAGAAAGCAGGGGGAAAGAAGATGAATTTTAATGCATGGGTAATTGCTTGACATGAATGCATTTCTAATAAATTTCCCTGTGTATTAGATGGAAAAGGAAGCGAGATACATCGGTGTTTTCCGCGTGAGACGGAACTTGAAGAAAAAAAAGCGAGAATTATACGCAATTTAAATTCTACTTTTTAATGATGTTGGGTTTATATTAATTTGTATAAACCATTCAGCTGCCCTTGCATATTTTTTTCTGTTCTCCTGACTGTAAGGAGCAGAGAGGAGATCGTACTGTTTTTAAGGCGTCTTATACATTCATTCTGGGAGTTTGTATAACGTGTTTATTTGGCTCCCGTAGGATCTGTCGGTAATTCTTTGACGTTGTCTGAAATGAGGAGGTAAGCTTCAATCCGATGCCGACCCCCCACCCAAACCCGCGACGTTATTAGTGTACATCCAATGCAATCGGCACCCGCCACATCGGTTTTCTGTCACACCACAATTACCCATCAAAACCGCACACATTACGGATCCTCGGGAAACGTAGGAAGAAGGGAAGGTGAAAAAAATGTGGCGAAAATCAATATTGCCGTAATATCAACTAGGGGGGGGAGGAAGGAGCATATAAAGAAAGACTTCTGGCTTGGCTTCACCTGCTGCCGACCCCCACCCCCCCCCCCCCACACACACACACACACCCCATATCTCAGACTCTTCTCTTCTCATTCGGATGTATGTAGGGGTCAATTGCTGTTTCACTGCAAACAGGCGCTGACCCCTCAGCACCGGCCCCGAGACAGCTGGCTTAACGATGATGAATCGCGCGGGGCTTTCATTTACATGCCGCTGAACTCCACATTTGGGTCCATTAGGAGCAAAATCAAATATTTATGTTGTTTATTGAAACCGCTAGATCCCATCTCTTTGCAGCGTCGCTGCTGGCGAAGCCGCCATGCCGTTATCGGGCTTTTTCTGGGGATAAAAAAAAAAAGCGGTAAATAGGTACGGGTCTTCCCTTTTACCCTAACTGACGGGTATTTGTTTGTGGCGGGGGTAGATGGGAGGAGGAGAAATGGTTTTCTAAAGCGCCATTTTGCCAGGGTCTGCTTCGGATTTCTTCCTGTGACTAATAGCGCGCATTAGCGGATTTTCGTAGGACGTGCGCAGAGAGGTGTTCCGCCGCCGCCACACCTTTTCATGGGTTATACAGATAGTTTAAGGCGTTTATTGGAACAAGATTTTCCGTCCAGATATTGGTCTCCGCTGAGACAAAAAAAAAGAACCAAGAGTAATTGAAACACATCATGTACTGAGTGCTAACTGTGTTTCCGGAGATTTCCAAGCTGAGGCCCACCGCCCCCCCACAACCCCCCCGAAGCGTGCCTGAACTGGCGCAGTTACCGTTTTTATAAATTATACGGCGGGAGTTAATGACATCTCCAGCCCACACGCTGTGCTTTAATGGGTATTTGTAGTATTTGTATTATTAAACCACCGAGGTGGTCAACACTCACCGAGCACCCCGGAACATTCCATAAACTAATCAGTCATAATATCGCCCAGGCCACACCCCCTTCTCCACATGCCTCTGATGCGAAATTAGCGGGTTTTCTATTATCGGGGGCAGAGTCATCGATTGCATGAAAGGAGGATGAAAATATTGAATCAAAGATTGCTCAAGAAAGAAAAAAAATTCAAAGCCCAGCATATCTTTCATGTAGCACATCAAAACGCTGTTGCTGTGATATTTGTCGCCCGCGTGGGAGCTGTAGGCGAACTGAATCTTTGTGGAATTCAAATGAAAAGGGACCCCGCAGATATGAACGTGTGGTCTTCATTTATTAACCCAATAAGACAAGGACTTATAACAAAAGCTTTGTAAACAAAAGATTAAACTGGATCTAGCTTTAGAAAATGAAAGGAAAACAAGGACGGAATAATCACAGATCAAAGTGGGTCTGCTTAGATTACAATCACTACAGGCTACTGAAGTGGAAAATGTTTAATTGAACTATTTCTCCGCACAGAAAGTTTGTGCTTTTCGCCCAGAATCCCAAACAATCCCTGCTTGGCCAAGCCTTGTTTGTGCGGCTCTATCTGTGTGTGCGTGCGTGAGTGTGTGTTTGTACCTGTCAGCTGTTATCCTCTCCAGTGCAATTTTCCCCAAGTGATCGAATCATGGTGATTTGCCAAGGGAGATTGCTTCAGTAACTCATCTCGTCCCCGAATTGCACGGGGCGTTACATTTCTGTGAATAAACGGACCGGGCGTCCCCTCTCTCTCGCTCTGGATACTGACCTTCGGTAACCTCTCTGGATCCCCTGGATGTCTCGGGATGACCTTCTGCAACCTCTGGAATCCATAATCGATGGTTGGTTCATTCAAAGCTAAACCAAAGACAGACAACAGTGTGTTAGAGTATAAAGCTACAAACTCCTACACTTCTGAAGACAACGCTGTGATGTCCATAATGAGTGTAGTTAAGTGGGTCTACAAACCGGAGACAAACATGAAAAACACCTTCGTCCAGCCCAAATCATCTTTAGTTGTATGTCAGATAAGCAGTATTGCATAAGGTAGTTGTCGTACCTTACCCAATAGTTGATATATATTCTATGAACGAGTTGAGTCAGCATTATGGCTTAGACCAGCCTGCATGACCAGTGACTGGTGCAGCCAGCCCACACCGTGCACCGCTCTTGGCACGGTCCTCGGAATTTACAGCATATGTCCGGCTACTGCTACTCTCAGATTTACCCCTACAGCTTTGTCCTCCCCGGTTCCATATTGCCTGAACTCAATCTGGAGGATCACATCTTGAGAGGCTCTAATATTCCCTTAATGGCTGACCGCAAAACCAACACCCGTTACTACCCATGCTGACGCCACAAGACTCCAGCCTTGAGACGTTACAGGCCACAAACAGTAATTAATGTTACCCCTAAGCTCGACACCCCCAGCACCCCTCAGAATAGCTGTAAATGAGACCACAGCCACCCCCCCCCCGCGCAGCAGGTCGGCCCTGATGTCCAGTGAGCTCCGTAATCAGTTGGAGAGCTTTGTGACTACATGGGTCGGCACAGAGAAAGGGAGTCGCTATTAGAAAGTGTTACGTATGGAAGTAGGTATCGTTCCAAGAGTTTTGAGATCCAGGGATTGCAGCGACACATAAATGGACAGAATATTCTTACACTAACAGGAAATGCCCCTGCCTATTCAATACTTAGCCTGAAATTTGAGGCCATTGCTTGTTACTCAGCACAGGCCAACCCAACAGAGGACAGCAGGCGTCAAGGTGGGGTCGAAGGAAGAAAAAAACACACAGCAGCGAATGGAGGAGACGCTCCAGAAGCTAACAGGCTGACCTGTTAGTGGTATGGTGTGATCGACTACCGGCTGGACTGGCCTCACCGCAGAGAGTGTGTGACAGCTATGATATGATATGACATCCTGTCGTGTGTCCAGGAAGACAAAAGGTCCATGCAGGAATGGGGAGCAAGACATTTCCTTGTTAATAAAGCATCGACCCGACGTATCGATCTCATGACTACGCTGTTCTTGTCCGAGAATCCTTGGCCCCTCACCACAGAGACCCCCTCCACCTCCTCTTTTTCACTCCTTTTCATTCCGATCCCTACCGCACTCCTAGCCAACAGTAGACCTGGCACGGGACGGGATGAGAGGGATGCTGCCAAATTTCAGAGGTAAATTCCCAACGTGTAAATCTACCCCATCGTCAGGACATTCATCATTGGGGGGCTGTCAGTGTCGCCTTTAGGGGCAATTTGTCATGGCTTCGGTGCGGGACTGGGCAGCGGGTTGGCAGGGTATGAAGAGGGAAGGAAGGCTGGGGTTATATGAGCGGGAGATACGGCCAATCCGGTGCAAGCCTGGCTCTGAGAGGGATTATGGGAAAGAATTACACCACCTGATTACAGAGCGCCTCTGTGTCGCACACCAGGCGCCCCGACGTGTTGCTGTCTCATCTATTACCGCCGGGCGGATCATTAAAAGTATTGGGCTGCTAATGAATTTCGCCTGATGAAACCCAGGCTCGAGTGAGATACCGGCTCATCGGCTATTGATTTCATGCAAATGCTCCACCGAGGTCCTGGAACTCTTCATTAGCGCTTTACGTGCTCCACACTTCTGATAGGATGGCTTTCATCTCACGATAAGGTCAAAATGCACAAGTAATGTTGCAGCTTAAAGGTAGAAATGTGTTCCCTTTTCAAAATAATTTAAACATTCACGTGTCTGACGCACAAAGGACATAGCTTCCTTTCTGCCTTTTTTTCTTTATTTCTAGATTTGAAACTGATTTCTAGTGACAATGGGAGTCTACGACATGAAGTTTTGAAGCGGCTGCCCCCCCCCCCCCCC
>JAODUD010000041.1:4891998-4903866 GCA_026784285.1 Stomatorhinus walkeri | reverse complement strand
GGGTTGGGGGAAGGTGGCGATGGTAGTGGGGCGGGGGGGGGGAGAGCCCTTGTCCCACACAAATGGGCAAAAGGAGAGGAGGAAAAAATGAATAAATACAGAAAGCGCCCCTACCTGTCAATGATAACCGGGTCTGAAGGTGTCTCATTCCTGTTGCCACAACTTTTCTTGTCACAACACCGGCTGGAGGAGAAAACGTCAAGACGTTATGAGATTAAAGCACATCTTGTAGCAGGCCTTCAAATCCAGTTCCATCTTGACCCCCCACAACCCACCCCCACCTTGTATGTGAGCCGGGGCCCTATACATTTTGCTTAGTTTTACTCCATTCTGCCTTTTTGTTTTTGGTCGATCATCACTTTAGTGCCTTGCCACTCCCCGACTCGCGCGGAACCCAGCGAATCGCGAGCGACTGCCGTCGCCGGCCCTTCTGCTAAAACATGGAAAACAACATGTTGTGCTGTTTGCCTTAGCAGTGAACTGAGAAGAGGCGATGCCAAGAGGCTGGGGAATAACTACTCACAGTTTTACTTTCTGTTTACCTCTAATTGTCAAGCTGTTATTTCTGGAGAGGACGCGAGATGCCACCTTCAACCAGTATTTCTGTGGGGCGTTTATTAATTACAAACCAAAAAGCTGACATATCCTCTTCCACAGAGTGGCACTATTCTCATTTTGCAAGTACACCTATGGTACATTATTTCAACTTTAATTAAAGATAGAGCTAAATAAAACTGTTATGCTTCTTGCATTTAAAAAAAAACATACCTGTATAATGGTTACATGTCTAAATTAGCTAAATTAACACCATATGGTATGTAAAGTATATAAAGCTCTCTAGCTCTGACAGCTAAAATGATTAAAGGAAGTATACAGTCCTACACTTACAGCTTAAAATCACATCTGTGCTCTCTCCATATTAATTGCAGTACATGCAGAGGTGTGTAATAGAGAATTTCCTCCTCACTGTTTATAATTAATATTCTTTTCAGTGGCGTGTGGAAACGTTGGCTTTCTATATTATTCTTTAACAAAGCGCCTTTGGAGGGCCGGCATTGGGTAGATAGATATGATAGTATGGAATAGTATGCCCCTCAGAGTACGGTGCCTGTTACTGTCGTTTGGGATTGTGGAGCGCCCACTGGCATCACTGCTGCACTTCTAACGAGCGCCTGTTTCCGGGGGTCCAAAATGCGGCGCCATTATACGCGCGCGTGTTGCCCATCAGAAGACGGGCAAAACTAACAAATCGATAAATAAATACAAACAATTAAATTGCGGGAAGCACCTTTCCGCGCCCATATCTAATATTAATTCATCTTAAATAAAGATATAGACAAAAAAATCCACATCCGTGTAATCGTACAAAATAATAATGCCAGACTGTCTCTTTTGAGTCAAAAGCTTACAGTATTAACCAGTGAATTGGCGCTTTGATGCCGCGTGGTAATATGATATTTGACAACAATGCAATTAATTAACTTTTTTAATATACTGCCATGACAAAGAAGGCATTAATTTGCTGTTGATTCGTTTTCCTGGTCTATTACTGGAGGTGATAACGGTACTTTTCGCATCCTTGTCCATAATGAGAATGTAACATATCTAACGATAGGTAATAAGACGTGCGCCACGTGAATCGCGAGCACTTAATCGATTTTATTTCAGTTAAATCACAACCTGGTATCTCCAGATTTCAGTGTGGTTCAGGGGACTTTTCCCGTAAATTGATCGTAATGTCTTATTTGGAAAAAACAAGGGGCTCTAAGATGTCGGTCTGCTTATCATGGGAGAATGGGGGTATTTTACATCTGTTCATTCGATTCAATCGTAAACACTTTTTCGATACGTTTCAGCAATAAACCAGGGCCTGTCCGGCGCTATACCGAGGAGCAGGAAAATCAATAGCCCGAAGATCAACACTAAAATTGGCGCATATTACCCCGCATGCCAAAATAAGAGACCACGAAGAACAGAAATTACAAGAACCTATATTACGTCGACTCTTTTACCTACAGTTTCAAAGGAAAACAACAGAGAACGTACACACAACTGCCTCTTACCTGCACATGATTTCATGGGTGAGAAGAACTCGGCACATTTCTGGATTTTTGTCTTGACCTTCATAAATAATAGCCTTAAAATTAAAGCAAAAAATATATATATGTCAGAGCTATACATTGCAACTTAATATCCGCTGCAGCATTACTTTGCACTGTAGGCCCATAAACCACACAAATTTTAGCAATACGTAAACATACTACAACTGGCCAAATATGCAATTGAACAAACAAATTAATTAGCATAAGCAACTAATTAAATGCTACTCAAACAAAATATTAAAATTCCATGTTTTATGTTTTTATTTATTTTTATGTTAAATTTTTCGAAATTTAATTTTTAAAAATAACGACCACCACTCTAAAAAGACCTGACGGGGATAAGTTAAATAATTGAATTATGTCTTATGTGTGCCTTGAATGTGCGTATTTTAGCATTTATTTAACACTTCAAATATTCCTGCCGGGATCAGTTGTTACGCATTGTAACGTATAGCATTGCGATATTGCAATGTTAATGATATATTTACTTTTAAAAAAAAAAATCTGCATAGATTATTAGTTACATTTAAAAGCTAATGGAGGTTTTCATATGAGGAGGATCGCTTTAAATAAAACCCATATCCGTATACGTCAACATGGTTATAATCTGCAGATATTTGAGGGGGAAAGTGCTAATGGCCAATCTGTTGTTTATTTTGAGCCGCTAACAATGATTTCTCTTTGGATAAAAAGCGGTGTCTGGGGGTACGGTTGAGTAATTTTCGAGCAATGGCTGAAACAGATGGTGTAGAGCTGTAGGTGCGCTAGCCTTCAGTTCTTTCGCTCCGTCTCCCTCTCTCCCTCCCTCCCTCTCTCCCCTGTCTGTCTGCGATCTAGGCGAGCACTTCTCACTCTCCCTGCCCGCTTACGGGGGTATGCCTGCCTTCTCAACTGCGCACGACATAAGCACACACAAAAAGTCTCTCCTATTTCGGAAATCGCAGCCAAAGCTAATCAGCCCACTAAGGTCCAGCCGGTATGACGTCCAGTGAGACTAATAGAGATGAACAGTGGCAACAATAAAATTATGAATGCACGCAGATAAACGTATAAATACAGGCCGACAATAACTTCTAAGAAGCCATTTAACCAAGCGCTGTATTTAACGCGAATAACAAAACAAATTAAATAAATATATGTATACATTTTATAAATAGCAAATTTTACGACTTAATAATTAATATAAATGCTACAGTGAATTAAAATCGAAAACTAAAAATAAAATGTATACAAAATAACATGGCCCTCGGTCACGGTCATTTTACAGAGCACAACTCGATTAAATAACTTCATCTAGTATAGATGTATTTTTTTCTCTCTTCCGTGACCAGCCACATACGGGTGATTTATTTTTCTTTCTGCTGTTGATACAGAAATCCATAAAAATGACCGTTCAGCGCCATTGACTCGTTGATCATTTACAACGTTACTTCAGCGTCAACAAAGTGGGAGACGTAACGTTAATATTTTTAAACACTAATTCGGCTGACATAACAATGAATAAACAAAGACCATTAATAAGAGCATTTAAACCTCGCCACTAAGCTTTTTTTATTCGGTGAATGAGGGCTTTGTAGTTATCAATACGGGCCTCTTAATTAGCCGCTAGTGATTTCCTAAAACATTTAGCGTTTGTATACAAAGGAAATAAATTACATTGTGAACTCAAGAGCCCCTCTCACACTGACAGGGTCTTACGCTTAACTCATATTATTACTGTGGGATAAAAGCCTCAGTGATCGCTAAAAGGGGTTCATGAAAGTAACTTTTATGTATAAGTGTATAATTTATTGAATAAATATATATTAAACATTTTGCATGTAGGCTATATTTATATATATTTAAAGTAGTCACGTGATTTCCAAGTTTAGTTTTAACGTTTACACTTGTAAGTAGCGTTGGTTAACGGTATCGACGACGGTATATATGCAAAAAAAATATATGCTTTTGCAGTGAAGTAGCATGTCTTTTTCGTGAAGCACATGGCGACAATTTGGCAGAAATTCATTCTCAGATCAAGTTTAAAATTTAGTTGAAAAAAATCTTTACGCTAAATGAAACTTAAATTCGGGTAACATCTATGCATTTTATGAGCAGGCAAACTAACGGCACAATTAAGTGAAGTGAAAAGCGATGGAGGCGTCTAAGAAAATAAATTGTCACTCATCTGATAGGAACGGACGGGTTCGGGAGACCCCTGGAGCTTATAGTCTGAATTAGGATTTGCGGGCTATTTTGAGATATTTTGGACCACAGCGGAGTCTGACGCGGGTGGTACTTTAAATGTTTTACGTTATATACTAAAATATTTATTTGCTTGTTTGCCTTAAACGCAAATAAATGAATACATCTTTATTCGTTATTTAAGACTAGCTGGATGTAAGAATCACATTTTCTAAACACCATCAATCGTGCCGACGCAAGTAGACTGTATCTCTCATTTATCAAAACGACTCGGCGGCGTCTTAATTTAAGAAGGATAAGATTTCACGTTTTATTATATCCTTTTAAAAGTATGGTTCACCTTTCCATTTTAAGGTAACTTGGTTTTAAGAGGTTGCGAAGCAAAAAAAAAATACAAGACATAAAAGTCTTACCTGTTTTGTCATGGAATCGATTAATCGTACGTAAAGATCTTGTTCTGTTCTGACGCCTAGGAAAATGATTTAATGTTTTTCAATTAGAAAATATATAGTATAGCCGTAAGAATTATTTACCTTCAAATTAAAAACAATAAATCGTGAACATAACTATGTCATCTGTATTAAACACTTTGGAAGTATATGTTAATTTTTAAATTGTGTGATTAAGTCCTTGTCATTTTAACACTCATTTATCGTATAAAAAAGTCATTTAAATTCCACATTTAATAAGAAACTGCTGTTATCATCCTAAATGTAGCAGTAAGTCCAAATATACTAACATATAATACTGCTCGCATTTTACAGTAAACAGTTTAAACATGATATATGTGGTATGGTAATGGTGAAGCACTCACTATTAAATTAAAATATTCTTCAATTGCGAACTTGGGTCTGAATTTATTTAATTTAAAATATTTATGAAGGCTAGTGATGGGTGATTTACACTTGCTCAGATTGCTTACGTCGACATTCATATTCCTAAATTTCATCCTCCGGACACGGATCAGATGTGACTCACCGTTGCTGTACAATAACTGTAGTTTGTAATGAATCCCGTTGTTGGTTTTTTCGCTGTTTGGTTCCTGTAAATAATCAGCATTGTTTCGAATCAGCGAGACATATCTCGTGAGACTGTTTACTTTGCCGAACACAGCTCCTAAAAATGATTTTTGTGCTTAGCGAAAGAAAAGGTATACGTCAAAGACCTATGTGTCTAATTGTATATGTATATAACTGTCCATCAATAATGGCGACATATCCAATGTGAAATTAAATCTATAATTAAACATAACAGTCCGTTAAACAAAAATGTAATGCTTATATATAATAAATGTTTAACTCTTTTTTTTTTCTTGTGATTTTATGAAAAATCAAAGTGCACGTCACTCCATCACCGTTAGAGTTCCTTTTAGTTTTGACCTTTTAAGTGAAAATCATACGCAGCGATAGTTTGGGATGATATTCCAAAGTAGCCCTTACTTTCTCCTTCTCCACAAAGTCCACATAGGCTGTGCGTTCGATCTCCACGGGTTGCCCCTGTCTGTCATAGAGAGCCAGGACGAAGTGGAAAAAATTGGATTTTCTGAGGTTGGACGGCGGTTGCTTTTCGTAGTGCGCCCGAGCCAAACCCACACCGCTGCGGGGAGAAAACAGGAGACCATCTCGATTAAATGGGAGATACACAAGAGATATTCAGAGTGGACGCAAACGCTGTAGATTGGGGAAGCACGTTTTGGAGACAGGAGATTTCTTGATTTGTCACTTTAACAGTAATATGATGTAATGAAAGGGAAAAGGCGGAAGAGGGGCATGGGGAGATTGTAATTGATACGGGGCATTGAGGGGATTTAGGGTCGATCTGAGAAATGCATTAAAAATCGGATGATTTGGCATACATACCTTTGGGCGGCCGTGTTAGCGTCCACTACCCCAGCTGTGTGCATCCACGATCGGACAGGATTCATCCCACTGCCCAGCGGTTCTTCCTTCATTGTCGTCCCACCTCTTGGTATATTGTCCTGAATCCCAAACATTAAAACAGTTTTGTGCAAAACCAGTTCCTACCAAACGGGTATTTTTCTTGTCCTTGGCGATTGGAAGATAAGAGCACGAGTTTGCTCTTGAGTGTTCTGTGGAGAAAACCCAGCTCTGAAGTCGTGCTTCCTTCTTCAATCCGTCCTGCGCTGGCACGACATAAACAATTTACACAAGAGTAAGCTACCGTACCTCAGCAGCTAGTTAACGCGCGATCCTTTCGTTTAGGAAGTCCTTTAACCAGCTGGTTTTTTATTTTCAAAAGTTGGTTATTTTGTTTTATTCTTTATATTAAAAGAAATATTTTGTAACTTGGTTTTGGCGATGCTTTCAGTGTAGTGCCATCCTTCTACAACAGAATCAAAAAACCTTCAGGTCACTGCTGAATCGACCACTTCTGGCAAGACGCTCCCGCTCCAGAAGACAAATAAACGAAAAAATGATTACCATGGAGGTGTTCCTGAACACAGGAGAGGTTGATGAGGGGCCTTTAGCGTCTTGCAGAATGGATGGTAGCATACAAAACTCAGCCCTCTATCCCCTAGGAATGGAACCTTTCCCGGGAGCCAAAACTCTACACCCGGGGGATCGGCGCTGTCAGAATATGACGCTGAGTGGGCGGGGCTTTGCCCAAATATGGAAGACTGACAATTCCTGTGTGCGATCGCAGCTCGCCTTCCCGAGCGCACGCTCTCATTGCTGCAACCTCGAAACAGCAGCTTTACTATTTCTTACAATGTAGAGAGATTTTTGCCCCCCGTTAAATGAACATTTAGTGAAAACGCTCTTAGGCAATATATAACACTTTATGGAAAAAAGCAAGCTCGGAATAATTTAGGTCGCCAAAAAGTTATCTGTAGCTGATATGTCACACAAAATATTTTTTGCAGTTATATGTTGTGGTGTAATCACTCGATGTGTAATCAATGAATTACGTTACAGCATTACATGGAAACGGAATAAGGGTATAAGAAGAAACGGATTGACCCACTAATTTAATGGAACGTGAAACGGTATGCTCAGTAATAAAACAAGATCGCATGATATGCAGTTATAAAGCATAGTTTAGACGGGGTGATAACCTTACTGTTTTAGATGATAGTGCGTTTTATGTTTTTCCCTCGCTTTGGCTAAAATGCATTGACTCCATTCAGTCACTTTATCTTTAAAATTACATGCAACAATTACCAATTTTATAGCAAAATAAAGATATCAATAAATCACATTTTAGTGTGCATGTTTATATTGATGTGCAGTATAATTACATCTTAATAGGCCCAATTCATTTCGCAGGTAGAATGCACAGCATCTGTTTCGATAGGCTGTCAGTACTTGGTGCAGTAAATCACTGCTTCGTTTTATTTAAGTTACCTTCTTCATCAAAGTTCGCGCTGGATTCGTAATTCGTTTACATTTTATCGTATATCTTGCTACTTGAGAAAAAAGAGTCCAGACATAAAAAAGAATATCCAGACTGCTTTCCTTTGGAAAGAATCCCGTTCGTCTTTGATAATAATACAAAGACCGCGGACAATCTTAACGCTGCCTGATGCTTCCTTTAGCCCTATAAGTTAAGGCTTTGCTTTTTGTCAATTGGCAGGGTATGTATGTTAATATTTTAATTAATCGGTGAAAATCGAAGTCCGATTTGTGTTATCAGGGGACCCTCAGCCCTCTGCACTAAAGGGGGTGGGTGGGGGGATGTAGAAAGGAAGAGAGATGTGTTTTAGAGAGCAATCTATTTTGCTGGTGTTGGGGGTTAATGACTATTGCCAAAGATAAGTGAATTATCAAAGCTGTTGCTCTTGCCTCGTCTCAAAATCCGTTACATTGCCTGGTCGTCTAATTAAATACGTAAGTATAATAAAATTATATTTTACGATGATTTGAAGGTAATAAGATTAGTCTTTTTGAAGTGTACTTCACATCCAAGTGTCACCGAAATCTTAATATTCATATTGAGAAATATATATATATATATATATATGTTAAGGAAATGAAACACATTTGTTGCGCGAGTAGAGTATAAATTGAAATCTGCTGTTGGATTCGGTCTAAAAACGGTTTTTATAATACGTTTTTGTTTGAATCGCATTGGTTAATTTATGTATATTAAAGCGTTGAATAAATAGCAAATACAAAGAGATATAATTAACCCAGACAGTTCAGTTAGAATAATTTAACTGTATACATTTCAAATAACATTTATATAAAATTAAGTTGGCATTTCCTTTTAATTTATGTTTTGTGTCGTCGTAGAGATCGTATATTGCTTTAAGTCATTTACTGTATCTTTAATACAGATTACACGGCAAGGCGATTTCAATCTGATTACCAAATTAGGGGTTTAAGACAAATCCTCTTAAAGCTGATACCGTTGACTGGAGAGGGGAAAGAAAAGTTCGAGAAACCCATTACGTAGGTAACGATCCTGTCCTAAAAAGGAGTTTTAAACCTTATTTGACAACAAATGCAGCTGCCCCACTATTTTGGAAGATATTAGCCGAAAATGAATGCAAATCTGTGTTCAGAAGCCATCTGGCCAGAAATAGAGGAATCAGCTGCTCCGCACAACAGGCGCTGAGCCTGAATCTATTTCAGCTCATTTTCTAGGATCATCTGGTCCTGGATTCAAAGCGTGGAAAATGCGCTCTTTAATTCACCAACTTTTACTTTGACTCTACTAAACGGCTTCCGTCAAAGCTAAAATTATCACAGAGCCACAAAATTAAGAAATTGGACGGGAGATTATAAAACGTGTCCTACTAATTTACTACGTTATATGCCATTTCGTTTCAAAATCATGACGCATAGAAAACGTGCTTGCTATTTACGTTGATCAGTTGCGTGACAGTTTCAGAATACTGGTAACATTTTGTCTCTTCCAGCGTACCAGAGTGGACTGAAATCTAAATGTATCTAGATGTATTTTTAAATGCAGATTACACGAAAGATGCAAACATGCGTGACGTGCTAAAAAGCTTGCTGAGTTGACTTGAGTCATTCAATCACAGATAAACTGTTTGCATGTTTAGTGTTGTGCCAACTACCGTTATCCTCCTGCTACCAGAAAGCCGCTATCTGCACTCGATAAAGCTCTGTTATTAACGGTATATGGCTGCTATTGTAAATCTGTTTAATAATATTCCTACAGCCATTAGTAATGATTTGATAGTAGCAGTAGTGGTAGTGGTAATGGTAGTTTGTTATTGTTTTGTTGTATCCGCAGTAGTTGTAGTGTACAAGCGCACCCAGTAACCACTGTTATCCTTTGTAAGACGCAAATCACTAAGACGTGGGGCTTTATACGTCGGTCATGTTAGATCTCATTTTGAGAAGTGTGCTAATAGTGGAGGCTAGACAAAGGAAAAGTTAGTCATGCAGAAGGTGTGTGGGTTTGAATAAGAGTTGCTCGGTGTTGCCAAGACCTCCCGAAGAAACGACCCTCCTCCTTATTGTGTGTGAAGTGTTCCTTTTGTGTGAATTTACGGGGTGAGGCTCCAATGATCCCCCCCCGCAAATTTGCATTTAAATAGCGACATCAACCGATTCGCGTGCCACACACCAGTGGCTTTCCCAGATGTCAAGGCAAAGTCAGTCAGACGGCTATCGCCCAGCTGTCCGGCAGCACCATACCAGAGCACGCGGGCGGCCTTAACATACACACATTTTTATTTTAATCTCTGATCAATTAGGTCAGGCTTTAGTTCTAACGACGTTTTGACGAGTAAAGAGGAAAAAGAACGCCACCAAAAGAATCCAACCAAACAGTTAAAAATACTTCGATTCATATCAGTGTTCTTTTATTTTTGTTTATTGTGCACTTTTGGTCCGTCTGTTTAATCGCCAAATCACATCAATAGCAGCTGACATCAATCAAAACTTGTCATTTTATTTTGCAGGGAAAAAAACGACGATAGTTATCATTGCGTTATTGACTAAGAACAACAACAATAATAATAATAATAACAACCGTGCGAAAGAACCATATCACAGCCATAATTTTATGAATATGTAATAAAAGCGCGCACATTGTTAATTGCTGAAGCTTGTTTTAAAACTTCGCGAACATTTCAGTTTAAGTATTGATGATGTGATCCAGATGGAAGCTGCATTCGAGTATTAGGATGAATTGAATTGGGAGCGACGTTATTCTGCAGCTTTTCGAAATTCATTCTTAAATATCGACAGGCGTGTACGATTCTGGAAGAGTAACAACAGACACAAAAGCTAGTACATACAGACTCGTAGGGTTCCAGTCTTATTAGAAAACAGGCTAAGTGCAGGAGGCTGATGGCAAAACTATTTATTACTATGTAAGAACACCGAAAACATTCAAGTGGGTTTCTCTGATTGGCTAGTAATTTAATCAGTCCCGCAATATTTACATTTAAGAAAAAATATATACTAAAGTAAAACGTGTCCGACATTACACCAATGTTAACATGTAAAGATGTACTTCTTCCATAAAATAGAAGGAACGGACAGTAAGTATCTCTTCTTCCTATGGCATGCCTGCCCGCGGCTCTGTGACAGGGAGATGCGCTGTACTGCACCTGAACACCGCAAACGATCGAACAAAAGATTCACCGAGCAACGAGTTTATCTGTTGCACAAACAATATATCCATTGGATCGTACGTTTGAAATATATCTGCACGTACTTTCGAACTTACTGTTATTTATCGAAATTGCCTTTACTTTGTGAGAAAAAGCACGTTACATGACGACTTTGAGCGTGTGACATATTCATTGGGAAAATATTGTATAGATATAGTAATTTTAAATATGTCTGTATAATGTAGTTAATTATATACAATATGTAACTTAAGTTCGAACATGCATTTAAATCTGTACCTAAGTGTGTAACGTCACATCAGACGAATTTATCTTGTTTACAGGTAAAATCACTAAACTGAACATACTACAGACAATAGAAGTATATAATGCTTTCTTGCAGACAATGAACCAAATACATTTTTCAGGGAATGCTATTCATTACAAGAAAATTATACGATACTTGCTTAACAGTATATTGTTTGATTCTTCTTCTATATAAAAATTCACACAAATTAAAAATGAAATTTGAAAGAGTGAAGATCACCCTGCTTTAAAAAGGTCACACGGTAACAGTCCCTGATTCTTTTAAAGACGCTTGCTATAAAATTTGATACACAGCGCCTCCTGCAGGCACGCAAAAAAACTCGTCATATTAAAGCAAAGCTCCAGAAATCTCCGGACCGCGTCGTCTAAGATACATTGACCTTACTTGTCTAATGGAGCCACGATGCGATTTAACACCAGCACACCAAAGACTGTACGGTTCTCTTATAGTACTGAGATAGTTAGTCAACCGCTTGCAAAGGTTGTCCGTGCCTTACAAAAAAAGCGTACAAAGCATATTGAAGCAAATTAATAGTTATACGAAGCAATCGATGAACGGTTTGCTGTTTTTAGGAAAAATAATTGCTTACCTAATGGGGTTTAAAAATGTGTGTGTATATATATATATATATATATATATATATATATATATATATATATATACACACACACATTATATAAAATAGACACAATTCGGGTTATAAA
>JAODUD010000041.1:4874575-4891898 GCA_026784285.1 Stomatorhinus walkeri | reverse complement strand
ATATATATATATATATATATATATATATATATACACACACACATTATATAACATAGACCCAATTCGGGTTATAAATTGGATGCGCATTTCTGAAGTCCGATAAAACAAATGAAAACGTCTTCTCTATTTCACGGATATTATTAAGAAAACCTTTCAAATATTTTCAAATATTAGAGGTTCAGACTTACACGCTAGGATTTTATGTCTAGTTAGGCACATAACCAAATATTTCCAGTCTCTTTTTCCCAAACATACCTTTCTTAATGTTACGACTGCACAATCGAACGTCTGATACTTTTTAAAGTGGAACCGAGGATCGATCAAGTAATTGGAGCTATTGTAAATTGGCTTTAATTAAGCATGCATCGTTATAATTAACTCAGATTTTTTTGCAGCCGCTGGGACGGCGGTGTCAGCTTTGATACCGTCAGTCCAAATGTCCTAATAAGAATCAATCCTCAATTAAAAGTTTAAATATTCATTGGGAACAAATTGAAATTTATTATCAGAGCAATACATTGCGAATGCTAAAGATCCCGGTATAAGCTATAGGCCATATATATATAACGTCAAAGCTCGTACGTGAGAGGTCCAGTACCGCTCGCTGCAAATTGCCTAAATGGCACGTGTCATGCCGGTTAGTTAAAATAAAGGAGCTCAGCACCCCAAGGTTATACCAGACTTTTTACAACTGCTGCTTTTATAACTCAGCGCAGCTAGCGACAGCTGTAACTGGCGATGTCCAAACAATTAACAGGCGTTTTTATTAAAATATAAATTCAACACACAGCGGCAAGTCTTACACATTGCTCGGACATTTTGAAGTGTTTTAAAGTACTGTATTTTAAAAGCCAATGAAATTAAACCCTGCTGCGTAACAGCATACATTTCGGCTCAGAATAATAAGAATTAATAAAGAATAAAAGGAACTGCGGTAATTTTGCAAACATGTATTTTGTCATTGTCGTTATCCCGGTTTTCACTTTTATTCTTCCTATTGTTATGTTTTTTTTCTGCCGTTGAGGTGAATGATAATATAACGTTACGCGTATTTCTGCAATTATTTTATGTGAAATGTACAGAACACGTGAATAGGTGAGCGATGCCAAGGGCTTCGGCCGCCGTGTAATTTGCATTTTCATTCTGGTACTAAAATGAAGAGAGAGAGAGCGGGGTGCAGGGCGGTTTGGGCGCCTACGGCATCGCCCCGGGCGATACCGATATAAAGAACAAGAAAAAAATGAATAAAGAAACCGAGACCCCTTCTAGACAATTAAGATGTAAAATTTCCAGTGTAAATCGAGACTGAATAGACTATGACTGGGTCAACTCCTCCTCATTGCTGCGTGTCACATAAGTAATACACTGGTCTCATTGTTTAAAAAGTTCACCCCAGTAAGTAAAGTTTCAGGAAGATATGTTAGCCGTACCATTCACATTATGCTAACTATGCTTGTGAGATAATTATGGTAAACGCCTCCATAGCCTGCGGAAACATTTTTTTTAAGCGTTAAAGATATTCAATATTTATGTCGAACTGCCAGCCAGTCGGGTTAAAAAATATACTGGGTGTGAACTGATCTGTTTCAATGTTGCGCTCTTCTCATGCAGAATTCTGGAAAACGATCGACTTCACGTAACTAAAACATTTATTTCATTTAACGTCCATTGTACACAGCAACTGCGAAGCGCCAGTGGCTGCGGGGGGAACAAACGCGACGCGCACATCCTCCCCTGAAAAGGGCCATTACGTGGTCACAGTGCCCCACCTGCAGGAAATAGCAAGACATCCGTCAGGCGGGCAACCAGATCCAGCCTTTAAATACCACACGAGCTATCAAACCCATCTGTATTATTATTATTATTATTATTATTATTATTATTATTATTATTATTATTAATAATATTATTGATAATGATAATAATAGTGGGATAGTCGTCGTTTTTGTTAGCTGAAAATATATTTTGTATCGGCTGGAAAAGACGTAATTATAGAGTATTAGCAATTTGTTAGAAATTCACAGGTGCACAAAAGTTGCTCTTTAAACAACACCATTGATATCTAAGAGAATATTAAATGTATATTTTTGACTTCAATTTTTCGCTGTTAGTGAATCCATGATGAATTATTTAATCAACTGACTTAATATTAGCTCTAAAAACTCTTAAGATGATTGATATTCAAAAATAATTAGCTATTTATTTACGTAAATTGTGGTAGTTTAAACATGCGGCCGCCATTTGTCCTTCGTTAAAACAATGATAATTTATCAACTACTTTCAAAACATTTTAACATTTAGCAATGAAGATGGGAATGTTGGTCGTCTTCATAAAACGTCTACTCGAGACAAAGCTATTGTTTTGAAATGCGTTAATTTATAAATCCATCTGCAGCCGACACTTTCGTAATTATAGCCTACGGATACCTGTTTTGCAGTATGGGCTACAACAAAGAAACAGATTTCAGTAAATTAAAGTATAACCACATATCTATCACATATATGTGCAGAAAAAGCAACGCCTAAGAGTATCTGTCTGTTCAGTTATAGCAGATTAAAAACTATTTATGGAGCAAATTAAGATCTTCTTCGCGCAGGCGCGTTTAGCTAAAGTCTGGACTAAATAGAAAAGTAAAATAAAACGGTATTTTGATTAGCATGTTTTATCTCAGAAGTTTAACCACAGGTTAAAAATATATTGAAGATTTTAGAACATTTTAACATTTATTGGTGCCAGTTATGTGTTTCATAAGTAGTACTCTCTGCTACAGATTATCCCTAAAATTTATCCACTATAATAAAACGGACAATTTTATTTTTCCAAGTGCATTTGGTTGTTTTAGGAGACGCGTGGCGATACTTCTAACTTCCAAATTGATTCACAATATGACGCTACTTTTTGTTTTACTAAAACTCGCACACTAATTCTTCTGGGCGCTAGGTGAGTGTGACCGTATTCTTTTAAAACACACACACAGCGACTTGCTTTAGGAGATTTGTTTAGGATTTCTGTTATGTTAGTCACGGGAAGAAAAGGAAAAGATGACAAATATCCCGCAGGAACACACCCTTGGCACACCATCAATTGGAAAACCGCTTTGATTAGAAATATGCCCATTGTTTCAAAATTTCTTACTTTACTGACAGGTATATGGGTTTAATTGTATTTGCCAGCGGCGCGCAGTCACGTACCTAGTGCATTCCCATGTAATACATATTAGTTACCATCTCCGCTTCTAAAATAGAATAAGCCAACATGAACAGGAAGAACCACATCCTTTAAGGCGTGTCCTGTTCACTTCTAAAGTTCTGACACTTCAGCACTTATTATTGCATGTCATTATATCTATATATCTATATATGCCCTAACTAGTGCGAAACTGTTGTCCTTTTCACTTATTCAATCCTTTTGAAATCGTTATGAGACGTCACCTGACTGCCAGATTGTGTGTTTTATCTGTGTTGCACGCAGAGCTGAATGTCAGGCGACTTTGATAACTTGGGGTCATCTGTTAATCCATAACAATATTATAACCTGAGTTTAAAATGCTCTTCCACTCAATTGGAATAGACTTTATTTCCATTCTTATAATAATTACTAATCGCACTATTTACACCAGCCACCCTGACCTTGATACGTGAGTAGAAGATGGATGGATGGGTGGGTGGGCTTGCTATTGATGTTAATCTTAAACTATTTAAAATCTGTTATCTAAAATGTAAAACAGATAAAAATTTTCTTGCATTCTATTTGTATTTATAGTGAACCTGGAGCAGGGTACAGGAAACCATCCTGTTAAATGGGGTAAAACCCTGTTTTTTTGCTGTGTCCCACAACCATGCTCTCCGCTGGCAGCTGTCAGGGCTGCCGTGTGGGGTAGCACCGGCCGGAGCCGAAGACGTTTGTTAGGCTCTGGAAGGAGACGCCGCGCAAAGCTATCCCAGCATCTGTCAATACGCCACTAACCGCCAGATCATTGCACCATCACCGCAGCAGCGGTGGGGTGGGGGTGATGGGGGGGGGGGGGGCAGACAGGTGCTCTGGGTGCAGAAATGCTGCCGCATTTGGCAGACAGGAGAAAAATAACGGAAGAATCACACCATTGTTAAAGCCATTTGACTGGAAAACAACAAGAGATAATGAGTCACGGATCAAGGATTTGGGCCGAAGTGAATCGCCGTCCATCATTAGACACAAAGCAAAACCATACAAATATTTTTTATTATACATTCAAAATTACTCAGCAAATATTTACAACTCTACTGATACAAAAATACAAGTGTATGCTCTGCAGGACATTAAATCGACACGATGTATTGGCGGAGGATCAAATTATGACTTTATCGATGTATCAGGTTCCCCGGTCGAACGACTCTCTTCTTAAAGCTCATGCGGGCAAGGGGTCTTGGCCAAGGCCTCGTCCTTTCGTTTGCCATTTCATTGCCATTTCATATCTGTAAATGTAGAGCATTGGTAGCAAAAAAAAAACAAACAAAACAAAAAGAGCTCTTGTGTATATTTGTTATTCAAAGTTAAGGACAAACCACAGGGCTGTAACATCTAATTACTTGGTGTAACCAAGAACCTCACCCCCCTCCTCCGTACGTGTGCACCTTGAGACCGTTTAAATATGCGTTTGGCCCCCACACATGGGGCTAGAGAGAGAAAAGGGGGAGAACGAGCTCACGCACATTTGTTAATGCCCTCTCTCCCATTTAAATTGCAGTAGGGTGGTAAGATCCCATACAGCATGGTGCATCATCTGTGGAAAGCAATTCAAATGTGCGAAGTCCCTTTTATTATCAGGGAGAATGGAGAAAAAACATTGCTGTGAAAATAATAAAGGTAAAGGCAAAATAATCATGGCTATTCATCATCTGTATAATGGGGAGTGGCTGGGGACCCTTTGTGGGAGCGCAAGTGGCAAAATGGGGGGGGGGGTCGCGTTAAATTACACAGCAAGCAAAAACTCCGCATACGAGTTGAGATGCATCTCTTTTGCTTGCAACCTTTTTCGTGGCACTGCCATTGGTGTGTGTGTGTGTGTGTGTGTGTGTGTGTCCGCGTATGCATTGTGTAACGCTGGACGTTGTTGATTAGTGTGATAGTGTCTGAATAGTCTTTCCAAGCACACAAAAAACCCCCGTAAGAATGTAATTATCATACAGGAAACACCCCAGTGGTGACTTGTCCTACTTCTACCACTAACACACGAAGACAGGAGAGACGTTGGGCCCGTTGTCTGATCAGCTGATGTCGACCGTGCTTCTGCTTTTAACTCATCTGTGTCATGGATCCGACGGCTGTTTCATTCATTCTAGGTCGATTACAGAATACAAGTTCTCAAACACTGCACAGGAGAAGCAGACATACAAGATGGATACGTATATTTTCCGTCATCAGCTAGTTATATTGGTTTAAATCTGACTAAATCTGACAAATTGGCCTACGGAGGCCATTGACGTTAAAATGTGCTTGTGCTGGCCAAGGTCCACTCTGATGGAGACCAGCACTTCAGGTCAGTCTCACAGCTTATCAGGAAAAAACTTGCAATGGCATGTTGGGTACATTGTCTTCAGTCAGGCAAACCCACAAACTTCCTTGACGAGCGCTGGGTGGGGGGGCTTCCAAACATATGTCCTAGCTCACTCCCCTTTCTCCAAGAGCGATTGAACAGTGGCAGCACCTCTAATAGACGCTCGGGTGACGACTGCCGTGGAATAACCTAGTAAAATATTCCTGGAGTAAGCGGTTACGCAATGAGCCCAAATTAGTGCATTGTCATTGGCCGGCGAGGAGGTCGAACGCCGCGTAGATGGGAGAGAATCACCCAGGCAGAGAATTCCACTTTGTAGCTGCAGTCCCAGCTTCACGCCGGCAATTAGAAGCCAGAGGACTCGGGACAGAGGAGATTCACGGGAGCGGACGAGGACGCACATCAGATGTCTAAAATAGGGGGTGATGGGCTGCCATATTGTCTCATCACAGAGCATCAAGAACCAAAAAGAAAATGTGCAGATCCACAGCACTGTGGTGAGCCACTGAAGATGCTGATAGTCACACCAAGGGGAATGGCGTAGTTTTGCTGGGTCTCCGTGACAACAGGCCATGCGTCGTGCATTCCTGCCGTGTCTCAGGCCAAAGCTGTTTCACTCTGCTGGCTCCAATCATACATGCTACATATGTGCTACATACATGTACTGTGCTGTTACTTTTCCACTCATGGCCATCCTCTTAGTCTTAAGGAGCCTGCCCATTCTCCACTGACCTCTCCCCTTAACGTGGCATTTTCGGTCACAGAAACGCCATTGACTGGACGCGTTTTGTGATGCCATTCTCTGTAAGCCTTAGACACTGCAGCGCTTGAGAATCCCAGGAGGGTGGCTGTTTCTGAGCTGCTGAAACCGGCAGGTATGGCACCTACGATCGCATCACGTGTAAAATCGCTCGGAACACGTGCCTCGGCCATTCTGATGTACAGCCACGCAGCGGCGGGGCCAATGCACCTGATCTGCGTGTTTTATGTACTCAGTAACAGTCACATACATTTCCTGTTTGCATTAATGACCCAGGATTTGTAACAATGTGGCCACAGACCGCACGATCATTTCGGAAAGCTGGTTACAGAACTAATAGTTAATCTGCAGGAAAGGCTAACCGTGTTGCAGGATGGTGCAAGAGCAGGAAGCTCATCCAGCGGAGAAATCAGCAGACCATCACAAGACAAACACTTAGCTCGATCGCCAGCATGGGCACCGGGTGTCAAGTCGAAGGAGAGCTGTACCCCATTTCAGCTGTAATTTGTTTGGTCACGGTCCAGGGACACCAAGCCGCACAGCTGTACGGGAACACAGCCTCTTAGAGTGGGAACTAGTAATGTCTTACAGCACAAAACACCCCCCTTGCGACGGCATGCGAGAAACTGGAGATGGTCGAGCAAGGTCCGCTCCCCTCTGTCGATGGGGGGGGGGGTGATTCCCCTCACTGTGAATTATCTTCCCATAAACAAGGACAAGCTGCTCTGAAATGAGAATGACGCACATTCAGGGGACAGGGTACCGGTCCTTTCCGAAGTTTGGAAATGTCTTTGGACAAAAAAAAAGAAACTCTACATTATATAAAACTGCAAAATATCAGGATCTGTTCTTATGTTAGTAGGTATTGTTGATTTATAGGCAGTAAGTGCATAAAAATAAATGAGACTGCAGTGTTCAGCTACTGACAGCCTCGTCATATTCTGTTTTTGTGTCGTGTTGAATTGAATTCCTCCAGGCTACAGGGTTTGCAGCATGTTTTTGTTGTTGTTGTTGTTGATATACACGGTGATGTGGCGGTAATTGTATTTCTGGGAAATCAAAAATTAATCTGAGTTACCGGCACTACCAGAGTCTGACAGTTTTTGCTCTTCTTAATTATGTTTATAAAATCTCTATTTAATTTTCAAAGGGACATCTCACCATTGAAAAGTTTTTGCTGGAGGTGGAAAAAAAAGCAATAATTTAATTGCATGAAGAATTAGCGTGACTGATTGTCGTAACAATGTAAGGTTTACGTAATTAATGACATCTTTCAAAACAAAGACATCTGTAATATTACGAGGGATAAAATGATCCTTAACAGTTAAGCAAGGTTAAACGCAGCTCCTCTCACCTTTAACCCCCTTGGGACACTGAGGTGCCTCTCTGTCTTTGACACAGACTTGATTTAACCTTTAAGAAAGCCAGCCGACTCCCCAGCAAGAGTCTCCAGCAAGAACGATCAGAAGAGATGGAAAAAAACGCAGGTTCAGATGCTGCAAGAATGCTAAGGTAACACAGCAGGCCCTATTCACTAGTAATTGGGACGTTATTCTTTACTGGGGTCAGGGGGAACATCGGCATTGCATTTTACCATTGTCTCCTGTGCATTTCCTCCCTGGGCCTTTTCATCTCACCTTGTATTCGACTAAATTCAGCTCTTTGTCCGTCTGCTTGATACACATCCAGGAGGCTGATGATGCGACAAGTGATTCAACTAGCAGCAGACCTGTCGTTACACTGACAAAATGTCAGCGCTTGATTCTCCGTGATTGTCTCACGCATCATAGAATAAGACCAATGAAGCACATTGATAATACGATCTCAGAAAAAAGGGTAGCAGTTTGTACCTTTGCTTGTCACTGGTCACTGGGGCAGTGCCTCACAATTCTGTACCTTTTAAGGTACATAACAAGACTCCCTAAGGTACAAACACTAATGTACCCCAATGGTACAAAAATGTTCCTCAGAGTCCATTTCTGTACCTTAAAAGGAACAAGTACCTACAGCTAAGGGTACCATTAGCAGACCCTTGAGGGTACAGCACCAGTGACAAGCAAAGGTACAAGCTGGTAACCTCCGTTCTGAGTGTATATAAACTTTAAAAAGCGTATGCATCTGCAAGATTCCAGTTTCCGTCATTTTAAATCCGTTTTCAGAGTGTTTGTTGTCTATCCAACACGGGTGGCAAAGTTCCTGCAGTTGGTTTCTGGAGAGATATACTAAAATGATTACGCCTCTGTGTAAATTATACTTCATCAAACCGCAGCCTGCTTTGTATATGAATTGCGTTAGAAGATAAGTTACAGCCTGAGTGTTTCCGCTGAATTAGATGGTGGCAAAGCATAATGGGATTATTTTACTGAACATTTTCTGTGAATAAAGGAACTCCTGAAACACACACAGTGTCCGTGCCCTTCTTTGTAGTCTCCTTATTATATCAGGGCAGTTACTCGTCTGCTGCTCTTTCCTGTCCCTCTAATCTTTCGCCTGTACACATTTTACACGCCGCTTCCTGGCTGCCCAGAGACAGCCTTATAATATAACATTAATAAAAATCCTCCTGTGACTATAGGATACAATGTTTACACAGAGAACTTTTATTGATCTCTAACCATTGATATCAACAAGGTGTGTTTGATATGTGGGAGAAAAAACAACATAAACGCATATTGTCTAGACATAGATCTGCGGGCCAGTTCCAAAGTAACCAGCTGACCTAGCCTGGTCTCACACAGAACGGGCAGATTTACAGGTGAGAGAGCTGACTCACATAAGGGATAGCTCCCTTCACATGTGAATCCACGTGCGGACACGACTCTGACCTCGCAGCTATCGATAATGTTACCCGGGCGATAGTTTTAAGCGTCTGCTATTCATATCTGTCGTTCACCAGCTGCAGCTCCAGTAAGGTCAAAAGCACAGTTACTTCAAGGTCAGACACCCTCTTAAAAAATTACGCACAGCTGCTGGTAAAGGCTCCGGAAGCGGGGACATGAAAAAGTGTGGAACAGGTAGATCTCGGGACTCCAAGGACGTCGGGAACATTAATACACCGTTGTGCTTTTCATCCTTTCGGGGACAGATATATTTTTTTTAAGTATATGAATAAATTTTAGCATTATAAATGCAATATGCATTTCAGAATACAAGAAAGGAAGGCAAACTCCTGCATATATCCCCCTCATTGGGTAGGGTATTTGTCTTTGATGGATTTCAGTGTTGCTCACGACTGAATTCCTAAAACCGTCGTGTCCAATTCGTGTTTGGCTCTCGGAAAAAACAGGAGCTGGTGACAAACTCGGAGGAGAACAACGCATTGCAGTAACGCTGAGGAGAACATGAAATTGTGTCTTTGTGTGCAATCTTTTGTTCTGCATCTTTGGAGAATTCTGTTACTAAGGGGGGCTACTTTTTTTTTTTTTGGGGGGGGGGGGAGACTCCACGGGTATAAAGTTCCCATAAGAAACAATGATGACAGTTTCACCTTGCAGTACATGGGTGTAACTTTAACTGAAATACTGCGGATCAAAGAGAGATAAACAAAGTCGCGGGAAATGCTGAAAGAGTATATGGGACCCTGTTAAGGACACATTCATAAAAAAACAGAAGGGCCAGAGTTTAGAAAGCAGCAGAGACAACAATCATAGTTACTGTAGTTGGTGCTATTCTTACCTTCACATTGTGAGCGACTCGGAATATGGAAAAGATACGATTCCGAGGCTGAAGGTAAAAGCCTAACAGTCCCTCGCTCTATAACCAGGACCTCCCTCATCACAGTAATTTCTTAAAATAAAATCCATTTCGTTAAAGAGCAAAAAAAAATAAAGGTTTATAAAATGTTAAATTAGGAATAAATGAACTTTTTCTACTTCTCGACACTTATGCCTCCTAATGAAAGCTACCACTCTATTTCTTGAGTTTCCACCGTCGCAGCCAGACAATATTAACAGGGCTATACAGGAGTATCCATTAGGAAACGGTCTCCGGCTCCCAGTCTCTGACCAGCTCATTACGGCCTTTTTATATATATATTGGCCCCAGAAGGGTGTGCAGTAATCTTCAAATATGACTGTGAAGACTTTTCCCTTTTATTAGTTGTTAAGCTTCTTATACATGTAGCATATTGCAGCAGGTTAGAGGAACGGCCCTTTATTGTCTTCCATTATTGAATATCTAGACTCTGTCAGCCATTCCCCAAGGTCAGAGTTTGTCCCAGAATGCTCTCTCATTTCTCCATGTGTTCCGCGCTGTATATTCGGAAAGCGCAGCACATACTTGCCGGTAATACACATAAATCCATCTTGGTTGACTTACTACAAACTTTAGCCTTTCCCAATTGCTTCTTTTGTGCTAAAGTAATTCCTTGATAACACGAAAAAGCAGAAGCTACGACATCTATGATTAAAAGCAATACCAGAGGTATTGCAAAGCCGACATGACGGAGTGCCATTTTATGAGGTGGGCCGACTGCAGTGGCATTAAAACAGAGGCCCTTCCTTTAAACAAAAGCCACCCAAAATTTCGAGGGAGATGCCCAATTTATGGACGAGTCTGAAGGAAATGAGTTCTGGGGATTATGTGAAATGTCAATGCACAATAATGGACGCCTGAAACCAAATGCATGAAAATTAATACATAAAAATACATATGATGTGAGAGCAACAGGATTATACCTACAAGAAATGTAATCCTACAAACCCAGAGTCGGACACATTAAATATTGAGAAAGAGCAACGCAGCCCTTTAAATTTTGGCCTAAGCCAAACATTGTGGCAATCCATCTATCCCTGTCCTACAACTGTTTACCCAGGGCAGGGAGCATCGTGGCAGGGATCCAGTAAATCACGTTTAATATCTCCTTAAATCATGAAAGGCAGCGCTCTGTCATGACCAATGACACCGTCAGCAGTCGGAAAAAAAATGCAAATTAACTGACTTTGATATACCCAATTACATTATTTTGGAATAGCACGGCGACGAGAAGACAGAAACTATAGGAGCTACCTGAGTGTTGGGCAGAAAAAAAACTTTCCAAATTCAAGTATTTCCAAATTCATTATAAATGACACAGCGCCACCTTGTGTCCACAGTGGCAAGTGGGAGAGCGCTGCTGTGAAATATAATTTAATAAATGTGGTATAATGGGATATCACAATTGAAGCAAAACTCACTCTAGTGTATGTTATTTTATTTTCTCCATCAGTGACAAACACAAAAAAGTTTACAAATCTGACACTAATTAAAAGCTTCACTTACACATGGCAGAAGATTGAATGATCTGGCTTTCATTAAAACAAATGTCTAAAATTCTACTTAGAAGCCTGTACATTGGCCGCACACTTCATCAGTTCTGATCTAACGAAATTTCCCAGTCTCCACTTGGTTACCATTCCCAATAATATTTGATCTGATTTCCAAATAATGGCAAATATGCAGAATCAGCCACAGTTTCAACACTTTCAGTCAGACTGGAAAAGGTAAATACAAACTATTAACACTTAAGGAATGGGAATTAGAATGAAAAATTACATATTTGAACAGTTCATTCATTTGAATGACCATATATGAATTCCACATTATTCAGTATTACGATATTTTAACATAATCAGTTATAAATATGAAACAGTCCAGTTATTACTTTCATACGTTATATGTACATATTATGATGATTTTAGAGAAAAGGTCTCTAAACCTAAAACGAATAAAATTTTAAATGACTAAATTTTGAAAGTCTGACTCCAAAAATGGAGACATTTAAAGCCGCCATTCTCCAGTAAGTTTATATTTTATCATCCAGCTAAACCAATTACCACAAACACAGTCTCCTTTTGCAGGATCTAAGCTTTTGTGTGATTGCCATTCCCAAGTAGCCCTTTGCTTAAAGGTGGCACATTTTATCATAAAACACAGTGTAGGTTTCAGAGTGACACAGTTCTTGGCTAAAAGCTGCGCAAAGGCACGAAGGGTGGAGTGCTGTGGCAGACGTCTAATATCCTTGCAATAATAACAAAAAAATCTCCCGTAGATCCTCTGCTTTCCTCTACGTTTAGTTCTTGAAAGAAACTAAACTCCCAGAGTGAAGTGATCAGTATCCCAAGATGTGGTTAATGTGACCCTGGGGAAAAAGACGAATTAAAATGTCAACTGAAGTTCCAAATGCTGAGCCGAATTACTCTCGAGCTTGTTATATCTGTAGAGAAACTAGCTAAGCAGCCTGACTACTTTAGAAAGAAAAGCATTTCAGTACAAACATATCTAAAAGACAACACCCAATCAGAGAAAATGTTACAAGATTAAAGCATGAGTGCAGATAATCGGAGCTGCTGATTGGCTGGTAGACAAAAACATGCCCACATCCTAATTAGGACAAGAACAGCGGGGCTATGGAAAGATGACCCACCGACTCTCCTGCCATGCACCGAAGACACTGTCCAGAGCTGGCAGCCTGAAGGGTGTACACCTGTTCAAAGTCACACACACAACAAAACATCAAAACCGCTAAAGTAAGGCCAGAACTCCTGCCAGTATTTAATAGCGGAATACAGATTACGTGGTGTTTTCTGATATTCCTGTGTCCAAGTCAACACTGACTTAGCAGAAGGCAACTTTGACTTTTGACCAGAGAGGACATACAACACACACATTTAACTTGAATTATTTCTTTACAAGCATTCCCAAGAAACCCCCACATAGCCCCCATTCATGTACAGATTCCATTCATTGTTTTCTTGACAGCAGTTATCTTACATCAGTGTATTAAGAAACTGGGGATAAACGTCTTTCTTTAAAAGACCAGAAGATGGCGCAGTGGTTAAGAAAATTACTCTGTAAACAAAGTTGCTTTTTCCAGTTGCATAACAAGCCTGTTACTCCAGCCTTGAACAAAGTACTTAAACTGAATTGCCGCAGTAAAAATTTAGTTTACTTGGCATAAAATTATTAATGACTTTGAATGAAAGTTACCGCTCGCGGAAATGAAAGCTAAGTGTTTTGTTTTGTAAGACTTGAACCTTGAACTTAGATCGTGTTACTCAAACGGCGATTTTATCAACGCGCCGTAATCTTGCCCGTATGCCCGGGTGCGGCGTACCGCGTTTGGGCCGCTGTCAAACCGCATCGCCGCCCCGCCGTGGGCGCCCTGCCTCTCCAAGGTTGCCATGGAGCAGTCCACCATCCCTGCACACCCAGCCTTTCCGCCTGCTCCCAAACCATTGCAAAACTTTTTCTAAAGCGGAGAAATTAAAGTCAAATTAGTAGAGTTGGTAAAACATATTGTACGAACTACTGTGATCAGCCTAACCAGTTACAGAACAGTTATCTTTCAGAGTCCCTCCCCGGCTTCACCTACCATAATATTATAAATTCCTTATTAAAATTAAAAAAGAACTTCCATGTACAGAGGATCATGAGCTATTTTGCTAGTTAAAGTAAGGATACGTTACATACTGGATCTATTCTGGTACTATTAATATCAAAACTTAAAATAGAACATAGCTGGCAAAAGTGAGAACAAGATCAGCAAGACGAACTAACGAAAGGTCGCACCTACAACATAAACAGGACGGACACTAAAAATACTTTCTCACATAATTACAAGTGATAATGTAAGCTGTACACTGCCGTGCAGTAAATATCTTCACTTACAGACGGACCGCAGTGATTCCAGCCCTCCACATCTCCTCCTTCGAGGGCTCTTTTGTTTTGCGAGGCAAGCATACAGTCCATCAGACCGACGACTGGAACCTGGTACACAACAAATCTTACCTTATTTAGTAACTATACAGCCGATTCAAGTAAATACACTTGATGCTTCTTATTGTCTTTCAAAATAACAATAATGAATTGGCAATCTATCATATACCGCAGGTAATGTATATTATGTAGCGTTTTTCCATTTATGAGGAGCTGGCGGTTAAAGCTGCTTAGGACGAAAACCGAAAGATCAACACACTTTTAGAATCTCTTCATCAGATAATAAATTACTCCTTCCTCGTTCAGTAGATGTGCAAAACACGTTTTTGATGGAGCGCGTTGCGAAAACGAAATAGCCAATGAAATCGTGCGCTGAGCAGCCCGCTACCCGTACGTCAGAGTCAGCCATCTTTGTGAGGTCTAAACTTCCCTTCAGTACTCACTTCTGGAGAAAGCTGTGTGCAAAGTCATTTGGAGAAAAATACCCTCATCATAAAAAGTTCGTTATTACTTACATGCATTCCACATTTATTAGCAGCATTTGTAGTACGTTTATTAGAAAACCTTTTTTAGTTAGAATTTACAATTATTCAAATAATAAAACATAACAAACATATATTATCCATCTGTATATTTATACATCGACCACTTAACGTTTAATGTATATTTAGAGAATTCTGAACAACACGAAATTCATTCCTTGACTAATTTAGAATTAATTATCTTGTCTTAACGCTCCTCTTTAGTAATATTAGATTCACCGATCAAACCGAGCCAGGATCCGCGCATTTCCTGCGTTTCGTTTTGGTGCAGATAGTAATGTCTAGTTCTTTCTGCGCTGGGCGACGCAAACGCTCGGTGATCCATTACTTATGCCTGGAAGCATGGCGAATGTTGTTGAAGCTTCGTCTCGGCAGCAGTTTGAGGACCTTTTAAACAGAGCTGGCAGGTATTTTCGCCCAAGTAACATCACCGGGGAAGAGTTTATGAATTAATCTATTGAAAACGACCGTTTGTTAGGGTACCTTTGAACGTTGTAGGTGTATGCCAAAGCTTTTAGCCCTTATGTTGCTGCTTGAGAGACAGCTATTTGGTTAACGAGCGTATTTGTGTGATTTCGTTTAAAATTGCCTGAATAAGGTCTCAAATCGTGTTGTCCTTCAGGTGACGACTGATTAACTCACACGATCGTTGGCTGCATTTTAAGGTTTTACTTTTTCCCGGAATGCATGGGCCTCCGGCCATTTGGTGTATGCGGTGTCTGTAGGATGGGTGTTATTCACAAAATCTCTCAGCTCATATCTTTAGTTTGTTACATCTCTAAGGTCTCATGAATACTAAAGTGGTATCACTAAAGGAACTTCCTGTCGTTCTTTTGCTCTTCTGCATTCTACCAGGGACCCCCCTGCCCCCCCTTTAGGGACCTGGTCACCTCCAGCCGCATTCTGTTAAATACATCCATATACTTGATATTAATTTACCTTCGGTAATCGATCATTCAATTAGCCAAATCACATTTCCTTTAAGAGACCAAATACCGGAAACTAAAGACAAATTCACTGGTTGTTTTAAAATATAAATGGGAGAATTTTGACGCTATTAGTTATTCATTTTTAAGGTGGAAATTTCTTATGAACGTATAGAGCATGAAATTCTGAGTAAATGCTCCATAATTACCGAATTGAATTACCGAAGTACTGTAAAGCACGCAATATTGCCTATTTTTTATTGTAATATGTGTATTATTGTATCGTTAACTGTCGGAGCATTTTACATTTTACTAAAAAATTCAGTAGTAAAAATGGCATGGCTTAACTTTAATGGCTACTTCAATGTTAAAATGCAATTTCTTTTAGGTTTTTTATATCCAGTTAATGTTTTATCCTGTATTTGCTGATGCAACAGCCAATTTGCTTTGTACGTTGTACATTAAAATGACTCTTTTTACATGGTTTTAAAGGGTCAACATGAAAGCAAAGTCGCATTGGCTGATTTTGTTTAGACTCCATCGATGTGTGGGTCGGCGTCGTTGTGAGCCGGTCACACTGTGTCTTGTATATGTTAGGCCAAAAATCTTTTTAGCTTGGCAAACGGTGCAGTTTTAAAGGGCTGCTACATAAATAGATTAAAGTTGGATTTTTTTTTTCGATTGAGGCATTGAGACAGTCACGGCCTCCTTTCTTACACAGCAGTGCAGTCGCTGGTTAGTTCTTATGAGAGAAGTCCCTCTGTCTAACTTACGGCTGTTAAATATCACGCATACTAAATATAACTGGTTTATTAGCCCTAATGTTCCTTTGAATTGCCGGTGGCATCTTGCATGATTGCTGCTGCAGATCGCATGGTTTTGTTGAATATACTAGGTAAACGCACTCCATGAGCCTACATGAGTTTGGTGTCCAGGTTGAGTACCGCTTGTGCAGAGACGTGAAGCCAGTTCAGCGGATGTAGTCCTTGCCGTAACATGCAGGCTGCTGGGTCCCACCAGGGATCCTGCTTAGTGACCTTGCACCAGGTAATTAACCTGAATTCTGTCCAGAAAAGCATCCAGGCGTTCAGATGGATGTAGCTTATAAAAGGCCCCGCCTCCGGAGGCAAGACGGCAGGGCCCGATATCCTGTGGTTTTGAGCCATTTCTTTCCGCGCGCTTTGAGTCACCATCTGGGCGCCTCTCACTTTCTGAGAGGTAACGTTGCCCCCCCCCCTTCCCCCTCCCCAGCTCGCTCTCCGTGGTCCACTTCTGCGCGCCATGGGCCCCCCAGTGCGACCAGATGAACGGCGTGATGGAAGAGCTGGCCAAGGAGCATCCGCGAGTCACGTTCGTCAAGGTGCGCCGCCGCCGCTGGATCTGTGCCGCGCTCGACTGGACTTCCAACCGGCATGAGCACTTGAAGAAGGCTGCATGGCCGTGCCCTTGATACAACCGAAGTTTATACCATTTTAATCTTTGTTAAAAGCCTGGGAGGGTTTAAAGAGCGTGAAATTAATATAGCATTAGGCAATGCAAACTGAGTTAAGATACCCTGTTTCTGGAAAGCGGCAATTTACGTAGAGAAACGATTAACACCCAGACAAATTATACTAAATTATGGAGCCCTTTAGTGGGACTGCCTGGGCTAATTCTGCCCAGGAATCAGAATTAGGCCCTGTTTTTGGCCCGAAACCGCTCTGATGACAGAGAAAAGTGAGCTCATACTCCAAGGTGTTCTGTCGCTAAGGCGGCCACTGTGCTGATTGATCTGTTATTTCTGCAAGGTTTGCTTTAAATTGCACCACCACCCCCCCACCCAAATTTTATTGTCAGCTACCCCCTGTCCCCCAGCTAACCCTG